>JAQNBH010000001.1:35574605-36127675 GCA_028752905.1 Cladorhizidae sp. MBARI D1340-BT2 | reverse complement strand
CTAGCCCACCCTAGCCCTAGCCCTAGCCCCTAGCCCTAGCCCCTAGCCCTAGCCTAGCCCTAGCCCTAGCCCTAGCCCTAGCCCTAGCCCTAGCCCTAGCCCTAGCCCTAGCCCTAGCCCTAGCCCTAGCCCTAGCCCTAGCCCTAGCCCTAGCCCTAGCCCTAGCCCTAGCCCTAGCCCTAGCCCTAGCCCTAGCCCTAGCCCTAGCCCTAGCCCTAGCCCTAGCCCTAGCCCTAGCCCTAGCCCTAGCCCTAGCCCTAGCCCTAGCCCTAGCCCTAGCCCTAGCCCTAGCCCTAGCCCTAGCCCTAGCCCTAGCCCTAGCCCTAGCCCTAGCCCTAGCCCTAGCCCTAGCCCTAGCCCTAGCCCTAGCCCTAGCCCTAGCCCTAGCCCTAGCCCTAGCCCTAGCCCTAGCCCTAGCCCTAGCCCTAGCCCTAGCCCTAGCCCTAGCCCTAGCCCTAGCCCTAGCCCTAGCCCTAGCCCTAGCCCTAGCCCTAGCCCTAGCCCTAGCCCTAGCCCTAGCCCTAGCCCTAGCCCTAGCCCTAGCCCTAGCCCTAGCCCTAGCCCTAGCCCTAGCCCTAGCCCTAGCCCTAGCCCTAGCCCTAGCCCTAGCCCTAGCCCTAGCCCTAGCCCTAGCCCTAGCCCTAGCCCTAGCCCTAGCCCTAGCCCTAGCCCTAGCCCTAGCCCTAGCCCTAGCCCTAGCCCTAGCCCTAGCCCTAGCCCTAGCCCTAGCCCTAGCCCTAGCCCTAGCCCTAGCCCTAGCCCTAGCCCTAGCCCTAGCCCTAGCCCTAGCCCTAGCCCTAGCCCTAGCCCTAGCCCTAGCCCTAGCCCTAGCCCTAGCCCTAGCCCTAGCCCTAGCCCTAGCCCTAGCCCTAGCCCTAGCCCTAGCCCTAGCCCTAGCCCTAGCCCTAGCCCTAGCCCTAGCCCTAGCCCTAGCCCTAGCCCTAGCCCTAGCCCTAGCCCTAGCCCTAGCCCTAGCCCTAGCCCTAGCCCTAGCCCTAGCCCTAGCCCTAGCCCTAGCCCTAGCCCTAGCCCTAGCCCTAGCCCTAGCCCTAGCCCTAGCCCTAGCCCTAGCCCTAGCCCTAGCCCTAGCCCTAGCCCTAGCCCTAGCCCTAGCCCTAGCCCTAGCCCTAGCCCTAGCCCTAGCCCTAGCCCTAGCCCTAGCCCTAGCCCTAGCCCTAGCCCTAGCCCTAGCCCTAGCCCTAGCCCTAGCCCTAGCCCTAGCCCTAGCCCTAGCCCTAGCCCTAGCCCTAGCCCTAGCCCTAGCCCTAGCCCTAGCCCTAGCCCTAGCCCTAGCCCTAGCCCTAGCCCTAGCCCTAGCCCTAGCCCTAGCCCTAGCCCTAGCCCTAGCCCTAGCCCTAGCCCTAGCCCTAGCCCTAGCCCTAGCCCTAGCCCTAGCCCTAGCCCTAGCCCTAGCCCTAGCCCTAGCCCTAGCCCTAGCCCTAGCCCTAGCCCTAGCCCTAGCCCTAGCCCTAGCCCTAGCCCTAGCCCTAGCCCTAGCCCTAGCCCTAGCCCTAGCCCTAGCCCTAGCCCTAGCCCTAGCCCTAGCCCTAGCCCTAGCCCTAGCCCTAGCCCTAGCCCTAGCCCTAGCCCTAGCCCTAGCCCTAGCCCTAGCCCTAGCCCTAGCCCTAGCCCTAGCCCTAGCCCTAGCCCTAGCCCTAGCCCTAGCCCTAGCCCTAGCCCTAGCCCTAGCCCTAGCCCTAGCCCTAGCCCTAGCCCTAGCCCTAGCCCTAGCCCTAGCCCTAGCCCTAGCCCTAGCCCTAGCCCTAGCCCTAGCCCTAGCCCTAGCCCTAGCCCTAGCCCTAGCCCTAGCCCTAGCCCTAGCCCTAGCCCTAGCCCTAGCCCTAGCCCTAGCCCTAGCCCTAGCCCTAGCCCTAGCCCTAGCCCTAGCCCTAGCCCTAGCCCTAGCCCTAGCCCTAGCCCTAGCCCTAGCCCTAGCCCTAGCCCTAGCCCTAGCCCTAGCCCTAGCCCTAGCCCTAGCCCTAGCCCTAGCCCTAGCCCTAGCCCTAGCCCTAGCCCTAGCCCTAGCCCTAGCCCTAGCCCTAGCCCTAGCCCTAGCCCTAGCCCTAGCCCTAGCCCCTAGCCCTAGCCCTAGCCCTAGCCCCTAGTGCTCTAGCTGTGAACCCCAGCCCCACCCCTGCCCTAGCCCTTGATGTGAGTGCCCAATTTGTATCCACCGGATCCAGCTTATAAGTTTAATTAAACCAAATATGAAGCACACTGATTGAGTCTAAATGGCGGAAGATGGATGAGAATAACCTGTGGGTGCTCGGTGGCTCATCAGGCTGTGGCACGGCCCGGAAAGTCGGTTTGCGCAGAGTTCAAGGCCAGCTCGAGCCACCCTTGTTTCTTTTCTTCTTTCTTCCCTGAATAAGGAAAAAAGAGGAGGGACTTGGGACAATGATTTCAGTGTGCATAGTTAAGTGATTACTTTAAATAAAAACCTCCCAGGTTAATAAATAAGCTGTTGGAAGTGCTCTAGCTGTGAACCCCAGCCCCACCCCTGCCCTAGCCCTTGATGTGAGTGCCCAATTTGTATCCACCGGATCCAGCTTATAAGTTTAATTAAACCAAATATGAAGCACACTGATTGAGTCTAAATGGCGGAAGATGGATGAGAATAACCTGTGGGTGCTCGGTGGCTCATCAGGCTGTGGCACGGCCCGGAAAGTCGGTTTGCGCAGAGTTCAAGGCCAGCTCGAGCCACCCTTGTTTCTTTTCTTCTTTCTTCCCTGAATAAGGAAAAAAGAGGAGGGACTTGGGACAATGATTTCAGTGTGCATAGTTAAGTGATTACTTTAAATAAAAACCTCCCAGGTTAATAAATAAGCTGTTGGAAGTGCTCTAGCTGTGAACCCCAGCCCCACCCCTGCCCTAGCCCTTGATGTGAGTGCCCAATTTGTATCCACCGGATCCAGCTTATAAGTTTAATTAAACCAAATATGAAGCACACTGATTGAGTCTAAATGGCGGAAGATGGATGAGAATAACCTGTGGGTGCTCGGTGGCTCATCAGGCTGTGGCACGGCCCGGAAAGTCGGTTTGCGCAGAGTTCAAGGCCAGCTCGAGCCACCCTTGTTTCTTTTCTTCTTTCTTCCCTGAATAAGGAAAAAAGAGGAGGGACTTGGGACAATGATTTCAGTGTGCATAGTTAAGTGATTACTTTAAATAAAAACCTCCCAGGTTAATAAATAAGCTGTTGGAAGTGCTCTAGCTGTGAACCCCAGCCCCACCCCTGCCCTAGCCCTTGATGTGAGTGCCCAATTTGTATCCACCGGATCCAGCTTATAAGTTTAATTAAACCAAATATGAAGCACACTGATTGAGTCTAAATGGCGGAAGATGGATGAGAATAACCTGTGGGTGCTCGGTGGCTCATCAGGCTGTGGCACGGCCCGGAAAGTCGGTTTGCGCAGAGTTCAAGGCCAGCTCGAGCCACCCTTGTTTCTTTTCTTCTTTCTTCCCTGAATAAGGAAAAAAGAGGAGGGACTTGGGACAATGATTTCAGTGTGCATAGTTAAGTGATTACTTTAAATAAAAACCTCCCAGGTTAATAAATAAGCTGTTGGAAGTGCTCTAGCTGTGAACCCCAGCCCCACCCCTGCCCTAGCCCTTGATGTGAGTGCCCAATTTGTATCCACCGGATCCAGCTTATAAGTTTAATTAAACCAAATATGAAGCACACTGATTGAGTCTAAATGGCGGAAGATGGATGAGAATAACCTGTGGGTGCTCGGTGGCTCATCAGGCTGTGGCACGGCCCGGAAAGTCGGTTTGCGCAGAGTTCAAGGCCAGCTCGAGCCACCCTTGTTTCTTTTCTTCTTTCTTCCCTGAATAAGGAAAAAAGAGGAGGGACTTGGGACAATGATTTCAGTGTGCATAGTTAAGTGATTACTTTAAATAAAAACCTCCCAGGTTAATAAATAAGCTGTTGGAAGTGCTCTAGCTGTGAACCCCAGCCCCACCCCTGCCCTAGCCCTTGATGTGAGTGCCCAATTTGTATCCACCGGATCCAGCTTATAAGTTTAATTAAACCAAATATGAAGCACACTGATTGAGTCTAAATGGCGGAAGATGGATGAGAATAACCTGTGGGTGCTCGGTGGCTCATCAGGCTGTGGCACGGCCCGGAAAGTCGGTTTGCGCAGAGTTCAAGGCCAGCTCGAGCCACCCTTGTTTCTTTTCTTCTTTCTTCCCTGAATAAGGAAAAAAGAGGAGGGACTTGGGACAATGATTTCAGTGTGCATAGTTAAGTGATTACTTTAAATAAAAACCTCCCAGGTTAATAAATAAGCTGTTGGAAGTGCTCTAGCTGTGAACCCCAGCCCCACCCCTGCCCTAGCCCTTGATGTGAGTGCCCAATTTGTATCCACCGGATCCAGCTTATAAGTTTAATTAAACCAAATATGAAGCACACTGATTGAGTCTAAATGGCGGAAGATGGATGAGAATAACCTGTGGGTGCTCGGTGGCTCATCAGGCTGTGGCACGGCCCGGAAAGTCGGTTTGCGCAGAGTTCAAGGCCAGCTCGAGCCACCCTTGTTTCTTTTCTTCTTTCTTCCCTGAATAAGGAAAAAAGAGGAGGGACTTGGGACAATGATTTCAGTGTGCATAGTTAAGTGATTACTTTAAATAAAAACCTCCCAGGTTAATAAATAAGCTGTTGGAAGTGCTCTAGCTGTGAACCCCAGCCCCACCCCTGCCCTAGCCCTTGATGTGAGTGCCCAATTTGTATCCACCGGATCCAGCTTATAAGTTTAATTAAACCAAATATGAAGCACACTGATTGAGTCTAAATGGCGGAAGATGGATGAGAATAACCTGTGGGTGCTCGGTGGCTCATCAGGCTGTGGCACGGCCCGGAAAGTCGGTTTGCGCAGAGTTCAAGGCCAGCTCGAGCCACCCTTGTTTCTTTTCTTCTTTCTTCCCTGAATAAGGAAAAAAGAGGAGGGACTTGGGACAATGATTTCAGTGTGCATAGTTAAGTGATTACTTTAAATAAAAACCTCCCAGGTTAATAAATAAGCTGTTGGAAGTGCTCTAGCTGTGAACCCCAGCCCCACCCCTGCCCTAGCCCTTGATGTGAGTGCCCAATTTGTATCCACCGGATCCAGCTTATAAGTTTAATTAAACCAAATATGAAGCACACTGATTGAGTCTAAATGGCGGAAGATGGATGAGAATAACCTGTGGGTGCTCGGTGGCTCATCAGGCTGTGGCACGGCCCGGAAAGTCGGTTTGCGCAGAGTTCAAGGCCAGCTCGAGCCACCCTTGTTTCTTTTCTTCTTTCTTCCCTGAATAAGGAAAAAAGAGGAGGGACTTGGGACAATGATTTCAGTGTGCATAGTTAAGTGATTACTTTAAATAAAAACCTCCCAGGTTAATAAATAAGCTGTTGGAAGTGCTCTAGCTGTGAACCCCAGCCCCACCCCTGCCCTAGCCCTTGATGTGAGTGCCCAATTTGTATCCACCGGATCCAGCTTATAAGTTTAATTAAACCAAATATGAAGCACACTGATTGAGTCTAAATGGCGGAAGATGGATGAGAATAACCTGTGGGTGCTCGGTGGCTCATCAGGCTGTGGCACGGCCCGGAAAGTCGGTTTGCGCAGAGTTCAAGGCCAGCTCGAGCCACCCTTGTTTCTTTTCTTCTTTCTTCCCTGAATAAGGAAAAAAGAGGAGGGACTTGGGACAATGATTTCAGTGTGCATAGTTAAGTGATTACTTTAAATAAAAACCTCCCAGGTTAATAAATAAGCTGTTGGAAGTGCTCTAGCTGTGAACCCCAGCCCCACCCCTGCCCTAGCCCTTGATGTGAGTGCCCAATTTGTATCCACCGGATCCAGCTTATAAGTTTAATTAAACCAAATATGAAGCACACTGATTGAGTCTAAATGGCGGAAGATGGATGAGAATAACCTGTGGGTGCTCGGTGGCTCATCAGGCTGTGGCACGGCCCGGAAAGTCGGTTTGCGCAGAGTTCAAGGCCAGCTCGAGCCACCCTTGTTTCTTTTCTTCTTTCTTCCCTGAATAAGGAAAAAAGAGGAGGGACTTGGGACAATGATTTCAGTGTGCATAGTTAAGTGATTACTTTAAATAAAAACCTCCCAGGTTAATAAATAAGCTGTTGGAAGTGCTCTAGCTGTGAACCCCAGCCCCACCCCTGCCCTAGCCCTTGATGTGAGTGCCCAATTTGTATCCACCGGATCCAGCTTATAAGTTTAATTAAACCAAATATGAAGCACACTGATTGAGTCTAAATGGCGGAAGATGGATGAGAATAACCTGTGGGTGCTCGGTGGCTCATCAGGCTGTGGCACGGCCCGGAAAGTCGGTTTGCGCAGAGTTCAAGGCCAGCTCGAGCCACCCTTGTTTCTTTTCTTCTTTCTTCCCTGAATAAGGAAAAAAGAGGAGGGACTTGGGACAATGATTTCAGTGTGCATAGTTAAGTGATTACTTTAAATAAAAACCTCCCAGGTTAATAAATAAGCTGTTGGAAGTGCTCTAGCTGTGAACCCCAGCCCCACCCCTGCCCTAGCCCTTGATGTGAGTGCCCAATTTGTATCCACCGGATCCAGCTTATAAGTTTAATTAAACCAAATATGAAGCACACTGATTGAGTCTAAATGGCGGAAGATGGATGAGAATAACCTGTGGGTGCTCGGTGGCTCATCAGGCTGTGGCACGGCCCGGAAAGTCGGTTTGCGCAGAGTTCAAGGCCAGCTCGAGCCACCCTTGTTTCTTTTCTTCTTTCTTCCCTGAATAAGGAAAAAAGAGGAGGGACTTGGGACAATGATTTCAGTGTGCATAGTTAAGTGATTACTTTAAATAAAAACCTCCCAGGTTAATAAATAAGCTGTTGGAAGTGCTCTAGCTGTGAACCCCAGCCCCACCCCTGCCCTAGCCCTTGATGTGAGTGCCCAATTTGTATCCACCGGATCCAGCTTATAAGTTTAATTAAACCAAATATGAAGCACACTGATTGAGTCTAAATGGCGGAAGATGGATGAGAATAACCTGTGGGTGCTCGGTGGCTCATCAGGCTGTGGCACGGCCCGGAAAGTCGGTTTGCGCAGAGTTCAAGGCCAGCTCGAGCCACCCTTGTTTCTTTTCTTCTTTCTTCCCTGAATAAGGAAAAAAGAGGAGGGACTTGGGACAATGATTTCAGTGTGCATAGTTAAGTGATTACTTTAAATAAAAACCTCCCAGGTTAATAAATAAGCTGTTGGAAGTGCTCTAGCTGTGAACCCCAGCCCCACCCCTGCCCTAGCCCTTGATGTGAGTGCCCAATTTGTATCCACCGGATCCAGCTTATAAGTTTAATTAAACCAAATATGAAGCACACTGATTGAGTCTAAATGGCGGAAGATGGATGAGAATAACCTGTGGGTGCTCGGTGGCTCATCAGGCTGTGGCACGGCCCGGAAAGTCGGTTTGCGCAGAGTTCAAGGCCAGCTCGAGCCACCCTTGTTTCTTTTCTTCTTTCTTCCCTGAATAAGGAAAAAAGAGGAGGGACTTGGGACAATGATTTCAGTGTGCATAGTTAAGTGATTACTTTAAATAAAAACCTCCCAGGTTAATAAATAAGCTGTTGGAAGTGCTCTAGCTGTGAACCCCAGCCCCACCCCTGCCCTAGCCCTTGATGTGAGTGCCCAATTTGTATCCACCGGATCCAGCTTATAAGTTTAATTAAACCAAATATGAAGCACACTGATTGAGTCTAAATGGCGGAAGATGGATGAGAATAACCTGTGGGTGCTCGGTGGCTCATCAGGCTGTGGCACGGCCCGGAAAGTCGGTTTGCGCAGAGTTCAAGGCCAGCTCGAGCCACCCTTGTTTCTTTTCTTCTTTCTTCCCTGAATAAGGAAAAAAGAGGAGGGACTTGGGACAATGATTTCAGTGTGCATAGTTAAGTGATTACTTTAAATAAAAACCTCCCAGGTTAATAAATAAGCTGTTGGAAGTGCTCTAGCTGTGAACCCCAGCCCCACCCCTGCCCTAGCCCTTGATGTGAGTGCCCAATTTGTATCCACCGGATCCAGCTTATAAGTTTAATTAAACCAAATATGAAGCACACTGATTGAGTCTAAATGGCGGAAGATGGATGAGAATAACCTGTGGGTGCTCGGTGGCTCATCAGGCTGTGGCACGGCCCGGAAAGTCGGTTTGCGCAGAGTTCAAGGCCAGCTCGAGCCACCCTTGTTTCTTTTCTTCTTTCTTCCCTGAATAAGGAAAAAAGAGGAGGGACTTGGGACAATGATTTCAGTGTGCATAGTTAAGTGATTACTTTAAATAAAAACCTCCCAGGTTAATAAATAAGCTGTTGGAAGTGCTCTAGCTGTGAACCCCAGCCCCACCCCTGCCCTAGCCCTTGATGTGAGTGCCCAATTTGTATCCACCGGATCCAGCTTATAAGTTTAATTAAACCAAATATGAAGCACACTGATTGAGTCTAAATGGCGGAAGATGGATGAGAATAACCTGTGGGTGCTCGGTGGCTCATCAGGCTGTGGCACGGCCCGGAAAGTCGGTTTGCGCAGAGTTCAAGGCCAGCTCGAGCCACCCTTGTTTCTTTTCTTCTTTCTTCCCTGAATAAGGAAAAAAGAGGAGGGACTTGGGACAATGATTTCAGTGTGCATAGTTAAGTGATTACTTTAAATAAAAACCTCCCAGGTTAATAAATAAGCTGTTGGAAGTGCTCTAGCTGTGAACCCCAGCCCCACCCCTGCCCTAGCCCTTGATGTGAGTGCCCAATTTGTATCCACCGGATCCAGCTTATAAGTTTAATTAAACCAAATATGAAGCACACTGATTGAGTCTAAATGGCGGAAGATGGATGAGAATAACCTGTGGGTGCTCGGTGGCTCATCAGGCTGTGGCACGGCCCGGAAAGTCGGTTTGCGCAGAGTTCAAGGCCAGCTCGAGCCACCCTTGTTTCTTTTCTTCTTTCTTCCCTGAATAAGGAAAAAAGAGGAGGGACTTGGGACAATGATTTCAGTGTGCATAGTTAAGTGATTACTTTAAATAAAAACCTCCCAGGTTAATAAATAAGCTGTTGGAAGTGCTCTAGCTGTGAACCCCAGCCCCACCCCTGCCCTAGCCCTTGATGTGAGTGCCCAATTTGTATCCACCGGATCCAGCTTATAAGTTTAATTAAACCAAATATGAAGCACACTGATTGAGTCTAAATGGCGGAAGATGGATGAGAATAACCTGTGGGTGCTCGGTGGCTCATCAGGCTGTGGCACGGCCCGGAAAGTCGGTTTGCGCAGAGTTCAAGGCCAGCTCGAGCCACCCTTGTTTCTTTTCTTCTTTCTTCCCTGAATAAGGAAAAAAGAGGAGGGACTTGGGACAATGATTTCAGTGTGCATAGTTAAGTGATTACTTTAAATAAAAACCTCCCAGGTTAATAAATAAGCTGTTGGAAGTGCTCTAGCTGTGAACCCCAGCCCCACCCCTGCCCTAGCCCTTGATGTGAGTGCCCAATTTGTATCCACCGGATCCAGCTTATAAGTTTAATTAAACCAAATATGAAGCACACTGATTGAGTCTAAATGGCGGAAGATGGATGAGAATAACCTGTGGGTGCTCGGTGGCTCATCAGGCTGTGGCACGGCCCGGAAAGTCGGTTTGCGCAGAGTTCAAGGCCAGCTCGAGCCACCCTTGTTTCTTTTCTTCTTTCTTCCCTGAATAAGGAAAAAAGAGGAGGGACTTGGGACAATGATTTCAGTGTGCATAGTTAAGTGATTACTTTAAATAAAAACCTCCCAGGTTAATAAATAAGCTGTTGGAAGTGCTCTAGCTGTGAACCCCAGCCCCACCCCTGCCCTAGCCCTTGATGTGAGTGCCCAATTTGTATCCACCGGATCCAGCTTATAAGTTTAATTAAACCAAATATGAAGCACACTGATTGAGTCTAAATGGCGGAAGATGGATGAGAATAACCTGTGGGTGCTCGGTGGCTCATCAGGCTGTGGCACGGCCCGGAAAGTCGGTTTGCGCAGAGTTCAAGGCCAGCTCGAGCCACCCTTGTTTCTTTTCTTCTTTCTTCCCTGAATAAGGAAAAAAGAGGAGGGACTTGGGACAATGATTTCAGTGTGCATAGTTAAGTGATTACTTTAAATAAAAACCTCCCAGGTTAATAAATAAGCTGTTGGAAGTGCTCTAGCTGTGAACCCCAGCCCCACCCCTGCCCTAGCCCTTGATGTGAGTGCCCAATTTGTATCCACCGGATCCAGCTTATAAGTTTAATTAAACCAAATATGAAGCACACTGATTGAGTCTAAATGGCGGAAGATGGATGAGAATAACCTGTGGGTGCTCGGTGGCTCATCAGGCTGTGGCACGGCCCGGAAAGTCGGTTTGCGCAGAGTTCAAGGCCAGCTCGAGCCACCCTTGTTTCTTTTCTTCTTTCTTCCCTGAATAAGGAAAAAAGAGGAGGGACTTGGGACAATGATTTCAGTGTGCATAGTTAAGTGATTACTTTAAATAAAAACCTCCCAGGTTAATAAATAAGCTGTTGGAAGTGCTCTAGCTGTGAACCCCAGCCCCACCCCTGCCCTAGCCCTTGATGTGAGTGCCCAATTTGTATCCACCGGATCCAGCTTATAAGTTTAATTAAACCAAATATGAAGCACACTGATTGAGTCTAAATGGCGGAAGATGGATGAGAATAACCTGTGGGTGCTCGGTGGCTCATCAGGCTGTGGCACGGCCCGGAAAGTCGGTTTGCGCAGAGTTCAAGGCCAGCTCGAGCCACCCTTGTTTCTTTTCTTCTTTCTTCCCTGAATAAGGAAAAAAGAGGAGGGACTTGGGACAATGATTTCAGTGTGCATAGTTAAGTGATTACTTTAAATAAAAACCTCCCAGGTTAATAAATAAGCTGTTGGAAGTGCTCTAGCTGTGAACCCCAGCCCCACCCCTGCCCTAGCCCTTGATGTGAGTGCCCAATTTGTATCCACCGGATCCAGCTTATAAGTTTAATTAAACCAAATATGAAGCACACTGATTGAGTCTAAATGGCGGAAGATGGATGAGAATAACCTGTGGGTGCTCGGTGGCTCATCAGGCTGTGGCACGGCCCGGAAAGTCGGTTTGCGCAGAGTTCAAGGCCAGCTCGAGCCACCCTTGTTTCTTTTCTTCTTTCTTCCCTGAATAAGGAAAAAAGAGGAGGGACTTGGGACAATGATTTCAGTGTGCATAGTTAAGTGATTACTTTAAATAAAAACCTCCCAGGTTAATAAATAAGCTGTTGGAAGTGCTCTAGCTGTGAACCCCAGCCCCACCCCTGCCCTAGCCCTTGATGTGAGTGCCCAATTTGTATCCACCGGATCCAGCTTATAAGTTTAATTAAACCAAATATGAAGCACACTGATTGAGTCTAAATGGCGGAAGATGGATGAGAATAACCTGTGGGTGCTCGGTGGCTCATCAGGCTGTGGCACGGCCCGGAAAGTCGGTTTGCGCAGAGTTCAAGGCCAGCTCGAGCCACCCTTGTTTCTTTTCTTCTTTCTTCCCTGAATAAGGAAAAAAGAGGAGGGACTTGGGACAATGATTTCAGTGTGCATAGTTAAGTGATTACTTTAAATAAAAACCTCCCAGGTTAATAAATAAGCTGTTGGAAGTGCTCTAGCTGTGAACCCCAGCCCCACCCCTGCCCTAGCCCTTGATGTGAGTGCCCAATTTGTATCCACCGGATCCAGCTTATAAGTTTAATTAAACCAAATATGAAGCACACTGATTGAGTCTAAATGGCGGAAGATGGATGAGAATAACCTGTGGGTGCTCGGTGGCTCATCAGGCTGTGGCACGGCCCGGAAAGTCGGTTTGCGCAGAGTTCAAGGCCAGCTCGAGCCACCCTTGTTTCTTTTCTTCTTTCTTCCCTGAATAAGGAAAAAAGAGGAGGGACTTGGGACAATGATTTCAGTGTGCATAGTTAAGTGATTACTTTAAATAAAAACCTCCCAGGTTAATAAATAAGCTGTTGGAAGTGCTCTAGCTGTGAACCCCAGCCCCACCCCTGCCCTAGCCCTTGATGTGAGTGCCCAATTTGTATCCACCGGATCCAGCTTATAAGTTTAATTAAACCAAATATGAAGCACACTGATTGAGTCTAAATGGCGGAAGATGGATGAGAATAACCTGTGGGTGCTCGGTGGCTCATCAGGCTGTGGCACGGCCCGGAAAGTCGGTTTGCGCAGAGTTCAAGGCCAGCTCGAGCCACCCTTGTTTCTTTTCTTCTTTCTTCCCTGAATAAGGAAAAAAGAGGAGGGACTTGGGACAATGATTTCAGTGTGCATAGTTAAGTGATTACTTTAAATAAAAACCTCCCAGGTTAATAAATAAGCTGTTGGAAGTGCTCTAGCTGTGAACCCCAGCCCCACCCCTGCCCTAGCCCTTGATGTGAGTGCCCAATTTGTATCCACCGGATCCAGCTTATAAGTTTAATTAAACCAAATATGAAGCACACTGATTGAGTCTAAATGGCGGAAGATGGATGAGAATAACCTGTGGGTGCTCGGTGGCTCATCAGGCTGTGGCACGGCCCGGAAAGTCGGTTTGCGCAGAGTTCAAGGCCAGCTCGAGCCACCCTTGTTTCTTTTCTTCTTTCTTCCCTGAATAAGGAAAAAAGAGGAGGGACTTGGGACAATGATTTCAGTGTGCATAGTTAAGTGATTACTTTAAATAAAAACCTCCCAGGTTAATAAATAAGCTGTTGGAAGTGCTCTAGCTGTGAACCCCAGCCCCACCCCTGCCCTAGCCCCTAGCCCTAGCCCTAGCCCTAGCCCTAGCCCTAGCCCTAGCCCTAGCCCTAGCCCTAGCCCTAGCCCTAGCCCTAGCCCTAGCCCTAGCCCTAGCCCTAGCCCTAGCCCTAGCCCTAGCCCTAGCCCTAGCCCTAGCCCTAGCCCTAGCCCTAGCCCTAGCCCTAGCCCTAGCCCTAGCCCTAGCCCTAGCCCTAGCCCTAGCCTTTGATGTGAGTGCCCAATTTGTATCCACCGGATCCAGCTTATAAGTTTAATTAAACCAAATATGAAGCACACTGATTGAGTCTAAATGGCGGAAGATGGATGAGAATAACCTGTGGGTGCTCGGTGGCTCATCAGGCTGTGGCACGGCCCGGAAAGTCGGTTTGCGCAGAGTTCAAGGCCAGCTCGAGCCACCCTTGTTTCTTTTCTTCTTTCTTCCCTGAATAAGGAAAAAAGAGGAGGGACTTGGGACAATGATTTCAGTGTGCATAGTTAAGTGATTACTTTAAATAAAAACCTCCCAGGTTAATAAATAAGCTGTTGGAAGTGCTCTAGCTGTGAACCCCAGCCCCACCCCTGCCCTAGCCTTTGATGTGAGTGCCCAATTTGTATCCACCGGATCCAGCTTATAAGTTTAATTAAACCAAATATGAAGCACACTGATTGAGTCTAAATGGCGGAAGATGGATGAGAATAACCTGTGGGTGCTCGGTGGCTCATCAGGCTGTGGCACGGCCCGGAAAGTCGGTTTGCGCAGAGTTCAAGGCCAGCTCGAGCCACCCTTGTTTCTTTTCTTCTTTCTTCCCTGAATAAGGAAAAAAGAGGAGGGACTTGGGACAATGATTTCAGTGTGCATAGTTAAGTGATTACTTTAAATAAAAACCTCCCAGGTTAATAAATAAGCTGTTGGAAGTGCTCTAGCTGTGAACCCCAGCCCCACCCCTGCCCTAGCCTTTGATGTGAGTGCCCAATTTGTATCCACCGGATCCAGCTTATAAGTTTAATTAAACCAAATATGAAGCACACTGATTGAGTCTAAATGGCGGAAGATGGATGAGAATAACCTGTGGGTGCTCGGTGGCTCATCAGGCTGTGGCACGGCCCGGAAAGTCGGTTTGCGCAGAGTTCAAGGCCAGCTCGAGCCACCCTTGTTTCTTTTCTTCTTTCTTCCCTGAATAAGGAAAAAAGAGGAGGGACTTGGGACAATGATTTCAGTGTGCATAGTTAAGTGATTACTTTAAATAAAAACCTCCCAGGTTAATAAATAAGCTGTTGGAAGTGCTCTAGCTGTGAACCCCAGCCCCACCCCTGCCCTAGCCTTTGATGTGAGTGCCCAATTTGTATCCACCGGATCCAGCTTATAAGTTTAATTAAACCAAATATGAAGCACACTGATTGAGTCTAAATGGCGGAAGATGGATGAGAATAACCTGTGGGTGCTCGGTGGCTCATCAGGCTGTGGCACGGCCCGGAAAGTCGGTTTGCGCAGAGTTCAAGGCCAGCTCGAGCCACCCTTGTTTCTTTTCTTCTTTCTTCCCTGAATAAGGAAAAAAGAGGAGGGACTTGGGACAATGATTTCAGTGTGCATAGTTAAGTGATTACTTTAAATAAAAACCTCCCAGGTTAATAAATAAGCTGTTGGAAGTGCTCTAGCTGTGAACCCCAGCCCCACCCCTGCCCTAGCCTTTGATGTGAGTGCCCAATTTGTATCCACCGGATCCAGCTTATAAGTTTAATTAAACCAAATATGAAGCACACTGATTGAGTCTAAATGGCGGAAGATGGATGAGAATAACCTGTGGGTGCTCGGTGGCTCATCAGGCTGTGGCACGGCCCGGAAAGTCGGTTTGCGCAGAGTTCAAGGCCAGCTCGAGCCACCCTTGTTTCTTTTCTTCTTTCTTCCCTGAATAAGGAAAAAAGAGGAGGGACTTGGGACAATGATTTCAGTGTGCATAGTTAAGTGATTACTTTAAATAAAAACCTCCCAGGTTAATAAATAAGCTGTTGGAAGTGCTCTAGCTGTGAACCCCAGCCCCACCCCTGCCCTAGCCTTTGATGTGAGTGCCCAATTTGTATCCACCGGATCCAGCTTATAAGTTTAATTAAACCAAATATGAAGCACACTGATTGAGTCTAAATGGCGGAAGATGGATGAGAATAACCTGTGGGTGCTCGGTGGCTCATCAGGCTGTGGCACGGCCCGGAAAGTCGGTTTGCGCAGAGTTCAAGGCCAGCTCGAGCCACCCTTGTTTCTTTTCTTCTTTCTTCCCTGAATAAGGAAAAAAGAGGAGGGACTTGGGACAATGATTTCAGTGTGCATAGTTAAGTGATTACTTTAAATAAAAACCTCCCAGGTTAATAAATAAGCTGTTGGAAGTGCTCTAGCTGTGAACCCCAGCCCCACCCCTGCCCTAGCCTTTGATGTGAGTGCCCAATTTGTATCCACCGGATCCAGCTTATAAGTTTAATTAAACCAAATATGAAGCACACTGATTGAGTCTAAATGGCGGAAGATGGATGAGAATAACCTGTGGGTGCTCGGTGGCTCATCAGGCTGTGGCACGGCCCGGAAAGTCGGTTTGCGCAGAGTTCAAGGCCAGCTCGAGCCACCCTTGTTTCTTTTCTTCTTTCTTCCCTGAATAAGGAAAAAAGAGGAGGGACTTGGGACAATGATTTCAGTGTGCATAGTTAAGTGATTACTTTAAATAAAAACCTCCCAGGTTAATAAATAAGCTGTTGGAAGTGCTCTAGCTGTGAACCCCAGCCCCACCCCTGCCCTAGCCTTTGATGTGAGTGCCCAATTTGTATCCACCGGATCCAGCTTATAAGTTTAATTAAACCAAATATTAAGCACACTGATTGAGTCTAAATGGCGGAAGATGGATGAGAATAACCTGTGGGTGCTCGGTGGCTCATCAGGCTGTGGCACGGCCCGGAAAGTCGGTTTGCGCAGAGTTCAAGGCCAGCTCGAGCCACCCTTGTTTCTTTTCTTCTTTCTTCCCTGAATAAGGAAAAAAGAGGAGGGACTTGGGACAATGATTTCAGTGTGCATAGTTAAGTGATTACTTTAAATAAAAACCTCCCAGGTTAATAAATAAGCTGTTGGAAGTGCTCTAGCTGTGAACCCCAGCCCCACCCCTGCCCTAGCCTTTGATGTGAGTGCCCAATTTGTATCCACCGGATCCAGCTTATAAGTTTAATTAAACCAAATATGAAGCACACTGATTGAGTCTAAATGGCGGAAGATGGATGAGAATAACCTGTGGGTGCTCGGTGGCTCATCAGGCTGTGGCACGGCCCGGAAAGTCGGTTTGCGCAGAGTTCAAGGCCAGCTCGAGCCACCCTTGTTTCTTTTCTTCTTTCTTCCCTGAATAAGGAAAAAAGAGGAGGGACTTGGGACAATGATTTCAGTGTGCATAGTTAAGTGATTACTTTAAATAAAAACCTCCCAGGTTAATAAATAAGCTGTTGGAAGTGCTCTAGCTGTGAACCCCAGCCCCACCCCTGCCCTAGCCTTTGATGTGAGTGCCCAATTTGTATCCACCGGATCCAGCTTATAAGTTTAATTAAACCAAATATTAAGCACACTGATTGAGTCTAAATGGCGGAAGATGGATGAGAATAACCTGTGGGTGCTCGGTGGCTCATCAGGCTGTGGCACGGCCCGGAAAGTCGGTTTGCGCAGAGTTCAAGGCCAGCTCGAGCCACCCTTGTTTCTTTTCTTCTTTCTTCCCTGAATAAGGAAAAAAGAGGAGGGACTTGGGACAATGATTTCAGTGTGCATAGTTAAGTGATTACTTTAAATAAAAACCTCCCAGGTTAATAAATAAGCTGTTGGAAGTGCTCTAGCTGTGAACCCCAGCCCCACCCCTGCCCTAGCCTTTGATGTGAGTGCCCAATTTGTATCCACCGGATCCAGCTTATAAGTTTAATTAAACCAAATATGAAGCACACTGATTGAGTCTAAATGGCGGAAGATGGATGAGAATAACCTGTGGGTGCTCGGTGGCTCATCAGGCTGTGGCACGGCCCGGAAAGTCGGTTTGCGCAGAGTTCAAGGCCAGCTCGAGCCACCCTTGTTTCTTTTCTTCTTTCTTCCCTGAATAAGGAAAAAAGAGGAGGGACTTGGGACAATGATTTCAGTGTGCATAGTTAAGTGATTACTTTAAATAAAAACCTCCCAGGTTAATAAATAAGCTGTTGGAAGTGCTCTAGCTGTGAACCCCAGCCCCACCCCTGCCCTAGCCTTTGATGTGAGTGCCCAATTTGTATCCACCGGATCCAGCTTATAAGTTTAATTAAACCAAATATGAAGCACACTGATTGAGTCTAAATGGCGGAAGATGGATGAGAATAACCTGTGGGTGCTCGGTGGCTCATCAGGCTGTGGCACGGCCCGGAAAGTCGGTTTGCGCAGAGTTCAAGGCCAGCTCGAGCCACCCTTGTTTCTTTTCTTCTTTCTTCCCTGAATAAGGAAAAAAGAGGAGGGACTTGGGACAATGATTTCAGTGTGCATAGTTAAGTGATTACTTTAAATAAAAACCTCCCAGGTTAATAAATAAGCTGTTGGAAGTGCTCTAGCTGTGAACCCCAGCCCCACCCCTGCCCTAGCCTTTGATGTGAGTGCCCAATTTGTATCCACCGGATCCAGCTTATAAGTTTAATTAAACCAAATATGAAGCACACTGATTGAGTCTAAATGGCGGAAGATGGATGAGAATAACCTGTGGGTGCTCGGTGGCTCATCAGGCTGTGGCACGGCCCGGAAAGTCGGTTTGCGCAGAGTTCAAGGCCAGCTCGAGCCACCCTTGTTTCTTTTCTTCTTTCTTCCCTGAATAAGGAAAAAAGAGGAGGGACTTGGGACAATGATTTCAGTGTGCATAGTTAAGTGATTACTTTAAATAAAAACCTCCCAGGTTAATAAATAAGCTGTTGGAAGTGCTCTAGCTGTGAACCCCAGCCCCACCCCTGCCCTAGCCCCTAGCCCCTAGCCCTAGCCCTAGCCCTAGCCCTAGCCCTAGCCCTAGCCCTAGCCCTAGCCCTAGCCCTAGCCCTAGCCCTAGCCCTAGCCCTAGCCCTAGCCCTAGCCCTAGCCCTAGCCCTAGCCCTAAGAATTGCTTCAAATGTTGGCTGCCACATCGAACCACCACGTCAACCAGCTTCTCAAATTTTGTCGAATGTGCAACTTGTTCTTTCGTAAGAAAATGAGTGAGTAGGATCAGGCACTTCACTGCAGCTCTGTTCTGAGCTCTTTTGCGAGCTAAAACATTCTGGAGTTGCTGTACAACTGTTCCACCTTTGGCTGCTCCTTTAGCTGCAAAAAGAGCTTGAGTTGCATGGATATGGAAGTCACTTCACGCATGAACTTTCATTTTTTCAACAGCTTTCTTCCAATTTCTGCAAGGTTGTGTGACCCACACTCCTCCAGTACGCTGCAGACCAGATTGCTTGCAAACCTTGCAAAAGGCAGCATCGCTATCCTCGTCATAATAGAGCCAACTGAAATCTTTCTCCCAGCTCTTAGAGTATTTTCTCTTCGTGGATACAGAAGAGCGGTGTTTGTTTTGCTTGCTTTTCTTTGAAGGTGGAGGACTAAGGCTAGGACTAGATGCCTCGACATGCTCAGAGCTATCTGTTCTGCTATCTTCGCTATCGCTGCTATTAGCATGAGAAGAGGCTTGAGAAGTACTTGCAAAGTATGAGCGAATATCCATATTAATATGAAGAGAAATCAGCTAGTAAGGTTTCTTTTATAGAGACTTTAAGACCATGACATAATGGACTGAGTTAAAAATACTGAGAGAGAGTGGGAAAGAAGGAGGGAACTGAAGAAGTGACAAACCTACAAAGGAGAACACGTGGTGGTATGTGATGACTTTAAGACCATGACATAATGGACTGAGTTAAAAATACTGAGAGAGAGTGGGAAAGAAGGAGGGAACTGAAGAAGTGACAAACCTACAAAGGAGAACACATGGTGGCGTGTGATGACATCATGTCTAAGATTAGACTTGAAGACCATGACATAATGGACTGAGTTAAAAATACTGAGAGAGAGGGAGTGGGAAAGAAGGAGAAACAAAAGAAGTGACAAACCTACAAAGGAGAGCACGTGGTGGTGTGTGATGTCATCGTGTCATGACACATGCTCTCCTTTTTCCAAGCAGCTACAATATCATGAGAAATATATACAGTCTAGCCATAGTTCGGTATAGCATAATGCCATTGGTAGTCAGTCAAAATAGCTATCCTCAGACATTGTAAAAGCAAAAAAAAATATGGGGGGATCTTCCCCCCAGACCCCCCTTTTACGACTTATGAACATGTTAAGAAAATATTAACAAAAATTAGGGCACCAAGTGACCAACCATTTCCACCCCCCCACCCCACCCCCCCCCCTAGAGAACTAGAGAAAAATTGTGTATGAAACCTGTTGTCCATGATTTTGTAAGAAAATGCATGGAATGCAACATAATTCGATTTCACAAAAGCCCACCTCCATTATACGAGTGACAAGTGACTATATCTAATCTATATATGCTGATTGCCGTAGCATGCAACTCCAGCAAATATTTAAGATGGAATGTTGTACTAAAGATTTTAGAAAAAGTGCATGCCATCATAAGTAGCAGCTATATATACAGTTAGTACTGCAAAAATACCTGTGGGTAAAACACTTTCGTACTCCACGCGGAAGCCCAGGGTGCACGTCCCCTTTCCGCACCATCCAGGCTCTCCGCCCCCCCCTTATTTTTCCATATCTCAAGTTCGCCCCCCCTTGGCAAAATTTCTGTATACAACCCTGGTATGGACTTGATATATAGCTCAAAAGATAGGTCTCTCTTTGTGCTCTCTGTTGATACTAAAATATTTTTCATAGGTATAACTATAGCCTAGTTACTGGACCTAAAGTGGAGGGAACCTCAAAAACCTGAATGCCTGTGGCTAGAGGAAGCCCTACTCTATTCAATGAGTGTTTTCATAAGGCGCTAAAATGTAAGTAGGTGGTCAAGCGTGCGGGTGGAAAATGAGTTTTATGGATTATTAACGAAATTCATTTTCCACCCGCGCGCTTGACCATGCTTGACCACGTACTTAGATTTTAACGCCTAATAAAAACACTCATTGAATAGAGTAGGGCCTCCTCTAGCCACTGGTGCTAATTTCAATTCTGTAGCACTTGGCAATCAGGAGATATTTATACTGCCAGTTCAGGCTCCACAAAGTTTTTCAGGTGTAGTCCCCCCTTAAGACTCCTTCTGGTACACTCTATATAAATAACCCTGCTCTATAAATAGCCCACGAACATTGTCAAACATGTAGTGACAATGGGTGGTGGTTGGCAGGTCAGCCAATTGGCACACCACAAACTAATCAATGTGAACTAATCAATGTGCATTTGGTTAGCAGGTTACCAATCAGCCACATCCAATATTATAGCAGTCCAAGAGACCCATTATCAGGGTCTGGTGCATTACTTGCATTACTTGTTCCCTCATTGTTTTAACAGCTAGCTGAGTATTTACTCTAAATGTATGAGCAAAAATCCTCCTCCCATGCATCTGGTTGTGAGCTAGCCTGGGGTGACTCCTGGTGTGTGCTCAGCTGCTCTCCGACCGTTTTGTAAGCTATTCAAGTAGTTTTTAGTGCCCTTACGTAATTCTGTAGTTCAGACGTATGATCTCTTCTGTGTTAGTTCAGACAGTGTGTGTCCCCATAGAGCTATTTTCAACCTGACTCAAGTGATTGTGACAGTGTGTGTCCCCATACAACCTACTTTAACCTACCTTGTGTGTCCCCATAGAGCTGACACACCTAGTCATGTGCTGTGAGATCATGCTAGGGCAGGCTATGATGTGGTAAACTGATAGGATGTGGGTCGGCGAACGTGCTGCTAACCAACCAACCATTCCTGTATGTGATGTCCACTGAACATTCTGGTCCAATGACCATTGGTTGGGGATTTCGGTATGGCTACCCCAGACTTTTTTTTTTTTTTTTTTTGCTATCGCAGACTAAAAACAAAGGTCATGCTTTACTCAGTACAATAGCCAATGAACATGTAAGTGCTTTATTAGAATAGGTGGTTGGATGGGTGGTTGGCAGGTCAGCCAATCACACCACAAACTAGCCTTGTACAGGTCAGCCAATCAGCACACCACAAACTAGCCTTGTACCTCCCCTATTTTGATCACACTACTGTCAGTACGTTTAATCTCGAATAACTAGGAGCTGCCGCTGGTAAGTGGGGAGGGAGGGTGGGGTTGGGGTTGCTTGGACAGTGTTCAATCATTTTGCTGCTCATGGTTAATAAATAAAAATCCAAGTATCTCTCTATCCCCATGTAGGAGAAGGAGAAGGTGTCAAATGCTACATTAAATAGGTTTTTAAGTTTACATTATTTATTTCCATTTGTATTAGTGGCCTTAGCCATCCACATCCTGTCTCCTTAGCATCCGATCTCTAAGTGCCTCAGCAGTATGGAAACTATGGAGGAGATGAGGAAATTGTTGGATGAGTCGAAGGAGCGTGAGAGAGAGTCCAAGGAGCGCGAGAGAAAGTTGAAGGTGCAGCTGGGTAAGTAATTGTACCATGTACCATGTGTCGATTTCTTTCTCACCTCAGGATTCCACACTCCAAATGATGTTGGTGACTCCATACATAATTACATTAACTATATCTGCATTCTAGCCCTAGCCCTGTTGTGTTGTAAGTGCAATTTCCCCCCCAAATTGCACTCGTACACTCTTAAATTCTCACCTCAGGATTCCCCACTCCAATGATGAGGTGGTGGACGTCCTGGAAGGGTATTCATTCCTAGTTTTATATTGATCATTATTTGTATGTAATAGAGAAGTTGCGGAAGTTGCGGAAGAGAAAACTACAATATGAGTCAGATGATGAGTCACATGATGATGATGATGATGATGCTGGCACCTCTGGAATGAAGGTTTGTAGTAGTTGTCTAGGCATGGGAACTCCAAGTCACACCATGCTTTTTCTTTATGGTTGAGTGGAATATTTGTGCAGATGTGCAGCAAATAGAATAACCTTGTGACTACATTGTACAACATAAGATTAGCGACACCAGGCCCCTAGGCTATGTGAGACTGCATGTTTGGAGATACATATGAAAAAGTAAACAGTTAAAGCTGGACATATAGAAATACAGTTATAGGGGCATCTTAGTTAGTCCAGTGGGTCCTCCTAGTTCAGCCCAGCTCTCTATATATCAACCTCTATATATTGACTTCTACATATTCACTCATAAACTATATTATTACTGCATGGTTGGAGATGCATATGCAAAAGTAAACAAAGGTGGACATATAGAAATACAGTTATAGGGGTATCTAAGTTAATCCAGCTGGTCGTCCTAGTTAATCAAACAAGCCAGCCCAGCCCTGTATATATCAACCTCTATATACTGACTTCTATATATTCGTACCTCTATACATTCAAGCCAACACCTATTAATTCATGATTCCATTATACGGTACAGGAGGATGGTGGTGATGATGATGATGATGGTGGTGGTGATGGTGGTGTTGAAGTTCTTGATGTTATTGATATGGAAACGGTATGAAACGAACATTAATAATCGTCTCTTTTACCATTAATAATTCTCTCTTTTTTCCATTAATAATTCTCTCTTTTTCCATTAATAATTGTTAATTGTCTCTTTCTTTTAGGTCTTTAATGTCCGAGTGATATTTTTTGGAATGAAGCCATTTTCTAAAGTGATAAAAATTCCTACAAGTTTTTATATTTGCTCGAAGAAAATTATGAAGAGACTCTTTCGTTTACAAAATCCGTCTATTACCTTTCCAAAAATTACGGAAGGAGGACATTTTGTAATACGTGGTGCCTTGGGGGGATTATACGCCTTTTTTCTCTATAATAAACAAACAGCATGTTCTTGTACCAAATCGTCGCAGCACCGAAAGTTAACCTGCACTGAGATTCCGGATGATTTCATTATTCCTCCTTCTTCGGACATGTCATGTAATGTGGTGAATTCATTTTGGGGTCCGACCAGGAATGATACCGACACATATCGTAATGTGACGTTATATCCTAAGATGACATATGAATCAGAAAGAAATTCATCTTTGTTTATAGCACTGAACGATTTTGTGGGTACGAATTACCATGGAGTACAATGCAATTTGGGTTATAGTGAATCTGATTTTTCACCATTTTCTGGAGGAGGCGATATTCAGGTTATTAGGGCTAATGCTGTTCTGCTCGGGAAAATCAATTCTGCTAATGTTGAATGCAAAATTCAACCATTGGCAATAACGGGAGTGCTTGACCAACTGAAGGCCTCCATGGTAGTAACAACCATCTCATCTTGGTTTAACAGCTTGAATTATTCCAACCGAAAAAACTTGGATGAAATGGAAACACTAGTGTGCTATGGACTTCTAATCGGGATTAGTCACCCAACTGTACTATTAAGGTCTAATATGGATTTTAAAAATAACATTATTCAATTTCATCAGATCGCTAATTATCCGTGTTCAACAAAAACTTATTTGGAGCAGAACTCGTTGTTAGAATACATTCTGAGAGAGTGCAATATATAGTAGTATTATCAGATTGTAACTTGTGTCTTATTATTATATATACTGTCACATCTTCTAAATTCATGGATAGAGTGCATATAAATTATAAATTATAAATGGGTACAGAAGTACCGATATAGAGGTGCAAACCCTCCTAATTAATCAGTAATGGTAGTCATTGCATTATTAATTAATGTAGAGATATAATGAACCCCCCCATTCATTGGTGTCGCTATAGGCCCACGCCAATGTCCCCCCCCCCCCCCCCATTCATTGCGCTATATGATAGGTACACATCAATGTACTCCCCTCCCCATTCATTGGTTTGTATCTAACAGCGCAATGAATGGGGGGTGTACATTGGTGTGTATCTAACATACATATAGCGTGTCCTGATTGTTACATCGTATGGAAATTATTTTGATATCAGAATGAAGCCCATTTCATACCTTGCACTTTATCACTTCCCATTTAGTCGGCATTTAGAGTAACCACAGATGTGTTGATAGAACAGAGACTACTAAAATTATATAGGTCAGTCCACTTATACCACCATTTTACAACCCAATACCTCATTTTACAACCCAATACCACAACCCAATACAACCCAATACCACCATTTTACAACCCAATACCACCATTTTACAAACCAATACCACCATTTTACAACCCAATACCACCATTTTACAACCCAATACCACCATTTTACAAACCAATACCACCATTTTACAAACCAATACCACCATTTTACAACCCAATACCACCATTTTACAACCCAATACCACCATTTTACAACCAAATACCACCATTTTACAACCCAATACAGTAGACCCTCGCTAATCTGGACCCCGTTAATCCGAAACCTCGCTAATCCGAACTCCGAATGCAAAAAAAAAAAAACAAAAAAAAAAACAGCCCTAGCCCTAGGAAAGAAAAAAAAGGAAGAAGGAAAAAAAGGCTTACCATTTATTGAACTTTCGGACCTAAAGTTCGACCTACACGAACCTGTCATACGATGCAGCTGCAGTGATATGGAGAAGAAAAGAGCACACGAGCCTTACCATCGAGGTCGAGATCCTGGACCAGCTCGAGGAGAAGGTCTAGATCCTGGACCAGCTCGGGAAGAAAAGCTACAAGTTACTATCTGAACAGTATGGAGTTGGGGTCTCAACTATCTCAGACATAAAGAAGAAGGGCAGCGAGTTGTGAGGAAGCAAAAGGAAGATGACTGAGATGGGATTCGGGAGATCTGCTGGACGGGAAGGGATCATAATGCATAATGATTAAAAATAACTTGCACTCCCACCACCCAGTCAGTATTCAACCCACACCTGCAAAAAATAAACCAATTCAGAGTTCAATATAATGATATTCATAAATTTCACTAATCCGAAAATTTCACTAATCCGAACTACTCAGATCCCCAGGCTATTCGGATTAGTGAGGGTCTACTGTACCACCATTTTACAACCCAATACCACCATTGTACAACCCAATACCACCATTGTACAACCCAATACCACCATTGTACAACCCAATACCACCATTGTACAACCCAATACCGCCATTGTACAACCCAATACCGCCATTACCGCCATTGTACAACCCAATACCACCATTGTACAACCCAATACCACCATTGTACAACCCAATACCACCATACATTCTATCAGCACCCCCCACTTGCCGTTTTCTACATCTTTTGAAGAGAATATTTGTTAAGTTTGAGCAGGCATGCCAATATTAATATCAACCCCACTACTATAAATTGTTAGTTCATCAAAACACATTTGACAGTTTTGACAATTCCAAACCATTCTGTGGCATTAATTCGCTTTCGAAAACCATCACGTGATCATATATGAGCTGTTCAGAGATGAAATAAACTGGGGGCGGATTATAACCATCACCTTTTCAGTGCACATGGCTGTCTATTGTGCAAAGCGAGAGGAACTGAGACATAAAGTTCCAGACATTGTGACCTGGATGGACAAGGAGATGGAGAATCTGTATAGTTGGATCTGGGATCAAGGCGGCCTCCAAACGTTAATTCAAACATGACACAAAGGTGTGTCCTAATGTGTCACGGAGGGACACATTTGTCAAGCACATTCTTTTAAAGATAACTTTGTTTCTGGAGACTGGATTTCTCGTGATGGTAAAACGTAAATAAGAAGTATTCCAGGTACATTTTACCTCTTCAATACAACCTGTATTCACAGGAATATAAAATCCCACTATTTCGCCTGTGTCTACTGATCTAATCGAGGTGAAAATGGCACCAGCCCCACCCCCTCAAATGAGTCTGCTGGAATCGAGGTGCCTACTATTCAAACTGAGACATAGGTCCCTATGTCCCTATGAGGTCACTCCAGCTCTATATTTGAATTGTAATGTCCTCTTATGGATACAGTGAATACTTTAGAGTTTAGTTTGACTAAACTTTGAAGATAAATTAATAGCATAGGTGCTCTAAAAAAAGAGCAAACTAAAACAAGATAAAACAACACATAATGACATGTCATCCAAAATTACTTAAATACATTGTTTGAAAATGTGCACAAGTAATAATAATTATGTCTACAACATCTGGAAAAGAAGAGGCTACACTTGCTAGCATTTGAAAATCCATATTTGCACCCATAACGGACTTTATTAGCACGACTGGCAAACCAACCCCAAAACTAGTCCAAAGCACACAACTTTGGGAATAAAAATGCCCTTAGCTGTATATTCCATACACCAAGAGTAGATGCTTGCCGCCACCATGCCCGCCTTGAGTTGTGAAATAACTTGGTTGATCGGTGTGGGACTAATTTTGTTCTCGATACTCACAGAAGTGTGTATATTCTCGGCCTCATCGTCATCCTGGTTGTTATTGAAGACAACACATTTAAGTCCATAAATATTGATGTCACCTCCACTGAAGGGAGAGTAAAAACAGCTTTTGTATCTCGTGAGTGGTTTTGTCATTTTTTTCTCCATATAGTCCGATAGTTTTCGATACATTGATTGAGTCCGTTGTTGTTTAGTACAATTTTCAGGTTTTGCTTTGTGGAAATTTGTTTCAGCATTTCCTGTCACAGTAATACGTTGAGCCGAAATTTGGACTTTTCCAATATTAGAAGGCTCTCCCTACCCCTATGTAACCAAAATCATTAAAAATATCTGTGGTGTCATGCCAGTCAGTGACGTCTAAACCACAATGACGGTCACCTTTTACATCACTGCATTGTTCCTGTTTCTTGTAGCGAAACAATAAAACAGTTCATTTTGAAGTTGGCAACAAGTCAATTTAACAAAAAACGCCGGCTGGAAGTTTGGGTTTGGGGGCTTTTCCCCCCTGTTTTTTTCAGAAAAGATATAATTTCATTTTTGTCATACACCCCCTTCATCGTCTTTGGCATGTTTATCAATGAAAAGAAGACCTTGATTCCAAGAGGGCTAGGGCTAGGGCTAGGGCTAGAAAAAACAAAAGATAATCTGAAAACAGCTCAATGCAAGAGGGACAAACAAAAAGTAAGAAAGGCTGATCGATTACAGAATCCCTCCAAGAGAAGCCAACCAACAAACAGCCAGTCCAAGCAAAAGGACTTTAACAACAGAGGCAAAAAGCCCCCAGCAAGAATGCAACCACGCCAGCAATACCCCAAGAGAAATTATGGTGGCAACACCACCAACAACTGGCAGCAGACGAGGCGGCCCACTCCATGGGTCCCTCAACGGGATCGCAGAGAAGTTCCACTCTATTACCATCAACCATATCCCCCCCCGCCCTTTCCATGCAACGACCCACCCAACTACCGCCAACCATATCCCCCCCCTCTCTTTCCACGCAATGACCCGTCCGACTACCGTCAACCATATAACCCCCCTCCCCCTCTCTTTCCATGTAATAACTATTTTCCTCTCTCTAATCCACACAGGATACCCTCCTATGCTGAAGTGACCCAAACCTACATCAACAACAACCACCATTTTCGGCAGCAGGAAAGGCAGGCCACCAGGCAGCCCCAGTGACTCTCCCCACATCAACAGCCAGAAGATTCACCAAAAAACCAAGTCTACAATCTCGCAAGGCACACCAAAAATTGAACCAAGCCAAATCCTTGAACACCTATATAGTTAATCTGAGCAGCCACACACTGTCCTGCCCACAAATTGCTGTGCTAAATAAAGGGCTTGGGTTTGTTCCAAGCACAGATGAAGACCCAAACTATGGCCCAGCTGTACTGGAACTTACCAGGAGGTTGCGGCTGATCGACTACTTTGGGGACAGGGACTCAGTCAAAGACACCAGACCGCCTCCATTCAAGCCCAAATCAAAGTGGAACCCACCTCCCGGGTCGGCGGACACAGAAAACTATCTTCGAGACCTACCAGGCAAACTGAAAGCAATGGAGCGTCGACCCTACCAGCACAACCTTAAAAAATCAGAGTCAATAGCAATTGCTGAGCTCCAAAACAACAGGGATATTGTCATAAAGAATGCCGACAAAGGGTCCTGTATTGTGGTCCTAGACAGAGACAAATATATTTCAGAAGGCCTCAAACATCTGGCTGATCAGCAAATCTACAGTGAAGTACATTCAGACCCGACCATCCAACTTGCCCATTCAATCAACACCTATGTCAGACTGCTTCACCGCAAGGGCTACCTATCAGACGACATGTCGACTTACCTGACCTTCGACCAGCCACACCTAGTCAGGACACAGAAAATGTACTTCCTAACAAAAATTCACAAGCAACCTCACTCTGTCAGGCCCATTGTCAGCGGATCTGCTGGTCCCACAGAAAGACTATCCTCCCTCGTCGACCACTACATCCAGCCCCTCGTAAAGACCACACAGAGCTACATCAGGGACTCTGGCACAATCCTGGCCCACCTGGACACCATGACATTCCCCTCAGACTGCATCCTCGTCACCATCGATGTGACTGCTCTGTACCTCAACATCCCACACGAGGAGGGAATCACCAGCACCGTGAAAAGACTCCACGATCCCAACCAATCTGAAATAATCGTCCCATTTCCACCATCAGTCACCGAGGAGATCCTGCGGATCATACTCGGTGACAACTACTTTGAATTCACAGGCAAAATTTACAAACAAGTGCAGGGAACGGCAATGGGTACCAAAATGGCCCCTACATATGCAAACCTTTTCATGGCAGATCTTGAAACATCACTCCTCCAGCAGGAACCCATCCAGCCACTCCTGTGGAAAAGATATATTGACGACATATTAGTCGTCTGGCCCGGGTCCCAAGAACAACTGGACAAATTCCTCCTCGATATCAACACTGCCCACACTTCAATCAAATTCACCCACCAGTATTCGTCAAAAGAAGTGACCTTCCTTGACTTCACCATCTTCAAGGGCGAGAGATTCCTCTCCGAAGGTATACTGGATGTAAGACCACACTTCAAAAACACCAATGCCTTCCAGTACCTACATTACTCGTCAGCCCATCCAAGATCGACCTTCAGGGGCATAGTGAGAGGAGAGCTCACCAGAATCCTCAGAGCCTGCAGCAGTCAGAAGGAGTTCACTCTGAACAAACGGATGCTGCACACAAAATTCAGGGACAGAGGCTATCCAAACAGACTCCTGATAGAGCAAGAAGCTACAATCGACTACGCAGCAAGGCCATCGCTGTTGCTCTCAGGTCATAGCCCATCCCAGGAACAAGACACACCAAGAAGGCCGCCCTTCATCTCCAACTACAATGACACCATCCCGACAGCCGAGCTCAGAGCGGCTCTGGAGACATCGCAAAATTTACCACAACCGCTCATCTGCTTCCGCAGGAACAACACCATCGCCCACTCACTGGTCAGGGCCAGATTGCCTGACACAAAGAAGCCATTCCCTTCGTCAGCATCCATCTCCATCCGCCACAAACCATCTTTTCTGGCAAGCTCCTCGCCCTGCGCTACTGCTCTGTGCCGCACGTGCGGCATGATGTCAAAAAAAGAATTAATCTTCTCGGGCGAAGGCAGACCTTTCAAGCTACCCCCCAATACCAACTGTGGAAGTAAACGAGTAATATATCTCCTCCAGTGTCGGCTGTGCCCTAGCAGAGGCAGATATGTTGGGCAGACAGGCAGAACTGTCAGTCAGGATGGCTGGACATCGAGCCGTCCACAAGCACAAGAACATGCCCTTGTACAGGCACCTAACGAAACCAAAGCACGACTTTTCTGTCCTCTCAGTCACCATCCTACAACACCTACCGAGCGCCACAGAGCCACAACTACTCGAGGCAGAGCTGCAGTGGATAGACAAGCTCAACACCCGATTGCCCCATGGACTCAACTCTCTCTATGCATAAATGCACACACACTTTCTCTTTAAATAATTCTTTTCCTTCACAAACTATCCCAATCACCTTTTGTAAATCACCTTTAACTTAATGTTCATCTGATAAATTCCCCATCATTTTTATCCCAAAATCCACAAGTATATAATTCTCACCATCACCAAATTCTTTCCTCTTTTTTGCAATTACTTATGGTTTGTTATTGTTATTCTTTGTAACCACCTAATCTTATTCATGCAATACCCACCGCACTTGTCTTCCTAACCTCAATCTTATAAGTCACCCTCACTGCATGCACCTCTCACTCTTTGAAAAAGCAGATTCCTCAACTGCGAAACGTCGAGTGATATTAAAAATTTTCCTGAACTCAATTGCAACTACTTGAACTTGAACTACAAAGTAACAAGCCAAATACCACCGCAAAACAGCTAACAGCCACTTCAAATTTACCAAAAGACAATCAAACACCACCAACAACAAGATATAACGTCATGAACGAGCCAGAAACATCAGTCTGCAGGTCAGACAGGCCTTCATTGGCAGAACCTGCAGTAATAGACAAAAATCAAAATGAAATTCCCTACCTTGCCAATTCACCAACAACCTCAGTCCGAATTACTTGAGTACATGGTCCACACCCCTCAATTAGATACTAGTGAAAATGATGAAACAGGACTACAAAGCAATCTCAATGGCATTGGGTGCACTCTTGCAGCCCCAGCCCTGCCCCAACCCCAGCTCTAGCCCTAGCCCTAGCCCTAGCCCTTAGCGTTGCAGTGTATCTAGTCTTGCCTTAGTGTTGCAGGTATCTAATCTTGCCTAAGTGATGCAGGTATCTAGTCTTGCCTTAGTGTTGCAGGTATATAGTCTTGCCTCAGTGTTGCAGTGTATCTAGTCTTGACTTTGTGTTGCAGCATATCTAGTCTCTTGCCTTAGTGTTGAATGTATCTAGTTTTGTCTTAGTGTTGCAGTGTATATAGTCTTGCCTTAGTGTTGCAGTGTATAGAGTCTTACCTTAGTGGTGCAGGTATCTAATCTTGTCTTAGTATTCCAGTGTATCTAATTTTGCCTTAGTATTTAGTCTTGTCTTAGTGTTGCAGGTAACTAATCTTGTCTTATTGTTGCAGTGTATCTAGTCTTGCCTTAGTGTTGTGGTATCTATTATTGCCTTAGTGTTGCAGTGTATTTCATCTTGCTTAAGTGTTACAGTATATCTAATTGCCTTGGTGTTTCAGTGTATCTATTCTTGCCTTAGTGTTGCAGTGTATCTAGTCTTGCCTTGGTGTTGCACTGTATCTAGTCTTGCCTTAGTGTTGCAGTGTATCTACTCTTGCCTTAGTGTTGCAGTGAATCTAGTTTTGCCTTAGTGTTGCAGTGTATCTAGTCTTGCCTTAGTGTTGCATTGTATCTAGTCCTGCCTTAGCGTTACAGTGTATCTAGTCTTGCCTTAGTGTTGCAGTGTATCTAATCTTGTCTTAGTGTTGCAGTATATCTAGTCTTGCCTTGGTGTTGCAGTGTATCTAGTCTTGCCTTAGTGTTGCAGGTATCTAGTCTTGACGTAGTGTTGCAGGTATGTAGATTTGCCTTACTGTTGCACTGTATCTAGTCTTGCCATAGTGTTGCAGTGTATCTAGTTATGCCGTAGTGTTGCAGTGTATCTAGACTTGCCTTAGTGTTGCAGGTATCTAGTCTTGCCTTAGTGTTGCAGTGTATCTAGTCTTGCCTTAGTTTTGCAGTGTATCTAGTCTTGCCTTAGTGTTGAAGTGTATCTAGTCTTGCGTTAGTGTTATAGTTTATCTAGTCTTGCCTATCTAGTCTTGCCTTAGTCTTGCAGGTACCTAGAGTTGCTGTAGTTTTGCAGATATCTAGTTTGCCTTAGTGTTTCAGTGTATCTAGTCTTGCCTTAGTGTTGCAGTGTATTTAGTCTTGTCATAGTGTTGCAGGTTGCTATTCTTGCCATTGTTTTGTAGGTATCTAGTTTTGCCTTAGTTTTGCAGTGTATCTAGTCTTGCCTTAGTGTTGCATGTATCTAGTCTTGCCTTAATGTTGCAGTGTATCTAGTCTTGCCTTAGTGTTGCAGTGTATCTAGTCTTGCCTTAGTGTTGCATTGTATCTAGTCCTGCCTTAGCATTGCAGTGTATCTAGTCTTGCCTTAATGTTGCAGTGTATCTAATCTTGCCTTAGTGTTGCAGTATATCTACTCTTGCCTTGGTGTTGCAGTGTATCTAGTCTTGCCTTAGTTTTGCAGTGTATCTAGTCTTGCCTTGGTGTTTCAGTGTATCTAGACGTGCCTTAGTGTTACAGTATATCTAGTCTTGCTTTAGTGTTGCAGTGTATCTAGTCTTGCCTTAGTGTTGCAGGTATCTAGTCTTGCCTTAGTGTTGCAGTGTATCTAGTCTTGCCTTAGTGTTGCAGGTATCTAATCTTACCGTAGTGCTTAAGGTATCTTAGTGTTGCAGTGAAGCTAGTCTTGCCGTAGTGTTGTAGGTATCTAGTCTTGTGCAGGTATCTAGTCTTGCCTTAGTGTTGCAATGTATCTTGTCTTGCCTTACTTTTGCAGGTATCTAGTCTTGCCTTAGTGTTGCACGTATCTAGTCTTGCCTTAATGTTGCTGTTTATCTCGTCTTGCTTTAGTGTTGCAGGTATCTAGTCTGCCTTAGTGTTGTAGTGTATCTAGTCTTGCCTTAGTGTTGCAGTGTATCTAGTCTTGACTTAGAGTTGCAGTGTATCTAGTCTTGCCTTAGTGTTGCAGTGTATCTATCTAGTCTTGCTTTAGTGTTGCAGTGTATCCAGTCTTACCTTAGTGTTGCTGTTTATCTAGTCTTGCTTAAGTGTTGCAGGTATCTAGTCTTGCCTTAGTGTTGCAGTGTATCTAGTCTTGCCTTAGTGTTGCAGTGTATCTAGTCTTGCCTTAGTAATGCAGTGTATCTAGTCTTGCCTTAGTGTTGCATTGTATCTAGTCCTGCCTTAGCTTTACAGTGTATCTAGTTTTGCCTTAGTGTTGCAGTGTATCTAATCTTGTCTTAGTGTTGCAGTATATCTATTCTTGCCTTGGTGTTACAGTGTATCTAGTCTTGCCTTAGTGTTGCAGTGTATCTAGTCTTGCCTTGGTGTTGCAGTGTATCTAGATGCGCCTTAGTTTTGCAGTGTATCTAGCCTTGCTTTAGTGTGTTGCAGTGTATCTTGTCTTGCTTTAGTGTTGCATGTATCTAGCCTGGTCTTAGTGTTGCAGTGTATCTATTCTTGCCTTAGTGGTGCAGTGTATCTAGTCTTGCCTTAGTATTGCAGTGTATCTAGTCTTGCCTTAGTATTGCAGTGTATCTAGTGTTGCCTCAGTGTTGCGGTGTATCTAGTCTTGCCTTAGTGTTGCTGTTTATCTAGTCTTGCTTTAGTGTTGCAAGTATCTTGTCTTGCTTTAGTGTTGCAGGTATTTGGTCTTGCCTTAGTGTTGCAGTGTATCCAGTCTTGCCTTAGTATTGCAGTGTATCTAGTCTTGCCTTAGTGTTGCAGTGTATCTAGTCTTGCTTAGTGTTGCAGTCTATCTAGTCCTGCCTTAGCATTGCAGTGTATCTAGTCTTGCCTTAATGTTGCAGTGTATCTAATCTTGCCTTAGTGTTGCAGTATATCTACTCTTGCCTTGGTGTTGCAGTGTATCTAGTCTTGCCTTAGTTTTGCAGTGTATCTAGTCTTGCCTTGGTGTTTCAGTGTATCTAGACGTGCCTTAGTATTGCAGTATATCTAGTCTTGCTTTAGTGTTGCAGTGTATCTAGTCTTGCCTTAGTGTTGCAGGTATCTAGTCTTGCCTTAGTGTTGCAGTGTATCTAATCTTACCGTAGTGCTTAAGGTATCTTAGTGTTGCAGTGTATCTAGTTTTGCCTTAGTGTTGCAGTGTATCTAGTCTTGCCTTAGTGTTGCATTGTATCTAGTCCTGCCTTAGCGTTACAGTGTATCTAGTCTTGCCTTAGTGTTGCAGTGTATCTAATCTTGTCTTAGTGTTGCAGTATATCTAGTCTTGCCTTGGTGTTGCAGTGTATCTAGTCTTGCCTTAGTGTTGCAGGTATCTAGTCTTGACGTAGTGTTGCAGGTATGTAGATTTGCCTTACTGTTGCACTGTATCTAGTCTTGCCATAGTGTTGCAGTGTATCTAGTTATGCCGTAGTGTTGCAGTGTATCTAGACTTGCCTTAGTGTTGCAGGTATCTAGTCTTGCCTTAGTGTTGCAGTGTATCTAGTCTTGCCTTAGTTTTGCAGTGTATCTAGTCTTGCCTTAGTGTTGAAGTGTATCTAGTCTTGCGTTAGTGTTATAGTTTATCTAGTCTTGCCTATCTAGTCTTGCCTTAGTCTTGCAGGTACCTAGAGTTGCTGTAGTTTTGCAGATATCTAGGTTGCCTTAGTGTTTCAGTGTATCTAGTCTTGCCTTAGTGTTGCAGTGTATTTAGTCTTGTCATAGTGTTGCAGGTTTCTATTCTTGCCATTGTTTTGTAGGTATCTAGTTTTGCCTTAGTTTTGCAGTGTATCTAGTCTTGCCTTAGTGTTGCATGTATCTAGTCTTGCCTTAATGTTGCAGTGTATCTAGTCTTGCCTTAGTGTTGCAGTGTATCTAGTCTTGCCTTAGTGTTGCATTGTATCTAGTCCTGCCTTAGCATTGCAGTGTATCTAGTCTTGCCTTAATGTTGCAGTGTATTGCCTTAGTGTTGCAGTATATCTACTCTTGCCTTGGTGTTGCAGTGTATCTAGTCTTGCCTTAGTTTTGCAGTGTATCTAGTCTTGCCTTGGTGTTTCAGTGTATCTAGACGTGCCTTAGTGTTGCAGTATATCTAGTCTTGCTTTAGTGTTGCAGTGTATCTAGTCTTGCCTTAGTGTTGCAGGTATCTAGTCTTGCCTTAGTGTTGCAGTGTATCTAGTCTTGCCTTAGTGTTGCAGGTATCTAGTCTTGTGCAGGTATCTAGTCTTGCCTTAGTGTTGCAATGTATCTTGTCTTGCCTTACTTTTGCAGGTATCTAGTCTTGCCTTAGTGTTGCACGTATCTAGTCTTGCCTTAATGTTGCTGTTTATCTCGTCTTGCTTTAGTGTTGCAGGTATCTAGTCTGCCTTAGTGTTGTAGTGTATCTAGTCTTGCCTTAGTGTTGCAGTGTATCTAGTCTTGACTTAGAGTTGCAGTGTATCTAGTCTTGCCTTAGTGTTGCAGTGTATCTATCTAGTCTTGCTTTAGTGTTGCAGTGTATCCAGTCTTACCTTAGTGTTGCTGTTTATCTAGTCTTGCTTAAGTGTTGCAGGTATCTAGTCTTGCCTTAGTGTTGCAGTGTATCGAGTCTTGCCTTAGTGTTGCAGTGTATCTAGTCTTGCCTTAATAATGCAGTGTATCTAGTCTTGCCTTAGTGTTGCATTGTATCTAGTCCTGCCTTAGCTTTACAGTGTATCTAGTTTTGCCTTAGTGTTGCAGTGTATCTAATCTTGTCTTAGTGTTGCAGTATATCTATTCTTGCCTTGGTGTTACAGTGTATCTAGTCTTGCCTTAGTGTTGCAGTGTATCTAGTCTTGCCTTGGTGTTGCAGTGTATCTAGATGCGCCTTAGTTTTGCAGTGTATCTAGCCTTGCTTTAGTGTGTTGCAGTGTATCTTGTCTTGCTTTAGTGTTGCATGTATCTAGCCTGGTCTTAGTGTTGCAGTGTATCTATTCTTGCCTTAGTGGTGCAGTGTATCTAGTCTTGCCTTAGTATTGCAGTGTATCTAGTCTTGCCTTAGTATTGCAGTGTATCTAGTCTTGCCTTAGTGTTGCGGTGTATCTAGTCTTGCCTTAGTGTTGCTGTTTATCTAGTCTTGCTTTAGTGTTGCAAGTATCTTGTCTTGCTTTAGTGTTGCAGGTATTTGGTCTTGCCTTAGTGTTGCAGTGTATCCAGTCTTGCCTTAGTATTGCAGTGTATCTAGTCTTGCCTTAGTGTTGCAGTGTATCTAGTCTTGCTTAGTGTTGCAGTCTATCTAGTCCTGCCTTAGCATTGCAGTGTATCTAGTCTTGCCTTAATGTTGCAGTGTATCTAATCTTGCCTTAGTGTTGCAGTATATCTACTCTTGCCTTGGTGTTGCAGTGTATCTAGTCTTGCCTTAGTTTTGCAGTGTATCTAGTCTTGCCTTGGTGTTTCAGTGTATCTAGACGTGCCTTAGTATTGCAGTATATCTAGTCTTGCTTTAGTGTTGCAGTGTATCTAGTCTTGCCTTAGTGTTGCAGGTATCTAGTCTTGCCTTAGTGTTGCAGTGTATCTAATCTTACCGTAGTGCTTAAGGTATCTTAGTGTTGCAGTGAAGCTAGTCTTGCCGTAGTGTTGTAGGTATCTAGTCTTGTGCAGGTATCTAATCTTGCCTTAGTGTTGCAATGTATCTTGTCTTGCCTTACTTTTGCAGGTATCTAGTCTTGCCTTAGTGTTGCACGTATCTAGTCTTGCCTTAATGTTGCTGTTTATCTAGTCTTGCTTTAGTGTTGCAGGTATCTAGTCTTTGCCTTAGTGTTATAGAGTATCTAGTCTTGCCTTAGTGTTGCAGTGTATCTAGTCTTGCCTTAGAGTTGCAGTGTATCTAGTCTTGCCTTAGTGTTGCAGTGTATATATCTAGTCTTGCTTTAGTGTTGCAGTGTATCTAGTCTTACCTATCTAGTCTTGCCCTAGTGTTGCAGGTACCTAGTATTGCCGTAGATTTGCAGGTATATAGTCTTGCCTTAGTGTTGCAGTGTATCTAGTCTTGCCTTAGTGTTGCAGTGTATCTAGTCTTGCCTTAGTGTTGCAGGTTTATAGTCTTACCGTAGTTTTGCAGGTATCTAGTCTTGCCTTAGCATTGCAGTGTATCTAGTCTTGCCTTAGTGTTGCAGGTATCTAATCTTGCCTAAGTGATGCAGGTATCTAGTCTTGCCTTAGTGTTGCAGGTATATAGTCTTGCCTCAGTGTTGCAGTGTATCTAGTCTTGCCTTTGTGTTGCAGCGTATCTAGTCTCTTGCCTTAGTGTTGAATGTATCTAGTTTTGTCTTAGTGTTGCAGTGTATATAGTCTTGCCTTAGTGTTGCAGTGTATAGAGTCATACCTTAGTGGTGTAGGTATCTAATCGTTCCAGTGTATCTAATTTTGCCTTAGTATTTAGTCTTGTCTTAGTGTTGCAGGTAACTAATCTTGTCTTATTGTTGCAGTGTATCTAGTCTTGCCTTAGTGTTGTGGTATCTATTATTGCCTTAGTGTTGCAGTGTATTTCATCTTGCTTAAGTGTTACAGTATATCTAATTGCCTTGGTGTTTCAGTGTATCTATTCTTGCCTTAGTGTTGCAGTGTATCTAGTCTTGCCTTGGTGTTGCAGTGTATCTAGTCTTGCCTTAGTGTTGCAGTGTATCTAGTCTTGCCTTAGTGTTGCAGTGTATCTAGTTTTGCCTTAGTGTTGCAGTGCATCTAGTTTTGCCTTAGTGTTGCATTGTATCTAGTCCTGCCTTAGCGTTACAGTGTATCTAGTCTTGCCTTAGTGTTGCAGTGTATCTAATCTTGTCTTAGTGTTGCAGTATATCTAGTCTTGCCTTGGTGTTACAGTGTATCTAGTCTTGCCTTAGTGTTGCAGTGTATCTAGTCTTGCCTTCATGTTGCAGTGTATCTAGACGTGCCTTAGTTTTGCAGTGTATCTAGTCTTGCTTTAGTGTTGCAGTGTATCTAGTCTTGCCTTAGTGTTGCAGTAATCTAATCTTGCCTTAGTGTTGCAATGTATCTAGTCTTGCCTTAGCGTTGAAGGTATCTAGTCTTACCGTAGTGCTTCAGGTATATTAGTGTTACCGTGCATCTAGTCTTTCCTTAGTGTTGCAGTGTATCCAGTCTTGCCGTAGTGTTGCAGGTATCTAGTCTTGCCTTAGTGTTGCAGTGTATCCAGTCTTGCCGTAGTGTTGCAGGTATCTAGTCTTGCCTTAGTTTTGCAGCTATCTAGTCTTGCCTTAGTGTTGCAATGTATCTAGTCTTGCCATAGTTTTGAGGTGTATCTAGTTTTGCCTTGGTGTTGCAGGTATCTAGTCTTGCCTTAGTGTTGCAGTGTATCTAGTCTTGCCTCAGTAATGCAGTGTATCTAGTCTTGCCTTAGTGTTGCAGTGTATCTAGTCTTGCCTTAGTGTTGCATTGTATCTAGTCCTGCCTTAGCTTTACAGTGTATCTAGTTTTGCCTTAGTGTTGCAGTGTATCTAATCTTGTCTTAGTGTTGCAGTATATCTATTCTTGCCTTGGTGTTACAGTGTATCTAATCTTGCCTTAGTGTTGCAGTGTATCTAGTCTTGCCTTGGTGTTGCAGTGTATCTAGATGCGCCTTAGTTTTGCAGTGTATCTAGTCTTGCTTTAGTGTGTTGCAGTGTATCTAGTCTTGCTTTAGTGTTGCATGTATCTAGCCTGGTCTTAGTGTTGCAGTGTATCTATTCTTGCCTTAGTGGTGCAGTGTATCTAGTCTTGCCTTAGTATTGCAGTGTATCTAGTCTTGCCTTAGTATTGCAGTGTATCTAGTCTTGCCTTAGTGTTGCGGTGTATCTAGTCTTGCCTTAGTGTTGCTGTTTATCTAGTCTTGCTTTAGTGTTGCAAGTATCTTGTCTTGCTTTAGTGTTGCAGGTATTTGGTCTTGCCTTAGTATTGCAGTGTATCCAGTCTTGCCTTAGTATTGCAGTGTATCTAGTCTTGCCTTAGTGTTGCAGTGTATCTAGTCTTGCCTTAGTGTTGCAGTCTATCTAGTCCTGCCTTAGCATTGCAGTATATCTAGTCTTGCCTAAGTAAACCACGTTGCAGTAACGACCTTTGCGAGGCTCTTATTCGGTCTATTAGTCAATCATATTGAGCACTACAAACTGCGTGTCTTGAAATTTAGAAAAAAAGTTTTTTTGTTGCATTTTCTGAACATAGATTTATGACATCACGTTAAATTTCCATCTATAGGTATTTTTTAGTAATCCTATCAAACAAAAACTCTCGCGCAAGTTGTAGAATATAAAATTTGCTTTCAAATGAAATAATTTTTTTTATGAAAGGATAAAAAATATTCAAGTTATCATTTGAACGGTTTTTCAAAAATCACTTCAGAGATATTGAGCCATGAAGTCCAAGCAGTTTGTAATCACATCCCAGCTGCCCCTGCTTCACTAGAATACATCCCCTCATTACTAGAATTGTGTGTGTACAAACAAAATGTTGAAAGCAACCAATTGACTTTCACAGTCCTTTATTTTTTCAACAACAACAGTATCCTACATCCTAACTACAACTTCAAAACCAACAATAATTATATATATATACATACACATAAATTAAAGATGCATCAGACTTATTACATTGCTTTGCTAATATTGAATTAGCAAACATAAACACGTCATCATTTGCAGGGCTCCCATGCCCAGGTCCATCCATCGTCGCCCTCCACACATGTCTTCCGACACCCTCCAGTAATCCCTGAAAAACAATAGAACACAAACAAAAGTCATCCTCCAGTAATTTCTAAGCTTGACAAAAATACACATAAACAAAAGTATCTTCCAGTAATCTTTGTTTGAAATCTCTGTTTGACAATAGAAAGCAAGACACAAACAAAATAAAAATGTTACAGGTCCCCCTTGCCAGGACCATACAATGCTCCGCCCACCATTGAAACTCTGCTGCCTCTCGATGGCAAGCCCGACACTTGTTGGACTCCCGTTTATGTGCATTTGTATACCCATCACTAATTAATGTGTGTGTACCTAAGCTTCAGTCTCTCCACTGAACGCTAAAAAAGTTTTTGTGTTCCTACAACTTCCATAGAAACCGAAGAGCCTTCAAAATTGGCTTCACAATTTACCTTGTGACCCTCAAACCATTCTGTGTAACTTGCTTCTGTTTCATCTTCAGGTCTTCGCGCACAAGCTTGAAATTAGACATAAAATAATCTAAAACCTCTCCAGTGTCCCAAGACATCACCGCAACCAAGCCATAATTTGATTTGTGGCCCTGTCTAAGCCATGTGCCGTCAACAGTAATACTAACATCAATGATGTCTTCATGCCTAACCCTATAAAAATCATGTAACCTATGAGCGGCATCCAACATAATACTCTGTTACTGCATTTGTGTCACTCCCTATTGACCTAGTATATTTTAAAAAAACAAGTGGAACTAAGAGGGGGCAACATATCCATGACTGCAGTGATGTCTTCCAGACCAGAATGACTAATTCCAGCAATGCGAGCACCCAGTACTGACTGGATGTTCAAAGAATGCTTCTACAGATACAGGGTTTGAGATGTCTCGAGTGTTACTACAATTTGAACAAAAAGTAAACCATGCCTGCCCTACGGGCTTCAGTTGCAAGGGAGCTCAGTTACCAACTTATTACACCTTTCTATGACCTCTCTAAGCTTATCTAAGTTTATTATACGATTACCCTTACCTAGTTCTCCAACACCACCCGAGTCCAAAGAGGTAGAGCCAGTAGATCCAGTAGCAACAGCCACAGAAGCAGCTGAACTATCCATGAGAGCCAACTTCTTCCTGGTCATAGTCACTTGTCATAGTCACCAATGGAACTGGCCTCTCTTCAGACATTTGCAATTGATTGCAAGGTAAGTGAAGGTTCACAGAAGGCGCTACCCCACCCACAGGATCCAAGAGACTCACTAACAAAGGAAAGGAAACAGCTAGTAACTTTTTAGTATGGAGATAAACATTAAAACTTGCCTTGCGCGGCTACTGTGACAGGCTCAACACACAGCCGCCTGTAGGGCTTTCTTCTTCTCGTCTTCACTCTTCTTGAATCCTTGGCCTTTCTGTTTAAAATGCTTCTCTGTTCTCTTCCCCATAACTCAACAGTGTAAAAGTTTCAAGTGAACCTTGACCTAAAAAAACGTGCTCATCTTAGCGGTTGGGCACTACCCCCCCACCTGGCCAATTCATTGCGCAAACGACTGGTAAGGGTCTCCATGAAATTGGCAACATTTTGATATATAAAAACTGTATTTTGGTTAGGCGATCATCGCCGCCCGCCCGATTGTAGCCAGGTAAGACTGGGAGAGAACCTCTTCCAATGTGAAGTGAAATGAAATGAAATGGAATAATAATGCACTGTATAAAAATGGCTATATCTTCTGATGCAAGTATTCACTTGCTCTGAAACTTGAAACTCAAACTCCAGACATATTATGAACCCTTTTGGGCCCATAAAAAAAATTGAAAAAATATGTGTTTTCAGCCCTCTTCCCCCCTTAACGGCTTACGGTCCGCACTGGAAGAGCCTATAATGAGCCAGGAAAAAATTATGGCGAAACTAAATGACAAAAGACACTTACCATTAGAAAGCACAGACTGCAAGCTATAATTTGATATATAAATTGGGAAACTAGAGTGAATGCGAGCAAAGATATGGTATTTTATATGAGACTACGCGATACGCAGCCTTCTTTCCCCCTTAATGTTGCAGTGTATCTAATCTTGCCTTGGTGTTGCAGTGTATCTAGTCTTGCCTTAGTTTTGCAGTGTATCTAGTCTTGCCTTGGTGTTTCAGTGTATCTAGACGTGCCTTAGTGTTGCAGTATATCTAGTCTTGCTTTAGTGTTGCAGTGTATCTAGTCTTGCCTTAGTGTTGCAGGTATCTAGTCTTGCCTTAGTGTTGCAGTGTATCTAGTCTTGCCTTAGTGTTGCAGGTATCTAGTCTTGCCTTAGTGTTGCAGTGAAGCTAGTCTTGCCGTAGTGTTGTAGGTATCTAGTCTTGTGCAGGTATCTAGTCTTGCATTAGTGTTGCAATGTATCTTGTCTTGCCTTACTTTTGCAGGTATCTAGTCTTGCCTTAGTGTTGCACGTATCTAGTCTTGCCTTAATGTTGCTGTTTATCTAGTCTTGCTTTAGTGTTGCAGGTATCTAGTCTTGCCTTAGTATTGTAGTGTATCTAGTCTTGCCTTAGTGTTGCAGTGTATCTAGTCTTGCCTTAGAGTTGCAGTGTATCTAGTCTTGCCTTAGTGTTGCAGTGTATCTATCTAGTCTTGCTTTAGTGTTGCAGTGTATCTAGTCCTACCTATCTAGTCTTGCCCTAGTGTTGCAGGTACCTAGTGTGGCCGTAGATTTGCAGGTATATAGTCTTGCCTTAGTGTTGCAGTGTATCTAGTCTTGCCTTAGTGTTGCAGTGTATCTAGTCTTGCCTTAGTGTTGCAGGTTTATAGTCTTACCGTAGTTTTGCAGGATCTAGTCTTGCCTTAGCATTGCAGTGTATCAAGTCTTGCCTTAGTGTTGCAGGTATCTAATCTTGCCTAAGTGATGCAGGTATCTAGTCTTGCCTTAGTGTTTCAGGTATATAGTCTTGCCTCAGTGTTGCAGTGTATCTAGTCTTGCCTTTGTGTTGCAGCGTATCTAGTCTCTTGCCTTAGTGTTGAATGTATCTAGTTTTGTCTTAGTGTTGCAGTGTATATAGTCTTGCCTTAGTGTTGCAGTGTATAGAGTCTTACCTTAGTGGTGCAGGTATCTAATCTTGTCTTAGTGTTCCAGTGTATCTAATTTTTCCTTAGTATTTAGTCTTGTCTCAGTGTTGCAGGTAACTAATCTTGTCTTATTGTTGCAGTGTATCTAGTCTTGCCTTAGTGTTGCGGTATCTATTATTGCCTTAGTGTTGCAGTGTATTTCATCTTGCTTAAGTGTTACAGTATATCTAATCTTGCCTTGGAGTTTCAGTGTATCTATTCTTGCCTTAGTGTTGTAGTGTATCTAGTCTTGCCGTGGTGTTGCAGTGTATCTAGTCTTGCCTTAGTATTGCAGTGTATCTAGTCTTGCCTTAGTGTTGCAGTGTATCTAGTTTTGCCTTAGTGTTGCAGTGTATCTAGTCTTGCCTTAGTGTTGCATTGTATCTAGTCCTGCCTTAGCGTTACAGTGTATCTAGTCTTGCCTTAGTGTTGCAGTGTATCTAATCTTGTCTTAGTGTTGCAGTATATCTAGTCTTGCCTTGGTGTTGCAGTGTATCTAGTCTTGCGTTAGTATTGCAGTGTATCTAGTCTTGCCTTCGTGTTGCAGTGTATCTAGACGTGCCTTAGTTTTGCAGTGTATCTAGTCTTGCTTTAGTGTTGCAGTGTATCTAGTCTTGCCTTAGTGTTACAGTAATCTAATCTTGCCTTAGTGTTGCAATGTATCTGGTCTTGCCTTAGCGTTGAAGGTATCTAGTCTTACCGTAGTGCTTCAGGTATATTAGTGTTGCAGTGCATCTAGTCTTGCCTTAGTGTTGCAGTGTATCCAGTCTTGCCGTAGTGTTGCAGGTATCTAGTCTTGCCTTAGTGTTGCAGTGTATCCAGTCTTGCCGTAGTGTTGCAGGTATCTAGTCTTGCCTTAGTTTTGCAGGTATCTAGTCTAGCCTTAGTTTTGCAATGTATCTAGTCTTGCCATAGTTTTGAGGTGTATCTAGTTTTGCCTTGGTGTTGCAGGTATCTAGTCTTGCCTTAGTGTTGCAGGTATCTAGTCTTGCCGTAGTGTTGCAGGTATGTAGATTTGCCTTACTGTTGCACTGTAATCTAGTCTTGCCATAGTGTTGCAGTGTATCTAGTCTTGCCGTAGTGTTGCAGTGTATCTAGACTTGCCTTAGTGTTGCAGGTATCTAGTCTTGCCTTAGTGTTGCAGTGTATCTAGTCTTGCCTTAGTTTTGCAGTGTATCTAGTCTTGCCTTAGTGTTGAAGTGTATCTAGTCTTGCGTTAGTGTTATAGTTTATCTAGTCTTGCCTATCTAGTCTTGCCTTAGTGTTGCAGGTACCTAGAGTTGCTGTAGTATTGCAGATATCTAGTCTTGCCTTAGTGTTTCAGTGTATCTTGTCTTGCCTTAGTGTTGCAGTGTATTAAGTCTTGTCATAGTGTTGCAGGTTTCTATTCTTGCCGTTGTTTTGCAGGTATCTAGTTTTGCCTTAGTGTTGCAGTGTATCTAGTCTTGCCTTAGTGTTGCATGTATCTAGTCTTGACTTAGTATTGCAGGTATCTAGTCTTTCCTTAGTGTTGCAGTGTATCTAGTCTTGTCTTAGTGTTGCAGCTATCTAGTCTTGCCATAGTGTTGCAGTGTATCTAGTCTTGCCTTAGTGTTACAGTTATCTAGTCATGCTTTAGTGTTGCAGTGTATCTAGTCTTGCCTTAGTGTTGCAGGTATCTAGTCTTGCCTTAGTGTTGTAGTGTATCTAGTCTTGCCTTAGTGTTGCAGTGTATCTAGTCTTGCCTTAGTGTTGCAGTGTATCTAGTCTTGCCTAAGTGTTGCAGTCTATCTATCTAGTCTTGCTTTAGTGTTACAGTGTATCTAGTCTTACCTATCTAGTCTTGCCCTAGTGTTGCAGGTACCTAGTATTGCCGTATTTTTGCTGGTATATTGTCTTGCCTTAGTATTTCAGTGTATCTAGTCTTGCCTTAGTGTTGCAGTGTGTCTAGTTTTGCCTTAGTGTTGCAGTGTATCTAGTCTTGCCTTGGTGTTGCAGTGTATCTAGTCGTGCCTTCGTTTTGCAGTGTATCTAGTCTTGCTTTAGTGTTGCACTGTATCTAGTCTTGCCTTAGTGTTGCAGTAATCTAATCTTGCCTTAGTGTTGCAATGTATCTAGTCTTACCTTAGTGTTGCAGTGTATCTAGTCTTGCCTTAGTATTGCAGTGTATCTATCTAGTCTTGCTTTAGTGTTGCAATGTATCTAGTCTTACCTATCTAGTCTTGCCCTAGTGTTGCAGGTACCTAGTATTGCCGTAGTTTTGCAGGTATATAGTCTTGCCTTAGTGTTGCAGTGTATCTACTCTTGCCTTAGTGTTGCAGTGTATCTAGTCTTGCCTTAGTGTTGCAGGTTTATAGTCTTACCGTAGTTTTGCAGGTATCTAGTCTTGCCTTAGCGTTGCAGTGTATCTAGTCTTGCCTTAGTGTTGCAGGTATCTAATCTTGCCTTAGTTATGCAGTGTACCTAGTCTTGCCTAAGTGATGCAGGTATCTAGTCTTGCCTTAGTGTTGCAGGTATATAGTCTTGCCTCAGTGTTGCAGTGTATCTAGTTATGTCTTAGTGTTGCAGTGTATATAGTCTTGCCTTAGTGTTGCAGTTTATAATATAGTCTTACCTTAGTGGTGCAGGTATCTAATCTTGTCTTAGTGTTCCAGTGTATCTAATTTTGCCTTAGTATTTAGTCTTGCCTTAGTGTTGCAGGTAACTAATCTTGTCTTAGTGTTGCAGTGTATCTAGTCTTGCCTTAGTGTTGTGGTATCTATTATTGCCTTAGTGTTGCAGTGTATTTCATCTTGCCTAAGTGTTACAGTATATCTAATCTTGCCTTGGTGTTTCATTGTATCTATTCTTGCCTTAGTGTTGCAGTGTATCTAGTCTTGCCTTGGTGTTGCAGTGTATCTATCTAGTCTTGCTTTAGTGTTACAGTGTATCTAGTCTTACCTATCTAGTCTTGCCCTAGTGTTGCAGGTACCTAGTATTGCCGTATTTTTGCTGGTATATAGTCTTGCCTTAGTGTTTCAGTGTATCTAGTCTTGCCTTAGTGTTGCAGTATGTCTAGTTTTGCCTTAGTGTAGCAGTGTATCTAGTCTTGCCTTGGTGTTGCAGTGTATCTAGACTGCCTTCATTTTGCAGTGTATCTAGTCTTGCTTTAGTGTTGCAGTGTATCTTGTCTTGCCTTAGTGTTGCAGTGTATCTAGTCTTGCCTTAGTGTTGCAGTGTATCTATCTAGTCTTGCTTTAGTGTTGCAGTGTATCTAGTCTTACCTATCTAGTCTTGCCCTAGTGTTGTAGGTACCTAGTATTGCCGTAGTTTTGCAGGTATATGTGATAGGATCTGAGAAAAGGGGTCTTAGGTAGAGAAAAATGGTTTTGTGCTATGACCAAAATAAGCTCAAAGTTATAGTTAGACTATTTTTCTTTTTTTGTACTACAGGCATCTACCACCTTTCCTTTACCTTTGTGTGAAGTCTGAAGGCTCCTGCTTGCTTTTTGGTATGCAAGCGTGGGGTTAGAAGATTGGTGGTCAAGAAGCTTCTACGCGTGTAACGGAATTGGGTTGCGATGTAACGCGGAGAAAATACTGCCCGCGTATACGGAAAGACGGGAAACCCCCTCAAAACGGGGGGATTTCCTAGCTGCTATAGACCGCGTAGTTAACAAAGGAATGGCTTCATCAAGTGCACAGGAAGCCATTAATTCCTTAATGAAATTCTCTCCTGGAGACCAGCAGTCTCTCCTAGAAGTCATTTGATGACTATTTTACCTCAAACTATGGTTGTGATAGTGACAGTGACTCAGAGAACGAACAAGCAGGTATAATAATACATAATACATACACTACTAGACAATACAAAAGAATAATAATTAATGGATGCATTTATTTGTAGGCAATGTGGTTGATGCTGACAGACTTGAGCCACCTCATAGTGAAACTGAAGGGAGTGAAGAGAGTGATGATGATCTGGAGGACGTTCGAGAGCTGACTAATGACGAACAGGTCCAGGAAGCAATGTTGCAGTTGTCTGCAGTTTCATCAGTAGATTTTGAAGTTCGAGACGTGGACACTCAAGAAGAGCTAGTAACCAAGTTTATGACTAGTGGCTGTGGCTGCTCACAGTTTGTCAGGGAAATACTCTCACCTGACAGTGGCAGAACCAGCAGGTGGTGTTGACAGCAGAACATCACTATCTGTGGGATTAACAAAGGGAAATATACATGTGAAAGAACAAGCCTCTCATGTGAATGAACAAGCCACTGATGTGAGCAAACAAGCCACAACCACACCACAGACAACAAGCAAGAACACTCACCTGACTGAGGAGCCTGTGGCATGGGGTGACCCAAGTGAAGATGATTGGTCCAATCCAGAGGTTGGCAAGGAGACCAGTAACCTCAAACTGAACTGATAGAAAGAGTATAAAAGGAGACTATGGATAAGATAAAAACATGCTATGGCCTATGCCCAAAAGAACTGATACCTGATTGTTGAACTTTAAGAACTGTTGTAAGAACTTTGTTGATAGTGTTGATTGACACGGTGTATGTGTGATTCTCTATCTGTATTTAATATTTAACATACTTGTTTCAAGTGGGTAGCCAGTATCTCGGGGAGAGATACTGAGTTTGGCTTGGGATAAGATTGATAGCAGGTGGCTAGGAATAGGTCCCAGGCGTCGGACGAAAGAGTGGATCTGACTGAGCAGTTAAAGTGTCTGTTTCAGCAGAAGGACGACTTTCCGTCACACAGTTCAATGGCAAATAGTGCTCCACCAAATTTTCCCCTGATTGGTATTTTGGACTATTCAAGCGCCTGTATCGAAGGTCAAAAGTTGGCAAATTAAGTGACATTGCAAAGGTCGTGAATGATTCAGTGCAGTGCAACATAGCACAGCTAGTATCAAATGAGGACGGAAGTATTGTAGTGCCAACTTATAACTGGACAAATTTCTTTGCTCCACACTTCAAAAAGATCATCGGCATCAAAAAGTTGCATCATTTGCACTTTACATCACTTGAGCTTGGTGTTTGCTATGTGAAAGACTCGGATTCAGCTCTTGAAGTCACATTGGATGCCTGATGGGAATGAGCTTCCTTCCATCATTCAACCAAAAGGCTTGTCTCCTGAATGACAGTGGTATTTACATGATCAAATTGGCCCTTTCTGCCCAGAATTTATATTACTTGTCCTTTTCCAACAGTTCCCAAACGAATCAGCAGGCAAGCAACCCCTGATCCTGGAAATGCCATCACAGAAAGTAACAGCCCTCCAGCAAAGCGTGCTAGGGTGGGTCGAACCAAGAAAACAGCACACAACAGCAGATCCTGCCCTAACAAAGAAATATAATCTAATAATTGTTATTATATCAGACATCTATATCTATCCTACACTAGACACCTTTATGGCTATTCTGACGTTATAGTTATCATTAGAGAGCTAACACTAATCTGTTTCTCGAACTTTTATCCTTGTTTTATTGACAAACAAACACACAGCTTGTATTATTGTTACTCGTACTTCCATTGATCTAAACGTCTAAAAGTTACCTTTTCTGTTGCACAAGCTTCATCCAAGAATAGCGCGTTGCGCGTTGTCCTATCAGCAATGAAGTGTTTCTTTTCCACCTTCACGAAGCAGCTCCGCCTAGCTAGTCCTCTTTCTCACACCTCAGATTTGCACGAGTTCACACCTCGACCTTCATGCGCGGAGGTGTACGGAAATTGCTAAAACAACGCGTTTAACATTTAAAACGCGTTTTTCTCAAAATGAATGCTTCAAGCCTCTAGCATTCAGGCTTTCATAACTTTTCTTCTGAATGGAAATAAGTGATGATTTGAGTTCCAAAATATAGGCATTGCTTTGTTCTTTCACCTGGTGTCAATAACTCAGTTTTTTTAATTTTGTACCTAAGACCCCTTTTCTCAGATCCTATCACATTATAGTCTTGCCTTAGTGTTGCAGTGTATCTACTCTTGCCTTAGTGTTGCAGTGTATCTAGTCTTGCCTTAGTGTTGCAGGTTTATAGTCTTACCGTAGTTTTGCAGGTATCTAGTATTGCCTTAGCGTTGCAGTGTATCTAGTCTTGCCTTAGTGTTGCAGGTATCTAATCTTGCCTTAGTTATGCAGTGTATCTAGTCTTGCCTAAGTGATGCAGGTATCTAGTCTTGCCTTAGTGTTGCAGGTATATAGTCTTGCCTCAGTGTTGCAGTGTATCTAGTCTTGCCTTAGTATTGCAGGTATCTAGTTATGTCTTAGTGTTGCAGTGTATATAGTCTTGCCTTAGTGTTGCAGTGTATAATTGGTGCAGGTATATAATCTTGTCTTAGTGTTCCAGTGTATCTAATTTTGCCTTAGTATTTAGTCTTGCCTTAGTGTTGCAGGTAACTAATCTTGTCTTAGTGTTGCAGTGTATGTAGTCTTGCCTTAGTGTTGTGGTATCTATTATTGCCATAGTGTTGTAGTGTATTTCATCTTGCCTAAGTGTTACAGTATATCTAATCTTGCCTTGGTGTTTCATTGTATCTATTCTTGCCTTAGTGTTGCAGTGTATCTAGTCTTGCCTTGGTGTTGCAGTGTATCTAGTCTTGCCTTAGTGTTGCAGTGTATCTAGTCTTGCCTTAGTGTTGCAGTGTATCTAGTCTTGCCTTAGTGTTGCATTGTATCTAGTCCTGCCTTAGCGTTACAGTGTATCTAGTCTTGCCTTAGTGATGCAGTGTATCTAATCTTGTCTTAGTGTTGCAGTATATCTAGTCTTGCCTTGGTGTTGCAGTGAATCTAGTCTTGCCTTAGTGTTGCAGTGTATCTAGTCTTGCCTTGGTGTTGCAGTGTATCTAGATGTGCCTTAGTTTTGCAGTGTATCTAGTCTTACTTTAGTGTTGCAGTGTATCTAGTCTTGCCTTAGTGTTGCAGTAATCTAATCTTGCCTTAGTGTTGCAATGTATCTAGTCTTGCCTTAGCGTTGAAGGTATCTAGTCTTACCGTAGTGCTTCAGGTATATTAGTGTTGCAGTGCATCTAGTCTTGCCTTAGTGTTGCAGTGTATCCAGTCTTGCCGTAGTATTGCAGGTATCTAATCTTGCCTTAGTGTTGCAGTGTATCCAGTCTTGCCGTAGTGTTGCAGGTATCTAGTCTTGCCTTAGTTTTGCAGGTATCTAGTCTTGCCTTAGTGTTGCAGGTATCTAGTCTTGCCTTAGTGTTGCAGTATATCTAGTCTTGCCTTAGTTTTGCAGTGTATCTAGTCTTGCCTTAGTGTTGAAGTGTATCTAGTCTTGCGTTAGTGTTATAGTTTATCTAGTCTTGCCTATCTAGTCTTGCCTTAGTGTTGCAGGTACCTAGAGTTGCTGTAGTATTGCAGATATCTAGTCTTGCCTTAGTGTTTCAGTGTATCTTGTCTTGCCTTAGTGTTGCAGTGTATTTAGTCTTGTCATAGTGTTGCAGGTTTCTATTCTTGCCGTTGTTTTGCAGGTATCTAGTTTTGCCCTAGTGTTGCAGTGTATCTAGTCTTGCCTTAGTGTTGCATGTATCTAGTCTTGACTTAGTATTGCAGGTATCTAGTCTTTCCTTAGTGTTGCAGTGTATCTAGTCTTGTCTTAGTGTTGCAGCTATCTAGTCTTGCCATAGTGTTGCAGTGTATCTAGTCTTGCCTTAGTGTTACAGTTATCTAGTCATGCTTTAGTGTTGCAGTGTATCTAGTCTTGCCTTAGTGTTGCAGGTATCTAGTCTTGCCTTAGTGTTGTAGTGTATCTAGTCTTGCCTTAGTGTTGCAGTGTATCTAGTCTTGCCTTAGTGTTGCAGTGTATCTAGTCTTGCCTAAGTGTTGCAGTCTATCTATCTAGTCTTGCTTTAGTGTTACAGTGTATCTAGTCTTACCTATCTAGTCTTGCCCTAGTGTTGCAGGTACCTAGTATTGCCGTATTTTTGCTGGTATATAGTCTTGCCTTAGTATTTCAGTGTATCTAGTCTTGCCTTAGTGTTGCAGTGTGTCTAGTTTTGCCTTAGTGTTGCAGTGTATCTAGTCTTGCCTTGGTGTTGCAGTGTATCTAGTCGTGCCTTCGTTTTGCATTGTATCTAGTCTTGCTTTAGTGTTGCACTGTATCTAGTCTTGCCTTAGTGTTGCAGTAATCTAATCTTGCCTTAGTGTTGCAATGTATCTAGTCTTGCCTTAGTGTTGCAGTGTATCTAGTCTTGCCTTAGTATTGCAGTGTATCTATCTAGTCTTGCTTTAGTGTTGCAATGTATCTAGTCTTACCTATTTAGTCTTGCCCTAGTGTTGCAGGTACCTAGTATTGCCGTAGTTTTGCAGGTATATAGTCTTGCCTTAGTGTTGCAGTGTATCTACTCATGCCTTAGTGTTGCAGTGTATCTAGTCTTGCCTTAGTGTTGCAGGTTTATAGTCTTACCGTAGTTTTGCAGGTATCTAGTCTTGCCTTAGCGTTGCAGTGTATCTAGTCTTGCCTTAGTGTTGCAGGTATCTAATCTTGCCTTAGTTATGCAGTGTACCTAGTCTTGCCTAAGTGATGCAGGTATCTAGTCTTGCCTTAGTGTTGCAGGTATATAGTCTTGCCTCAGTGTTGCAGTGTATCTAGACTTGACTTTGTGTTGCAGTGTATCTAGTCTTGCCTTAGTGTTGCAGGTATCTAGTTATGTCTTAGTGTTGCAGTGTATATAGTCTTGCCTTAGTGTTGCAGTGTATAATATAGTCTTACCTTAGTGGTGCAGGTATCTAATCTTGTCTTAGTGTTCCAGTGTATCTAATTTTGCCTTAGTATTTAGTCTTGCCTTAGTGTTGCAGGTAACTAATCTTGTCTTAGTGTTGCAGTGTATCTAGTCTTGCCTTAGTGTTGTGGTATCTATTATTGCCTTAGTGTTGCAGTGTATTTCATCTTGCCTAAGTGTTACAGTATATCTAATCTTGCCTTGGTGTTTCATTGTATCTATTCTTGCCTTAGTGTTGCAGTGTATCTAGTCTTGCCTTGGTGTTGCAGTGTATCTATCTAGTCTTGCTTTAGTGTTACAGTGTATCTAGTCTTACCTATCTAGTCTTGCCCTAGTGTTGCAGGTACCTAGTATTGCCGTATTTTTGCTGGTATATAGTCTTGCCTTAGTGTTTCAGTGTATCTAGTCTTGCCTTAGTGTTGCAGTATGTCTAGTTTTGCCTTAGTGTTGCAGTGTATCTAGTATTGCCTTGGTGTTGCAGTGTATCTAGACTGCCTTCATTTTGCAGTGTATCTAGTCCTGCTTTAGTGTTGCAGTGTATCTAGTCTTGCCTTAGTGTTGCAGTAATCTAATCTTGCCTTAGTGTTGCAATGTATCTAGTCTTGCCTTAGTGTTGCAGTGTATCTAGTCTTGCCTTAGTGTTGCAGTGTATCTATCTAGTCTTGCTTTAGTGTTGCAGTGTATCTAGTCTTACCTATCTAGTCTTGCCCTAGTGTTGCAGGTACCTAGTATTGCCGTAGTTTTGCAGGTATATAGTCTTGCCTTAGTGTTGCAGTGTATCTACTCTTGCCTTAGTGTTGCAGTGTATCTAGTCTTGCCTTAGTGTTGCAGGTTTATAGTCTTACCGTAGTTTTGCAGTGTATCTAGTCTTGCCTTAGTGTTGCAGTAATCTAATCTTGCCTTAGTGTTGCAATGTATCTAGTCTTGCCTTAGTGTTGCAGTGTATCTAGTCTTGCCTTAGTGTTGCAGTGTATCTATCTAGTCTTGCTTTAGTGTTGCAGTGTATTTAATCTTACCTATCTAGTCTTGCCCTAGTGTTGCAGGTACCTAGTATTGCCGTAGTTTTGCAGGTATATAGTCTTGCCTTAGTGTTGCAGTGTATCTACTCTTGACTTAGTGTTGCAGTGTATCTAGTCTTGCCTTAGTGTTGCAGTGTATCTATCTAGTCTTGCTTTAGTGTTGCAGTGTATCTAGTCTTACCTATCTAGTCTTGCCCTAGTGTTGCAGGTACCTAGTATTGCCGTAGTTTTGCAGGTATATAGTCTTGCCTTAGTGTTGCAGTGTATCTACTCTTGCCTTAGCGTTGCAGTGTATCTAGTCTTGCCTTAGTGTTGCAGGTATCTAATCTTGCCTTAGTTATGCAGTGTATCTAGTCTTGCCTAAGTGATGCAGGTATCTAGTCTTGCCTTAGTGTTGCAGGTATATAGTCTTGCCTCAGTGTTGCAGTGTATCTAGGCTTGCCTTTGTGTTGCAGTGTATCTAGTCTTGCCTTAGTGTTGCAGGTATCTAGTTATGTCTTAGTGTTGCAGTGTATATAGTCTTGCCTTAGTGTTGCAGTGTATAATATAGTCTTACCTTAGTGGAGCAGGTATATAATCTTGTCTTAGTGTTCCAGTGTATGTAATTTTGCCTTAGTATTTAGTCTTGCCTTAGTGTTGCAGGTAACTAATCTTGTCTTAGTCTTGCAGTGTATCTAGTCTTGCCTTAGTGTTGTGGTATCTATTATTGCCATAGTGTTGTAGTGTATTTCATCTTGCCTAAGTGTTAAAGTATATCTAATCTTGCCTTGGTGTTTCATTGTATCTATTCTTGCCTTAGTGTTGCAGTGTATCTAGTCTTGCCTTGGTGTTGCAGTGTATCTAGTCTTGCCTTAGTATTGCAGTGTATCTAGTCTTGCCTTAGTGTTGCAGTGTATCTAGTCTTGCCTTAGTGTTGCATTGTATCTAGTCCTGCCTTAGCGTTACAGTGTATCTAGTCTTCCCTTAGTGATGCAGTGTATCTAATCTTGTCTTAGTGTTGCAGTATATCTAGTCTTGCCTTGGTGTTGTAGTGTATCTAGTCTTGCCTTAGTGTTGCAGTGTATCTAGTCTTGCCTTGGTGTTGCAGTGTATCTAGATGTGCCTTAGTTTTGCAGTGTATCTAGTCTTGCTTTAGTGTTGCAGTGTATCTAGTCTTGCCTTAGTGTTGCAGTAATCTAATCTTGCCTTAGTGTTGCAATGTATCTAGTCTTGCCTTAGCGTTGAAGGTATCTAGTCTTACCGTAGTGCTTCAGGTATATTAGTGTTGCAGTGCATCTAGTCTTGCCTTAGTGTTGCAGTGTATCCAGTCTTGCCGTAGTATTGCAGGTATCTAATCTTGCCTTAGTGTTGCAGTGTATCCAGTCTTGCCGTAGTGTTGCAGGTATCTAGTCTTGCCTCAGTTTTGCAGGTATCTAGTCTTGCCTTAGTGTTGCAATCTGTCTAGTCTTGCCTTAGTTTTGAGGTGTATCTAGTTTTGCCTTGGTGTTGCAGGTATCTAGTCTTGCCTTAGTGTTGCAGTGTATCTAGTCTTGCCTTAGTGTTGCAGGTATCTAGTCTTGCCGTAGTGTTGCAGGTATGTAGATTTGCCTTACTGTTGCACTGTATCTAGTCTTGCCGTAGTGTTGCAGTGTATCTAGACTTGCTTTAGTGTTGCAGGTATCTAGTCTTGCCTTAGTGTTGCAGTGTATCTAGTCTCTTGCCTTAGTTTTGCAGTGTATCTAGTCTTGCCTTAGTGTTGAAGTGTATCTAGTCTTGCGTTAGTGTTATAGTTTATCTAGTCTTGCCTATCTAGTCTTGCCTTAGTGTTGCAGGTACCTAGAGTTGCTGTAGTTTTGCAGATATCTAGTCATGCCTTAGTGTTTCAGTGTATCTAGTCTTGCCTTAGTGTTGCAGTGTATTTAGTCTTGTCTTAGTGTTGCAGGTTTCTATTCTTGCCGTTGTTTTGCAGATATCTAGTTTTGCCTAAGTGTTGCAATGTATCTAGTCTTGCCTTAGTGTTGCATGTATCTAGTCTTGACTTAGTATTGCAGGTATCTAGTCTTTCCTTAGTGTTGCAGTGTATCTAGTCTTGTCTAAGTGTTGTAGCTATCTAGTCTTGCATTAGTCTTGCAGTGTATCTAGTCTTGCCTTAGTGTTACAGTTATCTAGTCATGCTTTAGTGTTGCAGTGTATCTAGTCTTGCCTTAGTGTTGCAGGTATCTAGTCTTGCCTTAGTGTTGTAGTGTATCTAGTCTTGCCTTAGTGTTGCAGTGTATCTAGTCTTGCCTTAGTGTTGCAGTGTATCTAGTCTTGCCTTAGTGTTGCAGTGTATCTATCTAGTCTTGCTTTAGTGTTGCAGTGTATCTAGTCTTACCTATCTAGTGTTGCCCTAGTGTTGCAGGTACCTAGTATTGCCGTAGTTTTGCAGGTATATAGTCTTGCCTTAGTGTTGCAGTGTATCTAGTCTTGCCTTAGTGTTCCAGTGTATCTAGTCTTGCCTTAGTGTTGCAGGTTTAGTCTTACCGTAGTTTTGCAGGTATCTAGTCTAGCCTTAGCGTTGCAGTGTATCTAGTCTTGCCTTAGTGTTGCAGGTAGCCTTAGTGTTGCAGTGTATCTAGTCTTGCCTTAGTGTTGCAGTGTATCTAGTCTTGCCTTAGTGTTGCATTGTATCTAGTCCTGCCTTAGCGTTACAGTGTATCTAGTCTTGCCTTAGTGATGCAGTGTATCTAATCTTGTCTTAGTGTTGCAGTATATCTAGTCTTGCCTTGGTGTTGCAGTGTATCTAGTCTTGCCTTAGTGTTGCAGTGTATCTAGTCTTGCCTTGGTGTTGCAGTGTATCTAGATGTGCCTTAGTTTTGCAGTGTATCTAGTCTTGCTTTAGTGTTGCAGTGTATCTAGTCTTGCCTTAGTGTTGCAGTAATCTAATCTTGCCTTAGTGTTGCAATGTATCTAGTCTTGCCTTAGCGTTGAAGGTATCTAGTCTTACCATAGAGCTTCAGGTATATTAGTGTTGCAGTGCATCTAGTCTTGCCTTAGTGTTGCAGTGTATCCAGTCTTGCCATAGTATTGCAGTTATCTAATCTTGCCTTAGTGTTGCAGTGTATCCAGTCTTGCCGTAGTGTTGCAGGTATCTAGTCTTGCCTTAGTTTTGCAGGTATCTAGTCTTGCCTTAGTGTTGCAATCTATCTAGTCTTGCCTTAGTTTTGAGGTGTATCTAGTTTTGCCTTGGTGTTGCAGGTATCTAGTCTTGCCTTAGTGTTGCAGTGTATCTAGTCTTGCCGTAGTGTTGCAGTGTATCTAGACTTGCTTTAGTGTTGCAGGTATCTAGTCTTGCCTTAGTGTTGCAGTGTATCTAGTCTCTTGCCTTAGTTTTGCAGTGTATCTAGTCTTGCCTTAGTGTTGAAGTATATCTAGTCTTGCGTTAGTGTTATAGTTTATCTAGTCTTGCCTATCTAGTCTTGCCTTAGTGTTGCAGGTACCTAGAGTTGCTGTAGTTTTGCAGATATCTAGTCATGCCTTAGTGTTTCAGTGTATCTAGTCTTGCCTTAGTGTTGCAGTGTATTTAGTCTTGTCTTAGTGTTGCAGGTTTCTATTCTTGCCGTTGTTTTGCAGATATCTAGTTTTGCCTAAGTGTTGCAATGTATCTAGTCTTGCCTTAGTGTTGCATGTATCTAGTCTTGACTTAGTATTGCAGGTATCTAGTCTTTCCTTAGTGTTGCAGTGTATCTAGTCTTGTCTAAGTGTTGTAGCTATCTAGTCTTGCATTAGTCTTGCAGTGTATCTAGTCTTGCCTTAGTGTTACAGTTATCTAGTCATGCTTTAGTGTTGCAGTGTATCTAGTCTTGCCTTAGTGTTGCAGGTATCTAGTCTTGCCTTAGTGTTGTAGTGTATCTAGTCTTGCCTTAGTGTTGCAGTGTATCTAGTCTTGCCTTAGTGTTGCAGTGTATCTAGTCTTGCCTTAGTGTTGCAGTGTATCTATCTAGTCTTGCTTTAGTGTTGCAGTGTATCTAGTCTTACCTATCTAGTGTTGCCCTAGTGTTGCAGGTACCTAGTATTGCCGTAGTTTTGCAGGTATATAGTCTTGCCTTAGTGTTGCAGTGTATCTAGTCTTGCCTTAGTGTTCCAGTGTATCTAGTCTTGCCTTAGTGTTGCAGGTTTAGTCTTACCGTAGTTTTGCAGGTATCTAGTCTAGCCTTAGCGTTGCAGTGTATCTAGTCTTGCCTTAGTGTTGCAGGTAGCCTTAGTGTTGCAGTGTATCTAGTCTTGCCTTAGTGTTGCAGTGTATCTAGTCTTGCCTTAGTGTTGCATTGTATCTAGTCCTGCCTTAGCGTTACAGTGTATCTAGTCTTGCCTTAGTGATGCAGTGTATCTAATCTTGTCTTAGTGTTGCAGTATATCTAGTCTTGCCTTGGTGTTGCAGTGTATCTAGTCTTGCCTTAGTGTTGCAGTGTATCTAGTCTTGCCTTGGTGTTGCAGTGTATCTAGATGTGCCTTAGTTTTGCAGTGTATCTAGTCTTGCTTTAGTGTTGCAGTGTATCTAGTCTTGCCTTAGTGTTGCAGTAATCTAATCTTGCCTTAGTGTTGCAATGTATCTAGTCTTGCCTTAGCGTTGAAGGTATCTAGTCTTACCATAGAGCTTCAGGTATATTAGTGTTGCAGTGCATCTAGTCTTGCCTTAGTGTTGCAGTGTATCCAGTCTTGCCATAGTATTGCAGTTATCTAATCTTGCCTTAGTGTTGCAGTGTATCCAGTCTTGCCGTAGTGTTGCAGGTATCTAGTCTTGCCTTAGTTTTGCAGGTATCTAGTCTTGCCTTAGTGTTGCAATCTATCTAGTCTTGCCTTAGTTTTGAGGTGTATCTAGTTTTGCCTTGGTGTTGCAGGTATCTAGTCTTGCCTTAGTGTTGCAGTGTATCTAGTCTTGCCGTAGTGTTGCAGTGTATCTAGACTTGCTTTAGTGTTGCAGGTATCTAGTCTTGCCTTAGTGTTGCAGTGTATCTAGTCTCTTGCCTTAGTTTTGCAGTGTATCTAGTCTTGCCTTAGTGTTGAAGTATATCTAGTCTTGCGTTAGTGTTATAGTTTATCTAGTCTTGCCTATCTAGTCTTGCCTTAGTGTTGCAGGTACCTAGAGTTGCTGTAGTTTTGCAGATATCTAGTCATGCCTTAGTGTTTCAGTGTATCTAGTCTTGCCTTAGTGTTGCAGTGTATTTAGTCTTGTCTTAGTGTTGCAGGTTTCTATTCTTGCCGTTGTTTTGCAGATATCTAGTTTTGCCTAAGTGTTGCAATGTATCTAGTCTTGCCTTAGTGTTGCATGTATCTAGTCTTGACTTAGTATTGCAGGTATCTAGTCTTTCCTTAGTGTTGCAGTGTATCTAGTCTTGTCTAAGTGTTGTAGCTATCTAGTCTTGCATTAGTCTTGCAGTGTATCTAGTCTTGCCTTAGTGTTACAGTTATCTAGTCATGCTTTAGTGTTGCAGTGTATCTAGTCTTGCCTTAGTGTTGCAGGTATCTAGTCTTGCCTTAGTGTTGTAGTGTATCTAGTCTTGCCTTAGTGTTGCAGTGTATCTAGTCTTGCCTTAGTGTTGCAGTGTATCTAGTCTTGCCTTAGTGTTGCAGTGTATCTATCTAGTCTTGCTTTAGTGTTGCAGTGTATCTAGTCTTACCTATCTAGTGTTGCCCTAGTGTTGCAGGTACCTAGTATTGCCGTAGTTTTGCAGGTATATAGTCTTGCCTTAGTGTTGCAGTGTATCTAGTCTTGCCTTAGTGTTCCAGTGTATCTAGTCTTGCCTTAGTGTTGCAGGTTTAGTCTTACCGTAGTTTTGCAGGTATCTAGTCTAGCCTTAGCGTTGCAGTGTATCTAGTCTTGCCTTAGTGTTGCAGGTAGCCTTAGTGTTGCAGTGTATCTAGTCTTGCCTTAGTGTTGCAGTGTATCTAGTCTTGCCTTAGTGTTGCATTGTATCTAGTCCTGCCTTAGCGTTACAGTGTATCTAGTCTTGCCTTAGTGATGCAGTGTATCTAATCTTGTCTTAGTGTTGCAGTATATCTAGTCTTGCCTTGGTGTTGCAGTGTATCTAGTCTTGCCTTAGTGTTGCAGTGTATCTAGTCTTGCCTTGGTGTTGCAGTGTATTTAGATGTGCCTTAGTTTTGCAGTGTATCTAGTCTTGCTTTAGTGTTGCAGTGTATCTAGTCTTGCCTTAGTGTTGCAGTAATCTAATCTTGCCTTAGTGTTGCAATGTATCTAGTCTTGCCTTAGCGTTGAAGGTATCTAGTCTTACCATAGAGCTTCAGGTATATTAGTGTTGCAGTGCATCTAGTCTTGCCTTAGTGTTGCAGTGTATCCAGTCTTGCCATAGTATTGCAGTTATCTAATCTTGCCTTAGTGTTGCAGTGTATCCAGTCTTGCCGTAGTGTTGCAGGTATCTAGTCTTGCCTTAGTTTTGCAGGTATCTAGTCTTGCCTTAGTGTTGCAATCTATCTAGTCTTGCCTTAGTTTTGAGGTGTATCTAGTTTTGCCTTGGTGTTGCAGGTATCTAGTCTTGCCTTAGTGTTGCAGTGTATCTAGTCTTGCCTTAGTGTTGCAGGTATCTAGTCTTGCCGTAGTGTTGCAGGTATGTAGATTTGCCTTACTGTTGCACTGTATCTAGTCTTGCCATAGTTTTGCAGTGTATCTAGTCTTGCCGTAGTGTTGCAGTGTATCTAGACTTGCCTTAGTATTGCAGGTATCTAGTCTTGCCTTAGTGTTGCAGTGTATCTAGTCTCTTGCCTTAGTTTTGCAGTGTATCTAGTCTTGCCTTAGTGTTGAAGTGTATCTAGTCTTGCGTTAGTGTTATAGTTTATCTAGTCTTGCCTATCTAGTCTTGCCTTAGTGTTGCAGGTACCTAGAGTTGCTGTAGTTTTGCAGATATCTAGTTTTGCCTTAGTGTTTCAGTGTATCTAGTCTTGCCTTAGTGTTGCAGTGTATTTAGTCTTGTCTTAGTGTTGCAGGTTTCTATTCTTGCCGTTGTTTTGCAGATATCTAGTTTTGCCTTAGTGTTGCAGTGTATCTAGTCTTGCCTTAGTGTTGCATGTATCTAGTCTTGACTTAGTATTGCAGGTATCTAGTCTTTCCTTAGTGTTGCAGTGTATCTAGTCTTGTCTAAGTGTTGCAGCTATCTAGTCTTGCATTAGTGTTGCAGTGTATCTAGTCTTGCCTTAGTGTTACAGTTATCTAGTCATGCTTTAGTGTTGCAGTGTATCTAGTCTTGCCTTAGTGTTGCAGGTATCTAGTCTTGCCTTAGTGTTGTAGTATATCTAGTCTTGCCTTAATGTTGCAGTGTATCTAGTCTTGCCTTAGTGTTGCAGTGTATCTAGTCTTGCCTTAGTGTTGCAGTGTATCTATCTAGTCTTGCTTTAGTGTTGCAGGGTATCTAGTCTTACCTATCTAGTCTTGCCCTAGTGTTGCAGGTACCTAGTATTGCCATAGTTTTGCAGGTATATAGTCTTGCCTTAGTGTTGCAGTGTATCTAGTCTTGCCTTAGTGTTGCAGTGTATCTAGTCTTGCCTTAGTGTTGCAGGTTTATAGTCTTACCGTAGTTTTGCAGGTATCTAGTCTTGCCTTAGCGTTGCAGTGTATCTAGTCTTGCCTTAGTGTTGCAGGTATCTAATCTTGCCTTAGTTATGCAGTGTACCTAGTCTTGCCTAAGTGATGCAGGTATCTAGTCTTGCCTTAGTGTTGCAGGTATATAGTCTTGCCTCAGTGTTGCAGTGTATCTAGTTATGTCTTAGTGTTGCAGTGTATATAGTCTTGCCTTAGTGTTGCAGTGTATAATATAGTCTTACCTTAGTGGTGCAGGTATCTAATCTTGTCTTAGTGTTCCAGTGTATCTAATTTTGCCTTAGTATTTAGTCTTGCCTTAGTGTTGCAGGTAACTAATCTTGTCTTAGTGTTGCAGTGTATCTAGTCTTGCCTTAGTGTTGTGGTATCTATTATTGCCTTAGTGTTGCAGTGTATTTCATCTTGCCTAAGTGTTACAGTATATCTAATCTTGCCTTGGTGTTTCATTGTATCTATTCTTGCCTTAGTGTTGCAGTGTATCTAGTCTTGCCTTGGTGTTGCAGTGTATCTATCTAGTCTTGCTTTAGTGTTACAGTGTATCTAGTCTTACCTATCTAGTCTTGCCCTAGTGTTGCAGGTACCTAGTATTGCCGTATTTTTGCTGGTATATAGTCTTGCCTTAGTGTTTCAGTGTATCTAGTCTTGCCTTAGTGTTGCAGTATGTCTAGTTTTGCCTTAGTGTAGCAGTGTATCTAGTCTTGCCTTGGTGTTGCAGTGTATCTAGACTGCCTTCATTTTGCAGTGTATCTAGTCTTGCTTTAGTGTTGCAGTGTATCTTGTCTTGCCTTAGTGTTGCAGTGTATCTAGTCTTGCCTTAGTGTTGCAGTGTATCTATCTAGTCTTGCTTTAGTGTTGCAGTGTATCTAGTCTTACCTATCTAGTCTTGCCCTAGTGTTGTAGGTACCTAGTATTGCCGTAGTTTTGCAGGTATATGTGATAGGATCTGAGAAAAGGGGTCTTAGGTAGAGAAAAATGGTTTTGTGATATGACCAAAATAAGCTCAAAGTTATAGTTAGACTATTTTTCTTTTTTTGTACTACAGGCATCTACCACCTTTCCTTTACCTTTGTGTGAAGTCTGAAGGCTCCTGCTTGCTTTTTGGTATGCAAGCGTGGGGTTAGAAGATTGGTGGTCAAGAAGCTTCTACGCATGTAACGGAATTGGGTTGCAATGTAACGCGGAGAAAATACTGCCCGCGTATACGGAAAGACGGGAAACCCCCTCAAAACGGGGGGATTTCCTAGCTGCTATAGACCGCGTAGTTAACAAAGGAATGGCTTCATCAAGTGCACAGGAAGCCATTAATTCCTTAATGAAATTCTCTCCTGGAGACCAGCAGTCTCTCCTAGAAGTCATTTGATGACTATTTTACCTCAAACTATGGTTGTGATAGTGACAGTGACTCAGAGAACGAACAAGCAGGTATAATAATACATAATACATACACTACTAGACAATACAAAAGAATAATAATTAATGGATGCATTTATTTGTAGGCAATGTGGTTGATGCTGACAGACTTGAGCCACCTCATAGTGAAACTGAAGGGAGTGAAGAGAGTGATGATGATCTGGAGGACGTTCGAGAGCTGACTAATGACGAACAGGTCCAGGAAGCAATGTTGCAGTTGTCTGCAGTTTCATCAGTAGATTTTGAAGTTCGAGACGTGGACACTCAAGAAGAGCTAGTAACCAAGTTTATGACTAGTGGCTGTGGCTGCTCACAGTTTGTCAGGGAAATACTCTCACCTGACAGTGGCAGAACCAGCAGGTGGTGTTGACAGCAGAACATCACTATCTGTGGGATTAACAAAGGGAAATATACATGTGAAAGAACAAGCCTCTCATGTGAATGAACAAGCCACTGATGTGAGCAAACAAGCCACAACCACACCACAGACAACAAGCAAGAACACTCACCTGACTGAGGAGCCTGTGGCATGGGGTGACCCAAGTGAAGATGATTGGTCCAATCCAGAGGTTGGCAAGGAGACCAGTAACCTCAAACTGAACTGATAGAAAGAGTATAAAAGGAGACTATGGATAAGATAAAAACATGCTATGGCCTATGCCCAAAAGAACTGATACCTGATTGTTGAACTTTAAGAACTGTTGTAAGAACTTTGTTGATAGTGTTGATTGACACGGTGTATGTGTGATTCTCTATCTGTATTTAATATTTAACATACTTGTTTCAAGTGGGTAGCATCAGTATCTCGGGGAGAGATACTGAGTTTGGCTTGGGATAAGATTGATAGCAGGTGGCTAGGAATAGGTCCCAGGCGTCGGACGAAAGAGTGGATCTGACTGAGCAGTTAAAGTGTCTGTTTCAGCAGAAGGACGACTTTCCGTCACACAGTTCAATGGCAAATAGTGCTCCACCAAATTTTCCCCTGATTGGTGTTTTGGACTATTCAAGCGCCTGTATCGAAGGTCAAAAGTTGGCAAATTAAGTGACATTGCAAAGGTCGTGAATGACTCAGCGCAGTGCAACATAGCACAGCTAGTATCAAATGAGGACGGAAGTATTGTAGTGCCAACTTATAACTGGACAAATTTCTTTGCTCCACACTTCAAAAAGATCATCGGCATCAAAAAGTTGCATCATTTGCACTTTACATCACTTGAGCTTGGTGTTTGCTATGTGAAAGACTCGGATTCAGCTCTTGAAGTCACATTGGATGCCTGATGGGAATGAGCTTCCTTCCATCATTCAACCAAAAGGCTTGTCTCCTGAATGACAGTGGTATTTACATGATCAAATTGGCCCTTTCTGCCCAGAATTTATATTACTTGTCCTTTTCCAACAGTTCCCAAACGAATCAGCAGGCAAGCAACCCCTGATCCTGGAAATGCCATCACAGAAAGTAACAGCCCTCCAGCAAAGCGTGCTAGGGTGGGTCGAACCAAGAAAACAGCACACAACAGCAGATCCTGCCCTAACAAAGAAATATAATCTAATAATTGTTATTATATCAGACATCTATATCTATCCTACACTAGACACCTTTATGGCTATTCTGACGTTATAGTTATCATTAGAGAGCTAACACTAATCTGTTTCTCGAACTTTTATCCTTGTTTTATTGACAAACAAACACACAGCTTGTATTATTGTTACTCGTACTTCCATTGATCTAAACGTCTAAAAGTTACCTTTTCTGTTGCACAAGCTTCATCCAAGAATAGCGCGTTGCGCGTTGTCCTATCAGCAATGAAGTGTTTCTTTTCCACCTTCATGAAGCAGCTCCGCCTAGCTAGTCCTCTTTCTCACACCTCAGATTTGCACGAGTTCACACCTCGACCTTCATGCGCGGAGGTGTACGGAAATTGCTAAAACAACGCGTTTAACATTTAAAACGCGTTTTTCTCAAAATGAATGCTTCAAGCCTCTAGCATTCAGGCTTTCATAACTTTTCTTCTGAATGGAAATAAGTGATGATTTGAGTTCCAAAATATAGGCATTGCTTTGTTCTTTCACCTGGTGTCAATAACTCAGTTTTTTTAATTTTGTACCTAAGACCCCTTTTCTCAGATCCTATCACATATAGTCTTGCCTTAGTGTTGCAGTGTATCTACTCTTGCCTTAGTGTTGCAGTGTATCTAGTCTTGCCTTAGTGTTGCAGGTTTATAGTCTTACCGTAGTTTTGCAGGTATCTAGTCTTGCCTTAGCGTTGCAGTGTATCTAGTCTTGCCTTAGTGTTGCAGGTATCTAATCTTGCCTTAGTTATGCAGTGTATCTAGTCTTGCCTAAGTGATGCAGGTATCTAGTCTTGCCTCAGTGTTGCAGTGTATCTAGGCTTGCCTTTGTGTTGCAGTGTATCTAGTCTTGCCTTAGTATTGCAGGTATCTAGTTATGTCTTAGTGTTGCAGTGTATATAGTCTTGCCTTAGTGTTGCAGTGTATAATATAGTCTTACCTTAGTGGTGCAGGTATATAATCTTGTCTTAGTGTTCCAGTGTATCTAATTTTGCCTTAGTATTTAGTCTTGCCTTAGTGTTGCAGGTAACTAATCTTGTCTTAGTGTTGCAGTGTATGTAGTCTTGCCTTAGTGTTGTGGTATCTATTATTGCCATAGTGTTGTAGTGTATTTCATCTTGCCTAAGTGTTACAGTATATCTAATCTTGCCTTGGTGTTTCATTGTATCTATTCTTGCCTTAGTGTTGCAGTGTATCTAGTCTTGCCTTGGTGTTGCAGTGTATCTAGTCTTGCCTTAGTGTTGCAGTGTATCTAGTCTTGCCTTAGTGTTGCAGTGTATCTAGTCTTGCCTTAGTGTTGCATTGTATCTAGTCCTGCCTTAGCGTTACAGTGTATCTAGTCTTGCCTTAGTGATGCAGTGTATCTAATCTTGTCTTAGTGTTGCAGTATATCTAGTCTTGCCTTGGTGTTGCAGTGAATCTAGTCTTGCCTTAGTGTTGCAGTGTATCTAGTCTTGCCTTGGTGTTGCAGTGTATCTAGATGTGCCTTAGTTTTGCAGTGTATCTAGTCTTACTTTAGTGTTGCAGTGTATCTAGTCTTGCCTTAGTGTTGCAGTAATCTAATCTTGCCTTAGTGTTGCAATGTATCTAGTCTTGCCTTAGCGTTGAAGGTATCTAGTCTTACCGTAGTGCTTCAGGTATATTAGTGTTGCAGTGCATCTAGTCTTGCCTTAGTGTTGCAGTGTATCCAGTCTTGCCGTAGTATTGCAGGTATCTAATCTTGCCTTAGTGTTGCAGTGTATCCAGTCTTGCCGTAGTGTTGCAGGTATCTAGTCTTGCCTTAGTTTTGCAGGTATCTAGTCTTACCTTAGTGTTGCAGGTATCTAGTCTTGCCTTAGTGTTGCAGTGTATCTAGTCTTGCCTTAGTTTTGCAGTGTATCTAGTCTTGCCTTAGTGTTGAAGTGTATCTAGTCTTGCGTTAGTGTTATAGTTTATCTAGTCTTGCCTATCTAGTCTTGCCTTAGTGTTGCAGGTACCTAGAGTTGCTGTAGTATTGCAGATATCTAGTCTTGCCTTAGTGTTTCAGTGTATCTTGTCTTGCCTTAGTGTTGCAGTGTATTTAGTCTTGTTATAGTGTTGCAGGTTTCTATTCTTGCCGTTGTTTTGCAGGTATCTAGTTTTGCCCTAGTGTTGCAGTGTATCTAGTCTTGCCTTAGTGTTGCATGTATCTAGTCTTGACTTAGTATTGCAGGTATCTAGTCTTTCCTTAGTGTTGCAGTGTATCTAGTCTTGTCTTAGTGTTGCAGCTATCTAGTCTTGCCATAGTGTTGCAGTGTATCTAGTCTTGCCTTAGTGTTACAGTTATCTAGTCATGCTTTAGTGTTGCAGTGTATCTAGTCTTGCCTTAGTGTTGCAGGTATCTAGTCTTGCCTTAGTGTTGTAGTGTATCTAGTCTTGCCTTAGTGTTGCAGTGTATCTAGTCTTGCCTTAGTGTTGCAGTGTATCTAGTCTTGCCTAAGTGTTGCAGTCTATCTATCTAGTCTTGCTTTAGTGTTACAGTGTATCTAGTCTTACCTATCTAGTCTTGCCCTAGTGTTGCAGGTACCTAGTATTGCCGTATTTTTGCTGGTATATAGTCTTGCCTTAGTATTTCAGTGTATCTAGTCTTGCCTTAGTGTTGCAGTGTGTCTAGTTTTGCCTTAGTGTTGCAGTGTATCTAGTCTTGCCTTGGTGTTGCAGTGTATCTAGTCGTGCCTTCGTTTTGCAGTGTATCTAGTCTTGCTTTAGTGTTGCACTGTATCTAGTCTTGCCTTAGTGTTGCAGTAATCTAATCTTGCCTTAGTGTTGCAATGTATCTAGTCTTGCCTTAGTGTTGCAGTGTATCTAGTCTTGCCTTAGTATTGCAGTGTATCTATCTAGTCTTGCTTTAGTGTTGCAATGTATCTAGTCTTACCTATTTAGTCTTGCCCTAGTGTTGCAGGTACCTAGTATTGCCGTAGTTTTGCAGGTATATAGTCTTGCCTTAGTGTTGCAGTGTATCTACTCATGCCTTAGTGTTGCAGTGTATCTAGTCTTGCCTTAGTGTTGCAGGTTTATAGTCTTACCGTAGTTTTGCAGGTATCTAGTCTTGCCTTAGCGTTGCAGTGTATCTAGTCTTGCCTTAGTGTTGCAGGTATCTAATCTTGCCTTAGTTATGCAGTGTACCTAGTCTTGCCTAAGTGATGCAGGTATCTAGTCTTGCCTTAGTGTTGCAGGTATATAGTCTTGCCTCAGTGTTGCAGTGTATCTAGACTTGACTTTGTGTTGCAGTGTATCTAGTCTTGCCTTAGTGTTGCAGGTATCTAGTTATGTCTTAGTGTTGCAGTGTATATAGTCTTGCCTTAGTGTTGCAGTGTATAATATAGTCTTACCTTAGTGGTGCAGGTATCTAATCTTGTCTTAGTGTTCCAGTGTATCTAATTTTGCCTTAGTATTTAGTCTTGCCTTAGTGTTGCAGGTAACTAATCTTGTCTTAGTGTTGCAGTGTATGTAGTCTTGCCTTAGTGTTGTGGTATCTATTATTGCCATAGTGTTGTAGTGTATTTCATCTTGCCTAAGTGTTACAGTATATCTAATCTTGCCTTGGTGTTTCATTGTATCTATTCTTGCCTTAGTGTTGCAGTGTATCTAGTCTTGCCTTGGTGTTGCAGTGTATCTAGTCTTGCCTTAGTGTTGCAGTGTATCTAGTCTTGCCTTAGTGTTGCAGTGTATCTAGTCTTGCCTTAGTGTTGCATTGTATCTAGTCCTGCCTTAGCGTTACAGTGTATCTAGTCTTGCCTTAGTGATGCAGTGTATCTAATCTTGTCTTAGTGTTGCAGTATATCTAGTCTTGCCTTGGTGTTGCAGTGAATCTAGTCTTGCCTTAGTGTTGCAGTGTATCTAGTCTTGCCTTGGTGTTGCAGTGTATCTAGATGTGCCTTAGTTTTGCAGTGTATCTAGTCTTACTTTAGTGTTGCAGTGTATCTAGTCTTGCCTTAGTGTTGCAGTAATCTAATCTTGCCTTAGTGTTGCAATGTATCTAGTCTTGCCTTAGCGTTGAAGGTATCTAGTCTTACCGTAGTGCTTCAGGTATATTAGTGTTGCAGTGCATCTAGTCTTGCCTTAGTGTTGCAGTGTATCCAGTCTTGCCGTAGTATTGCAGGTATCTAATCTTGCCTTAGTGTTGCAGTGTATCCAGTCTTGCCGTAGTGTTGCAGGTATCTAGTCTTGCCTTAGTTTTGCAGGTATCTAGTCTTACCTTAGTGTTGCAGGTATCTAGTCTTGCCTTAGTGTTGCAGTGTATCTAGTCTTGCCTTAGTTTTGCAGTGTATCTAGTCTTGCCTTAGTGTTGAAGTGTATCTAGTCTTGCGTTAGTGTTATAGTTTATCTAGTCTTGCCTATCTAGTCTTGCCTTAGTGTTGCAGGTACCTAGAGTTGCTGTAGTATTGCAGATATCTAGTCTTGCCTTAGTGTTTCAGTGTATCTTGTCTTGCCTTAGTGTTGCAGTGTATTTAGTCTTGTTATAGTGTTGCAGGTTTCTATTCTTGCCGTTGTTTTGCAGGTATCTAGTTTTGCCCTAGTGTTGCAGTGTATCTAGTCTTGCCTTAGTGTTGCATGTATCTAGTCTTGACTTAGTATTGCAGGTATCTAGTCTTTCCTTAGTGTTGCAGTGTATCTAGTCTTGTCTTAGTGTTGCAGCTATCTAGTCTTGCCATAGTGTTGCAGTGTATCTAGTCTTGCCTTAGTGTTACAGTTATCTAGTCATGCTTTAGTGTTGCAGTGTATCTAGTCTTGCCTTAGTGTTGCAGGTATCTAGTCTTGCCTTAGTGTTGTAGTGTATCTAGTCTTGCCTTAGTGTTGCAGTGTATCTAGTCTTGCCTTAGTGTTGCAGTGTATCTAGTCTTGCCTAAGTGTTGCAGTCTATCTATCTAGTCTTGCTTTAGTGTTACAGTGTATCTAGTCTTACCTATCTAGTCTTGCCCTAGTGTTGCAGGTACCTAGTATTGCCGTATTTTTGCTGGTATATAGTCTTGCCTTAGTATTTCAGTGTATCTAGTCTTGCCTTAGTGTTGCAGTGTGTCTAGTTTTGCCTTAGTGTTGCAGTGTATCTAGTCTTGCCTTGGTGTTGCAGTGTATCTAGTCGTGCCTTCGTTTTGCAGTGTATCTAGTCTTGCTTTAGTGTTGCACTGTATCTAGTCTTGCCTTAGTGTTGCAGTAATCTAATCTTGCCTTAGTGTTGCAATGTATCTAGTCTTGCCTTAGTGTTGCAGTGTATCTAGTCTTGCCTTAGTATTGCAGTGTATCTATCTAGTCTTGCTTTAGTGTTGCAATGTATCTAGTCTTACCTATTTAGTCTTGCCCTAGTGTTGCAGGTACCTAGTATTGCCGTAGTTTTGCAGGTATATAGTCTTGCCTTAGTGTTGCAGTGTATCTACTCATGCCTTAGTGTTGCAGTGTATCTAGTCTTGCCTTAGTGTTGCAGGTTTATAGTCTTACCGTAGTTTTGCAGGTATCTAGTCTTGCCTTAGCGTTGCAGTGTATCTAGTCTTGCCTTAGTGTTGCAGGTATCTAATCTTGCCTTAGTTATGCAGTGTACCTAGTCTTGCCTAAGTGATGCAGGTATCTAGTCTTGCCTTAGTGTTGCAGGTATATAGTCTTGCCTCAGTGTTGCAGTGTATCTAGACTTGACTTTGTGTTGCAGTGTATCTAGTCTTGCCTTAGTGTTGCAGGTATCTAGTTATGTCTTAGTGTTGCAGTGTATATAGTCTTGCCTTAGTGTTGCAGTGTATAATATAGTCTTACCTTAGTGGTGCAGGTATCTAATCTTGTCTTAGTGTTCCAGTGTATCTAATTTTGCCTTAGTATTTAGTCTTGCCTTAGTGTTGCAGGTAACTAATCTTGTCTTAGTGTTGCAGTGTATCTAGTCTTACCTTAGTGTTGTGGTATCTATTATCGCCTTAGTGTTGCAGTGTATTTCATCTTGCCTAAGTGTTACAGTATATCTAATCTTGCCTTGGTGTTTCATTGTATCTATTCTTGCCTTAGTGTTGCAGTGTATCTAGTCTTGCCTTGGTGTTGCAGTGTATCTATCTAGTCTTGCTTTAGTGTTACAGTGTATCTAGTCTTACCTATCTAGTCTTGCCCTAGTGTTGCAGGTACCTAGTATTGCCGTATTTTTGCTGGTATATAGTCTTGCCTTAGTGTTTCAGTGTATCTAGTCTTGCCTTAGTGTTGCAGTATGTCTAGTTTTGCCTTAGTGTTGCAGTGTATCTAGTATTGCCTTGGTGTTGCAGTGTATCTAGACTGCCTTCATTTTGCAGTGTATCTAGTCTTGCTTTAGTGTTGCAGTGTATCTAGTCTTGCCTTAGTGTTGCAGTAATCTAATCTTGCCTTAGTGTTGCAATGTATCTAGTCTTGCCTTAATGTTGCAGTGTATCTAGTCTTGCCTTAGTGTTGCAGTGTATCTATCTAGTCTTGCTTTAGTGTTGCAGTGTATCTAGTCTTACCTATCTAGTCTTGCCCTAGTGTTGCAGGTACCTAGTATTGCCGTAGTTTTGCAGGTATATAGTCTTGCCTTAGTGTTGCAGTGTATCTACTCTTTCCTTAGTGTTGCAGTGTATCTAGTCTTGCCTTAGTGTTGCAGGTTTATAGTCTTACCGTAGTTTTGCAGGTATCTAGTCTTGCCTTAGCGTTGCAGTGTATCTAGTCTTGCCTTAGTGTTGCAGGTATCTAATCTTGCCTTAGTTATGCAGTGTATCTAGTCTTGCCTAAGTGATGCAGGTATCTAGTCTTGCCTTAGTGTTGCAGGTATATAGTCTTGCCTCAGTGTTGCAGTGTATCTAGGCTTGCCTTTGTGTTGCAGTGTATCTAGTCTTGCCTTAGTGTTGCAGGTATCTAGTTATGTCTTAGTGTTGCAGTGTATATAGTCTTGCCTTAGTGTTGCAGTGTATAATATAGTCTTACCTTAGTGGAGCAGGTATATAATCTTGTCTTAGTGTTCCAGTGTATGTAATTTTGCCTTAGTATTTAGTCTTGCCTTAGTGTTGCAGGTAACTAATCTTGTCTTAGTCTTGCAGTGTATCTAGTCTTGCCTTAGTGTTGTGGTATCTATTATTGCCATAGTGTTGTAGTGTATTTCATCTTGCCTAAGTGTTACAGTATATCTAATCTTGCCTTGGTGTTTCATTGTATCTATTCTTGCCTTAGTGTTGCAGTGTATCTAGTCTTGCCTTGGTGTTGCAGTGTATCTAGTCTTGCCTTAGTATTGCAGTGTATCTAGTCTTGCCTTAGTGTTGCAGTGTATCTAGTCTTGCCTTAGTGTTGCATTGTATCTAGTCCTGCCTTAGCGTTACAGTGTATCTAGTCTTGCCTTAGTGATGCAGTGTATCTAATCTTGTCTTAGTGTTGCAGTATATCTAGTCTTGCCTTGGTGTTGCAGTGTATCTAGTCTTGCCTTAGTGTTGCAGTGTATCTAGTCTTGCCTTGGTGTTGCAGTGTATCTAGATGTGCCTTAGTTTTGCAGTGTATCTAGTCTTGCTTTAGTGTTGCAGTGTATCTAGTCTTGCCTTAGTGTTGCAGTAATCTAATCTTGCCTTAGTGTTGCAATGTATCTAGTCTTGCCTTAGCGTTGAAGGTATCTAGTCTTACCGTAGTGCTTCAGGTATATTAGTGTTGCAGTGCATCTAGTCTTGCCTTAGTGTTGCAGTGTATCCAGTCTTGCCGTAGTATTGCAGGTATCTAATCTTGCCTTAGTGTTGCAGTGTATCCAGTCTTGCCGTAGTGTTGCAGGTATCTAGTCTTGCCTCAGTTTTGCAGGTATCTAGTCTTGCCTTAGTGTTGCAATCTGTCTAGTCTTGCCTTAGTTTTGAGGTGTATCTAGTTTTGCCTTGGTGTTGCAGGTATCTAGTCTTGCCTTAGTGTTGCAGTGTATCTAGTCTTGCCTTAGTGTTGCAGGTATCTAGTCTTGCCGTAGTGTTGCAGGTATGTAGATTTGCCTTACTGTTGCACTGTATCTAGTCTTGCCGTAGTGTTGCAGTGTATCTAGACTTGCTTTAGTGTTGCAGGTATCTAGTCTTGCCTTAGTGTTGCAGTGTATCTAGTCTCTTGCCTTAGTTTTGCAGTGTATCTAGTCTTGCCTTAGTGTTGAAGTGTATCTAGTCTTGCGTTAGTGTTATAGTTTATCTAGTCTTGCCTATCTAGTCTTGCCTTAGTGTTGCAGGTATCTAGTCTTGCCTTAGTGTTGTAGTGTATCTAGTCTTGCCTTAGTGTTGCAGTGTATCTAGTCTTGCCTTAGTGTTGCAGTGTATCTAGTCTTGCCTTAGTGTTGCAGTGTATCTATCTAGTCTTGCTTTAGTGTTGCAGTGTATCTAGTCTTACCTATCTAGTGTTGCCCTAGTGTTGCAGGTACCTAGTATTGCCGTAGTTTTGCAGGTATATAGTCTTGCCTTAGTGTTGCAGTGTATCTAGTCTTGCCTTAGTGTTCCAGTGTATCTAGTCTTGCCTTAGTGTTGCAGGTTTAGTCTTACCGTAGTTTTGCAGGTATCTAGTCTAGCCTTAGCGTTGCAGTGTATCTAGTCTTGCCTTAGTGTTGCAGGTAGCCTTAGTGTTGCAGTGTATCTAGTCTTGCCTTAGTGTTGCAGTGTATCTAGTCTTGCCTTAGTGTTGCATTGTATCTAGTCCTGCCTTAGCGTTACAGTGTATCTAGTCTTGCCTTAGTGATGCAGTGTATCTAATCTTGTCTTAGTGTTGCAGTATATCTAGTCTTGCCTTGGTGTTGCAGTGTATCTAGTCTTGCCTTAGTGTTGCAGTGTATCTAGTCTTGCCTTGGTGTTGCAGTGTATCTAGATGTGCCTTAGTTTTGCAGTGTATCTAGTCTTGCTTTAGTGTTGCAGTGTATCTAGTCTTGCCTTAGTGTTGCAGTAATCTAATCTTGCCTTAGTGTTGCAATGTATCTAGTCTTGCCTTAGCGTTGAAGGTATCTAGTCTTACCATAGAGCTTCAGGTATATTAGTGTTGCAGTGCATCTAGTCTTGCCTTAGTGTTGCAGTGTATCCAGTCTTGCCATAGTATTGCAGTTATCTAATCTTGCCTTAGTGTTGCAGTGTATCCAGTCTTGCCGTAGTGTTGCAGGTATCTAGTCTTGCCTTAGTTTTGCAGGTATCTAGTCTTGCCTTAGTGTTGCAATCTATCTAGTCTTGCCTTAGTTTTGAGGTGTATCTAGTTTTGCCTTGGTGTTGCAGGTATCTAGTCTTGCCTTAGTGTTGCAGTGTATCTAGTCTTGCCTTAGTGTTGCAGGTATCTAGTCTTGCCGTAGTGTTGCAGGTATGTAGATTTGCCTTACTGTTGCACTGTATCTAGTCTTGCCATAGTTTTGCAGTGTATCTAGTCTTGCCGTAGTGTTGCAGTGTATCTAGACTTGCCTTAGTATTGCAGGTATCTAGTCTTGCCTTAGTGTTGCAGTGTATCTAGTCTCTTGCCTTAGTTTTGCAGTGTATCTAGTCTTGCCTTAGTGTTGAAGTGTATCTAGTCTTGCGTTAGTGTTATAGTTTATCTAGTCTTGCCTATCTAGTCTTGCCTTAGTGTTGCAGGTACCTAGAGTTGCTGTAGTTTTGCAGATATCTAGTTTTGCCTTAGTGTTTCAGTGTATCTAGTCTTGCCTTAGTGTTGCAGTGTATTTAGTCTTGTCTTAGTGTTGCAGGTTTCTATTCTTGCCGTTGTTTTGCAGATATCTAGTTTTGCCTTAGTGTTGCAGTGTATCTAGTCTTGCCTTAGTGTTGCATGTATCTAGTCTTGACTTAGTATTGCAGGTATCTAGTCTTTCCTTAGTGTTGCAGTGTATCTAGTCTTGTCTAAGTGTTGCAGCTATCTAGTCTTGCATTAGTGTTGCAGTGTATCTAGTCTTGCCTTAGTGTTACAGTTATCTAGTCATGCTTTAGTGTTGCAGTGTATCTAGTCTTGCCTTAGTGTTGCAGGTATCTAGTCTTGCCTTAGTGTTGTAGTATATCTAGTCTTGCCTTAATGTTGCAGTGTATCTAGTCTTGCCTTAGTGTTGCAGTGTATCTAGTCTTGCCTTAGTGTTGCAGTGTATCTATCTAGTCTTGCTTTAGTGTTGCAGGGTATCTAGTCTTACCTATCTAGTCTTGCCCTAGTGTTGCAGGTACCTAGTATTGCCATAGTTTTGCAGGTATATAGTCTTGCCTTAGTGTTGCAGTGTATCTAGTCTTGCCTTAGTGTTGCAGTGTATCTAGTCTTGCCTTAGTGTTGCAGGTTTATAGTCTTACCGTAGTTTTGCAGGTATCTAGTCTTGCCTTAGCGTTGCAGTGTATCTAGTCTTGCCTTAGTGTTGCAGGTATCTAATCTTGCCTTAGTTATGCAGTGTACCTAGTCTTGCCTAAGTGATGCAGGTATCTAGTCTTGCCTTAGTGTTGCAGGTATATAGTCTTGCCTCAGTGTTGCAGTGTATCTAGTTATGTCTTAGTGTTGCAGTGTATATAGTCTTGCCTTAGTGTTGCAGTGTATAATATAGTCTTACCTTAGTGGTGCAGGTATCTAATCTTGTCTTAGTGTTCCAGTGTATCTAATTTTGCCTTAGTATTTAGTCTTGCCTTAGTGTTGCAGGTAACTAATCTTGTCTTAGTGTTGCAGTGTATCTAGTCTTGCCTTAGTGTTGTGGTATCTATTATTGCCTTAGTGTTGCAGTGTATTTCATCTTGCCTAAGTGTTACAGTATATCTAATCTTGCCTTGGTGTTTCATTGTATCTATTCTTGCCTTAGTGTTGCAGTGTATCTAGTCTTGCCTTGGTGTTGCAGTGTATCTATCTAGTCTTGCTTTAGTGTTACAGTGTATCTAGTCTTACCTATCTAGTCTTGCCCTAGTGTTGCAGGTACCTAGTATTGCCGTATTTTTGCTGGTATATAGTCTTGCCTTAGTGTTTCAGTGTATCTAGTCTTGCCTTAGTGTTGCAGTATGTCTAGTTTTGCCTTAGTGTAGCAGTGTATCTAGTCTTGCCTTGGTGTTGCAGTGTATCTAGACTGCCTTCATTTTGCAGTGTATCTAGTCTTGCTTTAGTGTTGCAGTGTATCTTGTCTTGCCTTAGTGTTGCAGTGTATCTAGTCTTGCCTTAGTGTTGCAGTGTATCTATCTAGTCTTGCTTTAGTGTTGCAGTGTATCTAGTCTTACCTATCTAGTCTTGCCCTAGTGTTGTAGGTACCTAGTATTGCCGTAGTTTTGCAGGTATATGTGATAGGATCTGAGAAAAGGGGTCTTAGGTAGAGAAAAATGGTTTTGTGATATGACCAAAATAAGCTCAAAGTTATAGTTAGACTATTTTTCTTTTTTTGTACTACAGGCATCTACCACCTTTCCTTTACCTTTGTGTGAAGTCTGAAGGCTCCTGCTTGCTTTTTGGTATGCAAGCGTGGGGTTAGAAGATTGGTGGTCAAGAAGCTTCTACGCATGTAACGGAATTGGGTTGCAATGTAACGCGGAGAAAATACTGCCCGCGTATACGGAAAGACGGGAAACCCCCTCAAAACGGGGGGATTTCCTAGCTGCTATAGACCGCGTAGTTAACAAAGGAATGGCTTCATCAAGTGCACAGGAAGCCATTAATTCCTTAATGAAATTCTCTCCTGGAGACCAGCAGTCTCTCCTAGAAGTCATTTGATGACTATTTTACCTCAAACTATGGTTGTGATAGTGACAGTGACTCAGAGAACGAACAAGCAGGTATAATAATACATAATACATACACTACTAGACAATACAAAAGAATAATAATTAATGGATGCATTTATTTGTAGGCAATGTGGTTGATGCTGACAGACTTGAGCCACCTCATAGTGAAACTGAAGGGAGTGAAGAGAGTGATGATGATCTGGAGGACGTTCGAGAGCTGACTAATGACGAACAGGTCCAGGAAGCAATGTTGCAGTTGTCTGCAGTTTCATCAGTAGATTTTGAAGTTCGAGACGTGGACACTCAAGAAGAGCTAGTAACCAAGTTTATGACTAGTGGCTGTGGCTGCTCACAGTTTGTCAGGGAAATACTCTCACCTGACAGTGGCAGAACCAGCAGGTGGTGTTGACAGCAGAACATCACTATCTGTGGGATTAACAAAGGGAAATATACATGTGAAAGAACAAGCCTCTCATGTGAATGAACAAGCCACTGATGTGAGCAAACAAGCCACAACCACACCACAGACAACAAGCAAGAACACTCACCTGACTGAGGAGCCTGTGGCATGGGGTGACCCAAGTGAAGATGATTGGTCCAATCCAGAGGTTGGCAAGGAGACCAGTAACCTCAAACTGAACTGATAGAAAGAGTATAAAAGGAGACTATGGATAAGATAAAAACATGCTATGGCCTATGCCCAAAAGAACTGATACCTGATTGTTGAACTTTAAGAACTGTTGTAAGAACTTTGTTGATAGTGTTGATTGACACGGTGTATGTGTGATTCTCTATCTGTATTTAATATTTAACATACTTGTTTCAAGTGGGTAGCATCAGTATCTCGGGGAGAGATACTGAGTTTGGCTTGGGATAAGATTGATAGCAGGTGGCTAGGAATAGGTCCCAGGCGTCGGACGAAAGAGTGGATCTGACTGAGCAGTTAAAGTGTCTGTTTCAGCAGAAGGACGACTTTCCGTCACACAGTTCAATGGCAAATAGTGCTCCACCAAATTTTCCCCTGATTGGTGTTTTGGACTATTCAAGCGCCTGTATCGAAGGTCAAAAGTTGGCAAATTAAGTGACATTGCAAAGGTCGTGAATGACTCAGCGCAGTGCAACATAGCACAGCTAGTATCAAATGAGGACGGAAGTATTGTAGTGCCAACTTATAACTGGACAAATTTCTTTGCTCCACACTTCAAAAAGATCATCGGCATCAAAAAGTTGCATCATTTGCACTTTACATCACTTGAGCTTGGTGTTTGCTATGTGAAAGACTCGGATTCAGCTCTTGAAGTCACATTGGATGCCTGATGGGAATGAGCTTCCTTCCATCATTCAACCAAAAGGCTTGTCTCCTGAATGACAGTGGTATTTACATGATCAAATTGGCCCTTTCTGCCCAGAATTTATATTACTTGTCCTTTTCCAACAGTTCCCAAACGAATCAGCAGGCAAGCAACCCCTGATCCTGGAAATGCCATCACAGAAAGTAACAGCCCTCCAGCAAAGCGTGCTAGGGTGGGTCGAACCAAGAAAACAGCACACAACAGCAGATCCTGCCCTAACAAAGAAATATAATCTAATAATTGTTATTATATCAGACATCTATATCTATCCTACACTAGACACCTTTATGGCTATTCTGACGTTATAGTTATCATTAGAGAGCTAACACTAATCTGTTTCTCGAACTTTTATCCTTGTTTTATTGACAAACAAACACACAGCTTGTATTATTGTTACTCGTACTTCCATTGATCTAAACGTCTAAAAGTTACCTTTTCTGTTGCACAAGCTTCATCCAAGAATAGCGCGTTGCGCGTTGTCCTATCAGCAATGAAGTGTTTCTTTTCCACCTTCATGAAGCAGCTCCGCCTAGCTAGTCCTCTTTCTCACACCTCAGATTTGCACGAGTTCACACCTCGACCTTCATGCGCGGAGGTGTACGGAAATTGCTAAAACAACGCGTTTAACATTTAAAACGCGTTTTTCTCAAAATGAATGCTTCAAGCCTCTAGCATTCAGGCTTTCATAACTTTTCTTCTGAATGGAAATAAGTGATGATTTGAGTTCCAAAATATAGGCATTGCTTTGTTCTTTCACCTGGTGTCAATAACTCAGTTTTTTTAATTTTGTACCTAAGACCCCTTTTCTCAGATCCTATCACATATAGTCTTGCCTTAGTGTTGCAGTGTATCTACTCTTGCCTTAGTGTTGCAGTGTATCTAGTCTTGCCTTAGTGTTGCAGGTTTATAGTCTTACCGTAGTTTTGCAGGTATCTAGTCTTGCCTTAGCGTTGCAGTGTATCTAGTCTTGCCTTAGTGTTGCAGGTATCTAATCTTGCCTTAGTTATGCAGTGTATCTAGTCTTGCCTAAGTGATGCAGGTATCTAGTCTTGCCTCAGTGTTGCAGTGTATCTAGGCTTGCCTTTGTGTTGCAGTGTATCTAGTCTTGCCTTAGTATTGCAGGTATCTAGTTATGTCTTAGTGTTGCAGTGTATATAGTCTTGCCTTAGTGTTGCAGTGTATAATATAGTCTTACCTTAGTGGTGCAGGTATATAATCTTGTCTTAGTGTTCCAGTGTATCTAATTTTGCCTTAGTATTTAGTCTTGCCTTAGTGTTGCAGGTAACTAATCTTGTCTTAGTGTTGCAGTGTATGTAGTCTTGCCTTAGTGTTGTGGTATCTATTATTGCCATAGTGTTGTAGTGTATTTCATCTTGCCTAAGTGTTACAGTATATCTAATCTTGCCTTGGTGTTTCATTGTATCTATTCTTGCCTTAGTGTTGCAGTGTATCTAGTCTTGCCTTGGTGTTGCAGTGTATCTAGTCTTGCCTTAGTGTTGCAGTGTATCTAGTCTTGCCTTAGTGTTGCAGTGTATCTAGTCTTGCCTTAGTGTTGCATTGTATCTAGTCCTGCCTTAGCGTTACAGTGTATCTAGTCTTGCCTTAGTGATGCAGTGTATCTAATCTTGTCTTAGTGTTGCAGTATATCTAGTCTTGCCTTGGTGTTGCAGTGAATCTAGTCTTGCCTTAGTGTTGCAGTGTATCTAGTCTTGCCTTGGTGTTGCAGTGTATCTAGATGTGCCTTAGTTTTGCAGTGTATCTAGTCTTACTTTAGTGTTGCAGTGTATCTAGTCTTGCCTTAGTGTTGCAGTAATCTAATCTTGCCTTAGTGTTGCAATGTATCTAGTCTTGCCTTAGCGTTGAAGGTATCTAGTCTTACCGTAGTGCTTCAGGTATATTAGTGTTGCAGTGCATCTAGTCTTGCCTTAGTGTTGCAGTGTATCCAGTCTTGCCGTAGTATTGCAGGTATCTAATCTTGCCTTAGTGTTGCAGTGTATCCAGTCTTGCCGTAGTGTTGCAGGTATCTAGTCTTGCCTTAGTTTTGCAGGTATCTAGTCTTACCTTAGTGTTGCAGGTATCTAGTCTTGCCTTAGTGTTGCAGTGTATCTAGTCTTGCCTTAGTTTTGCAGTGTATCTAGTCTTGCCTTAGTGTTGAAGTGTATCTAGTCTTGCGTTAGTGTTATAGTTTATCTAGTCTTGCCTATCTAGTCTTGCCTTAGTGTTGCAGGTACCTAGAGTTGCTGTAGTATTGCAGATATCTAGTCTTGCCTTAGTGTTTCAGTGTATCTTGTCTTGCCTTAGTGTTGCAGTGTATTTAGTCTTGTTATAGTGTTGCAGGTTTCTATTCTTGCCGTTGTTTTGCAGGTATCTAGTTTTGCCCTAGTGTTGCAGTGTATCTAGTCTTGCCTTAGTGTTGCATGTATCTAGTCTTGACTTAGTATTGCAGGTATCTAGTCTTTCCTTAGTGTTGCAGTGTATCTAGTCTTGTCTTAGTGTTGCAGCTATCTAGTCTTGCCATAGTGTTGCAGTGTATCTAGTCTTGCCTTAGTGTTACAGTTATCTAGTCATGCTTTAGTGTTGCAGTGTATCTAGTCTTGCCTTAGTGTTGCAGGTATCTAGTCTTGCCTTAGTGTTGTAGTGTATCTAGTCTTGCCTTAGTGTTGCAGTGTATCTAGTCTTGCCTTAGTGTTGCAGTGTATCTAGTCTTGCCTAAGTGTTGCAGTCTATCTATCTAGTCTTGCTTTAGTGTTACAGTGTATCTAGTCTTACCTATCTAGTCTTGCCCTAGTGTTGCAGGTACCTAGTATTGCCGTATTTTTGCTGGTATATAGTCTTGCCTTAGTATTTCAGTGTATCTAGTCTTGCCTTAGTGTTGCAGTGTGTCTAGTTTTGCCTTAGTGTTGCAGTGTATCTAGTCTTGCCTTGGTGTTGCAGTGTATCTAGTCGTGCCTTCGTTTTGCAGTGTATCTAGTCTTGCTTTAGTGTTGCACTGTATCTAGTCTTGCCTTAGTGTTGCAGTAATCTAATCTTGCCTTAGTGTTGCAATGTATCTAGTCTTGCCTTAGTGTTGCAGTGTATCTAGTCTTGCCTTAGTATTGCAGTGTATCTATCTAGTCTTGCTTTAGTGTTGCAATGTATCTAGTCTTACCTATTTAGTCTTGCCCTAGTGTTGCAGGTACCTAGTATTGCCGTAGTTTTGCAGGTATATAGTCTTGCCTTAGTGTTGCAGTGTATCTACTCATGCCTTAGTGTTGCAGTGTATCTAGTCTTGCCTTAGTGTTGCAGGTTTATAGTCTTACCGTAGTTTTGCAGGTATCTAGTCTTGCCTTAGCGTTGCAGTGTATCTAGTCTTGCCTTAGTGTTGCAGGTATCTAATCTTGCCTTAGTTATGCAGTGTACCTAGTCTTGCCTAAGTGATGCAGGTATCTAGTCTTGCCTTAGTGTTGCAGGTATATAGTCTTGCCTCAGTGTTGCAGTGTATCTAGACTTGACTTTGTGTTGCAGTGTATCTAGTCTTGCCTTAGTGTTGCAGGTATCTAGTTATGTCTTAGTGTTGCAGTGTATATAGTCTTGCCTTAGTGTTGCAGTGTATAATATAGTCTTACCTTAGTGGTGCAGGTATCTAATCTTGTCTTAGTGTTCCAGTGTATCTAATTTTGCCTTAGTATTTAGTCTTGCCTTAGTGTTGCAGGTAACTAATCTTGTCTTAGTGTTGCAGTGTATGTAGTCTTGCCTTAGTGTTGTGGTATCTATTATTGCCATAGTGTTGTAGTGTATTTCATCTTGCCTAAGTGTTACAGTATATCTAATCTTGCCTTGGTGTTTCATTGTATCTATTCTTGCCTTAGTGTTGCAGTGTATCTAGTCTTGCCTTGGTGTTGCAGTGTATCTAGTCTTGCCTTAGTGTTGCAGTGTATCTAGTCTTGCCTTAGTGTTGCAGTGTATCTAGTCTTGCCTTAGTGTTGCATTGTATCTAGTCCTGCCTTAGCGTTACAGTGTATCTAGTCTTGCCTTAGTGATGCAGTGTATCTAATCTTGTCTTAGTGTTGCAGTATATCTAGTCTTGCCTTGGTGTTGCAGTGAATCTAGTCTTGCCTTAGTGTTGCAGTGTATCTAGTCTTGCCTTGGTGTTGCAGTGTATCTAGATGTGCCTTAGTTTTGCAGTGTATCTAGTCTTACTTTAGTGTTGCAGTGTATCTAGTCTTGCCTTAGTGTTGCAGTAATCTAATCTTGCCTTAGTGTTGCAATGTATCTAGTCTTGCCTTAGCGTTGAAGGTATCTAGTCTTACCGTAGTGCTTCAGGTATATTAGTGTTGCAGTGCATCTAGTCTTGCCTTAGTGTTGCAGTGTATCCAGTCTTGCCGTAGTATTGCAGGTATCTAATCTTGCCTTAGTGTTGCAGTGTATCCAGTCTTGCCGTAGTGTTGCAGGTATCTAGTCTTGCCTTAGTTTTGCAGGTATCTAGTCTTACCTTAGTGTTGCAGGTATCTAGTCTTGCCTTAGTGTTGCAGTGTATCTAGTCTTGCCTTAGTTTTGCAGTGTATCTAGTCTTGCCTTAGTGTTGAAGTGTATCTAGTCTTGCGTTAGTGTTATAGTTTATCTAGTCTTGCCTATCTAGTCTTGCCTTAGTGTTGCAGGTACCTAGAGTTGCTGTAGTATTGCAGATATCTAGTCTTGCCTTAGTGTTTCAGTGTATCTTGTCTTGCCTTAGTGTTGCAGTGTATTTAGTCTTGTTATAGTGTTGCAGGTTTCTATTCTTGCCGTTGTTTTGCAGGTATCTAGTTTTGCCCTAGTGTTGCAGTGTATCTAGTCTTGCCTTAGTGTTGCATGTATCTAGTCTTGACTTAGTATTGCAGGTATCTAGTCTTTCCTTAGTGTTGCAGTGTATCTAGTCTTGTCTTAGTGTTGCAGCTATCTAGTCTTGCCATAGTGTTGCAGTGTATCTAGTCTTGCCTTAGTGTTACAGTTATCTAGTCATGCTTTAGTGTTGCAGTGTATCTAGTCTTGCCTTAGTGTTGCAGGTATCTAGTCTTGCCTTAGTGTTGTAGTGTATCTAGTCTTGCCTTAGTGTTGCAGTGTATCTAGTCTTGCCTTAGTGTTGCAGTGTATCTAGTCTTGCCTAAGTGTTGCAGTCTATCTATCTAGTCTTGCTTTAGTGTTACAGTGTATCTAGTCTTACCTATCTAGTCTTGCCCTAGTGTTGCAGGTACCTAGTATTGCCGTATTTTTGCTGGTATATAGTCTTGCCTTAGTATTTCAGTGTATCTAGTCTTGCCTTAGTGTTGCAGTGTGTCTAGTTTTGCCTTAGTGTTGCAGTGTATCTAGTCTTGCCTTGGTGTTGCAGTGTATCTAGTCGTGCCTTCGTTTTGCAGTGTATCTAGTCTTGCTTTAGTGTTGCACTGTATCTAGTCTTGCCTTAGTGTTGCAGTAATCTAATCTTGCCTTAGTGTTGCAATGTATCTAGTCTTGCCTTAGTGTTGCAGTGTATCTAGTCTTGCCTTAGTATTGCAGTGTATCTATCTAGTCTTGCTTTAGTGTTGCAATGTATCTAGTCTTACCTATTTAGTCTTGCCCTAGTGTTGCAGGTACCTAGTATTGCCGTAGTTTTGCAGGTATATAGTCTTGCCTTAGTGTTGCAGTGTATCTACTCATGCCTTAGTGTTGCAGTGTATCTAGTCTTGCCTTAGTGTTGCAGGTTTATAGTCTTACCGTAGTTTTGCAGGTATCTAGTCTTGCCTTAGCGTTGCAGTGTATCTAGTCTTGCCTTAGTGTTGCAGGTATCTAATCTTGCCTTAGTTATGCAGTGTACCTAGTCTTGCCTAAGTGATGCAGGTATCTAGTCTTGCCTTAGTGTTGCAGGTATATAGTCTTGCCTCAGTGTTGCAGTGTATCTAGACTTGACTTTGTGTTGCAGTGTATCTAGTCTTGCCTTAGTGTTGCAGGTATCTAGTTATGTCTTAGTGTTGCAGTGTATATAGTCTTGCCTTAGTGTTGCAGTGTATAATATAGTCTTACCTTAGTGGTGCAGGTATCTAATCTTGTCTTAGTGTTCCAGTGTATCTAATTTTGCCTTAGTATTTAGTCTTGCCTTAGTGTTGCAGGTAACTAATCTTGTCTTAGTGTTGCAGTGTATCTAGTCTTACCTTAGTGTTGTGGTATCTATTATCGCCTTAGTGTTGCAGTGTATTTCATCTTGCCTAAGTGTTACAGTATATCTAATCTTGCCTTGGTGTTTCATTGTATCTATTCTTGCCTTAGTGTTGCAGTGTATCTAGTCTTGCCTTGGTGTTGCAGTGTATCTATCTAGTCTTGCTTTAGTGTTACAGTGTATCTAGTCTTACCTATCTAGTCTTGCCCTAGTGTTGCAGGTACCTAGTATTGCCGTATTTTTGCTGGTATATAGTCTTGCCTTAGTGTTTCAGTGTATCTAGTCTTGCCTTAGTGTTGCAGTATGTCTAGTTTTGCCTTAGTGTTGCAGTGTATCTAGTATTGCCTTGGTGTTGCAGTGTATCTAGACTGCCTTCATTTTGCAGTGTATCTAGTCTTGCTTTAGTGTTGCAGTGTATCTAGTCTTGCCTTAGTGTTGCAGTAATCTAATCTTGCCTTAGTGTTGCAATGTATCTAGTCTTGCCTTAATGTTGCAGTGTATCTAGTCTTGCCTTAGTGTTGCAGTGTATCTATCTAGTCTTGCTTTAGTGTTGCAGTGTATCTACTCTTACCTATCTAGTCTTGCCCTAGTGTTGCAGGTACCTAGTATTGCCGTAGTTTTGCAGGTATATAGTCTTGCCTTAGTGTTGCAGTGTATCTACTCTTTCCTTAGTGTTGCAGTGTATCTAGTCTTGCCTTAGTGTTGCAGGTTTATAGTCTTACCGTAGTTTTGCAGGTATCTAGTCTTGCCTTAGCGTTGCAGTGTATCTAGTCTTGCCTTAGTGTTGCAGGTATCTAATCTTGCCTTAGTTATGCAGTGTATCTAGTCTTGCCTAAGTGATGCAGGTATCTAGTCTTGCCTTAGTGTTGCAGGTATATAGTCTTGCCTCAGTGTTGCAGTGTATCTAGGCTTGCCTTTGTGTTGCAGTGTATCTAGTCTTGCCTTAGTGTTGCAGGTATCTAGTTATGTCTTAGTGTTGCAGTGTATATAGTCTTGCCTTAGTGTTGCAGTGTATAATATAGTCTTACCTTAGTGGAGCAGGTATATAATCTTGTCTTAGTGTTCCAGTGTATGTAATTTTGCCTTAGTATTTAGTCTTGCCTTAGTGTTGCAGGTAACTAATCTTGTCTTAGTCTTGCAGTGTATCTAGTCTTGCCTTAGTGTTGTGGTATCTATTATTGCCATAGTGTTGTAGTGTATTTCATCTTGCCTAAGTGTTACAGTATATCTAATCTTGCCTTGGTGTTTCATTGTATCTATTCTTGCCTTAGTGTTGCAGTGTATCTAGTCTTGCCTTGGTGTTGCAGTGTATCTAGTCTTGCCTTAGTATTGCAGTGTATCTAGTCTTGCCTTAGTGTTGCAGTGTATCTAGTCTTGCCTTAGTGTTGCATTGTATCTAGTCCTGCCTTAGCGTTACAGTGTATCTAGTCTTGCCTTAGTGATGCAGTGTATCTAATCTTGTCTTAGTGTTGCAGTATATCTAGTCTTGCCTTGGTGTTGCAGTGTATCTAGTCTTGCCTTAGTGTTGCAGTGTATCTAGTCTTGCCTTGGTGTTGCAGTGTATCTAGATGTGCCTTAGTTTTGCAGTGTATCTAGTCTTGCTTTAGTGTTGCAGTGTATCTAGTCTTGCCTTAGTGTTGCAGTAATCTAATCTTGCCTTAGTGTTGCAATGTATCTAGTCTTGCCTTAGCGTTGAAGGTATCTAGTCTTACCGTAGTGCTTCAGGTATATTAGTGTTGCAGTGCATCTAGTCTTGCCTTAGTGTTGCAGTGTATCCAGTCTTGCCGTAGTATTGCAGGTATCTAATCTTGCCTTAGTGTTGCAGTGTATCCAGTCTTGCCGTAGTGTTGCAGGTATCTAGTCTTGCCTCAGTTTTGCAGGTATCTAGTCTTGCCTTAGTGTTGCAATCTGTCTAGTCTTGCCTTAGTTTTGAGGTGTATCTAGTTTTGCCTTGGTGTTGCAGGTATCTAGTCTTGCCTTAGTGTTGCAGTGTATCTAGTCTTGCCTTAGTGTTGCAGGTATCTAGTCTTGCCGTAGTGTTGCAGGTATGTAGATTTGCCTTACTGTTGCACTGTATCTAGTCTTGCCGTAGTGTTGCAGTGTATCTAGACTTGCTTTAGTGTTGCAGGTATCTAGTCTTGCCTTAGTGTTGCAGTGTATCTAGTCTCTTGCCTTAGTTTTGCAGTGTATCTAGTCTTGCCTTAGTGTTGAAGTGTATCTAGTCTTGCGTTAGTGTTATAGTTTATCTAGTCTTGCCTATCTAGTCTTGCCTTAGTGTTGCAGGTACCTAGAGTTGCTGTAGTTTTGCAGATATCTAATCATGCCTTAGTGTTTCAGTGTATTTAGTCTTGCCTTAGTGTTGCAGTGTATTTAGTCTTGTCTTAGTGTTGCAGGTTTCTATTCTTGCCGTTGTTTTGCAGATATCTAGTTTTGCCTTAGTGTTGCAATGTATCTAGTCTTGCCTTAGTGTTGCATGTATCTAGTCTTGACTTAGTATTGCAGGTATCTAGTCTTTCCTTAGTGTTGCAGTGTATCTAGTCTTGTCTAAGTGTTGTAGCTATCTAGTCTTGCATTAGTCTTGCAGTGTATCTAGTCTTGCCTTAGTGTTACAGTTATCTAGTCATGCTTTAGTGTTGCAGTGTATCTAGTCTTGCCTTAGTGTTGCAGGTATCTAGTCTTGCCTTAGTGTTGTAGTGTATCTAGTCTTGCCTTAGTGTTGCAGTGTATCTAGTCTTGCCTTAGTGTTGCAGTGTATCTAGTCTTGCCTTAGTGTTGCAGTGTATCTATCTAGTCTTGCTTTAGTGTTGCAGTGTATCTAGTCTTACCTATCTAGTGTTGCCCTAGTGTTGCAGGTACCTAGTATTGCCGTAGTTTTGCAGGTATATAGTCTTGCCTTAGTGTTGCAGTGTATCTAGTCTTGCCTTAGTGTTCCAGTGTATCTAGTCTTGCCTTAGTGTTGCAGGTTTATAGTCTTACCATAGTTTTGCAGGTATCTAGTCTAGCCTTAGCGTTGCAGTGTATCTAGTCTTGCCTTAGTGTTGCAGGTAGCCTTAGTGTTGCAGTGTATCTAGTCTTGCCTTAGTGTTGCAGTGTATCTAGTCTTGCCTTAGTGTTGCATTGTATCTAGTCCTGCCTTAGCGTTACAGTGTATCTAGTCTTGCCTTAGTGATGCAGTGTATCTAATCTTGTCTTAGTGTTGCAGTATATCTAGTCTTGCCTTGGTGTTGCAGTGTATCTAGTCTTGCCTTAGTGTTGCAGTGTATCTAGTCTTGCCTTGGTGTTGCAGTGTATCTAGATGTGCCTTAGTTTTGCAGTGTATCTAGTCTTGCTTTAGTGTTGCAGTGTATCTAGTCTTGCCTTAGTGTTGCAGTAATCTAATCTTGCCTTAGTGTTGCAATGTATCTAGTCTTGCCTTAGCGTTGAAGGTATCTAGTCTTACCATAGAGCTTCAGGTATATTAGTGTTGCAGTGCATCTAGTCTTGCCTTAGTGTTGCAGTGTATCCAGTCTTGCCATAGTATTGCAGTTATCTAATCTTGCCTTAGTGTTGCAGTGTATCCAGTCTTGCCGTAGTGTTGCAGGTATCTAGTCTTGCCTTAGTTTTGCAGGTATCTAGTCTTGCCTTAGTGTTGCAATCTATCTAGTCTTGCCTTAGTTTTGAGGTGTATCTAGTTTTGCCTTGGTGTTGCAGGTATCTAGTCTTGCCTTAGTGTTGCAGTGTATCTAGTCTTGCCTTAGTGTTGCAGGTATCTAGTCTTGCCGTAGTGTTGCAGGTATGTAGATTTGCCTTACTGTTGCACTGTATCTAGTCTTGCCATAGTTTTGCAGTGTATCTAGTCTTGCCGTAGTGTTGCAGTGTATCTAGACTTGCCTTAGTATTGCAGGTATCTAGTCTTGCCTTAGTGTTGCAGTGTATCTAGTCTCTTGCCTTAGTTTTGCAGTGTATCTAGTCTTGCCTTAGTGTTGAAGTGTATCTAGTCTTGCGTTAGTGTTATAGTTTATCTAGTCTTGCCTATCTAGTCTTGCCTTAGTGTTGCAGGTACCTAGAGTTGCTGTAGTTTTGCAGATATCTAGTTTTGCCTTAGTGTTTCAGTGTATCTAGTCTTGCCTTAGTGTTGCAGTGTATTTAGTCTTGTCTTAGTGTTGCAGGTTTCTATTCTTGCCGTTGTTTTGCAGATATCTAGTTTTGCCTTAGTGTTGCAGTGTATCTAGTCTTGCATTAGTGTTGCATGTATCTAGTCTTGACTTAGTATTGCAGGTATCTAGTCTTTCCTTAGTGTTGCAGTGTATCTAGTCTTGTCTAAGTGTTGCAGCTATCTAGTCTTGCATTAGTGTTGCAGTGTATCTAGTCTTGCCTTAGTGTTACAGTTATCTAGTCATGCTTTAGTGTTGCAGTGTATCTAGTCTTGCCTTAGTGTTGCAGGTATCTAGTCTTGCCTTAGCGTTGAAGGTATCTAGTCTTACCGTAGTGCTTCAGGTATATTAGTGTTGCAGTGCATCTAGTCTTGCCTTAGTGTTGCAGTGTATCCAGTCTTGCCGTAGTATTGCAGGTATCTAATCTTGCCTTAGTGTTGCAGTGTATCCAGTCTTGCCGTAGTGTTGCAGGTATCTAGTCTTGCCTCAGTTTTGCAGGTATCTAGTCTTGCCTTAGTGTTGCAATCTGTCTAGTCTTGCCTTAGTTTTGAGGTGTATCTAGTTTTGCCTTGGTGTTGCAGGTATCTAGTCTTGCCTTAGTGTTGCAGTGTATCTAGTCTTGCCTTAGTGTTGCAGGTATCTAGTCTTGCCGTAGTGTTGCAGGTATGTAGATTTGCCTTACTGTTGCACTGTATCTAGTCTTGCCGTAGTGTTGCAGTGTATCTAGACTTGCTTTAGTGTTGCAGGTATCTAGTCTTGCCTTAGTGTTGCAGTGTATCTAGTCTCTTGCCTTAGTTTTGCAGTGTATCTAGTCTTGCCTTAGTGTTGAAGTGTATCTAGTCTTGCGTTAGTGTTATAGTTTATCTAGTCTTGCCTATCTAGTCTTGCCTTAGTGTTGCAGGTACCTAGAGTTGCTGTAGTTTTGCAGATATCTAATCATGCCTTAGTGTTTCAGTGTATTTAGTCTTGCCTTAGTGTTGCAGTGTATTTAGTCTTGTCTTAGTGTTGCAGGTTTCTATTCTTGCCGTTGTTTTGCAGATATCTAGTTTTGCCTTAGTGTTGCAATGTATCTAGTCTTGCCTTAGTGTTGCATGTATCTAGTCTTGACTTAGTATTGCAGGTATCTAGTCTTTCCTTAGTGTTGCAGTGTATCTAGTCTTGTCTAAGTGTTGTAGCTATCTAGTCTTGCATTAGTCTTGCAGTGTATCTAGTCTTGCCTTAGTGTTACAGTTATCTAGTCATGCTTTAGTGTTGCAGTGTATCTAGTCTTGCCTTAGTGTTGCAGGTATCTAGTCTTGCCTTAGTGTTGTAGTGTATCTAGTCTTGCCTTAGTGTTGCAGTGTATCTAGTCTTGCCTTAGTGTTGCAGTGTATCTAGTCTTGCCTTAGTGTTGCAGTGTATCTATCTAGTCTTGCTTTAGTGTTGCAGTGTATCTAGTCTTACCTATCTAGTGTTGCCCTAGTGTTGCAGGTACCTAGTATTGCCGTAGTTTTGCAGGTATATAGTCTTGCCTTAGTGTTGCAGTGTATCTAGTCTTGCCTTAGTGTTCCAGTGTATCTAGTCTTGCCTTAGTGTTGCAGGTTTATAGTCTTACCGTAGTTTTGCAGGTATCTAGTCTAGCCTTAGCGTTGCAGTGTATCTAGTCTTGCCTTAGTGTTGCAGGTAGCCTTAGTGTTGCAGTGTATCTAGTCTTGCCTTAGTGTTGCAGTGTATCTAGTCTTGCCTTAGTGTTGCATTGTATCTAGTCCTGCCTTAGCGTTACAGTGTATCTAGTCTTGCCTTAGTGATGCAGTGTATCTAATCTTGTCTTAGTGTTGCAGTATATCTAGTCTTGCCTTGGTGTTGCAGTGTATCTAGTCTTGCCTTAGTGTTGCAGTGTATCTAGTCTTGCCTTGGTGTTGCAGTGTATCTAGATGTGCCTTAGTTTTGCAGTGTATCTAGTCTTGCTTTAGTGTTGCAGTGTATCTAGTCTTGCCTTAGTGTTGCAGTAATCTAATCTTGCCTTAGTGTTGCAATGTATCTAGTCTTGCCTTAGCGTTGAAGGTATCTAGTCTTACCATAGAGCTTCAGGTATATTAGTGTTGCAGTGCATCTAGTCTTGCCTTAGTGTTGCAGTGTATCCAGTCTTGCCATAGTATTGCAGTTATCTAATCTTGCCTTAGTGTTGCAGTGTATCCAGTCTTGCCGTAGTGTTGCAGGTATCTAGTCTTGCCTTAGATTTGCAGGTATCTAGTCTTGCCTTAGTGTTGCAATCTATCTAGTCTTGCCTTAGTTTTGAGGTGTATCTAGTTTTGCCTTGGTGTTGCAGGTATCTAGTCTTGCCTTAGTGTTGCAGTGTATCTAGTCTTGCCTTAGTGTTGCAGGTATCTAGTCTTGCCGTAGTGTTGCAGGTATGTAGATTTGCCTTACTGTTGCACTGTATCTAGTCTTGCCATAGTTTTGCAGTGTATCTAGTCTTGCCGTAGTGTTGCAGTGTATCTAGACTTGCCTTAGTATTGCAGGTATCTAGTCTTGCCTTAGTGTTGCAGTGTATCTAGTCTCTTGCCTTAGTTTTGCAGTGTATCTAGTCTTGCCTTAGTGTTGAAGTGTATCTAGTCTTGCGTTAGTGTTATAGTTTATCTAGTCTTGCCTATCTAGTCTTGCCTTAGTGTTGCAGGTACCTAGAGTTGCTGTAGTTTTGCAGATATCTAGTTTTGCCTTAGTGTTTCAGTGTATCTAGTCTTGCCTTAGTGTTGCAGTGTATTTAGTCTTGTCTTAGTGTTGCAGGTTTCTATTCTTGCCGTTGTTTTGCAGATATCTAGTTTTGCCTTAGTGTTGCAGTGTATCTAGTCTTGCATTAGTGTTGCATGTATCTAGTCTTGACTTAGTATTGCAGGTATCTAGTCTTTCCTTAGTGTTGCAGTGTATCTAGTCTTGTCTAAGTGTTGCAGCTATCTAGTCTTGCATTAGTGTTGCAGTGTATCTAGTCTTGCCTTAGTGTTACAGTTATCTAGTCATGCTTTAGTGTTGCAGTGTATCTAGTCTTGCCTTAGTGTTGCAGGTATCTAGTCTTGCCTTAGTGTTGTAGTATATCTAGTCTTGCCTTAATGTTGCAGTGTATCTAGTCTTGCCTTAGTGTTGCAGTGTATCTAGTCTTGCCTTAGTGTTGCAGTGTATCTATCTAGTCTTGCTTTAGTGTTGCAGGGTATCTAGTCTTACCTATCTAGTCTTGCCCTAGTGTTGCAGGTACCTAGTATTGCCATAGTTTTGCAGGTATATAGTCTTGCCTTAGTGTTGCAGTGTATCTAGTCTTGCCTTAGTGTTCCAGTTTATCTAGTCTTGCCTTAGTGTTGCAGGTTTATAGTCTTACCGTAGTTTTGCAGGTATCTAGTCTAGCCTTAGCGTTGCAGTGTATCTAGTCTTGCCTTAGTGTTGCAGGTAGCCTTAGTTTTGCAGTGTATCTAGTCTTGCCTTAGTGGTGCAGGTATCTAGTCTTGCCTTAGTGTTGCAGGTAAATAGTCTTGCCTCAGTGTTGCAGTGTATCTAGTCTTGCCTTTGTGTTGCAGTGTATCTAGTCTTGCCTTAGTGTTGCAGTGTATATAGTCTTACCTTAGTTTTGCAGGTATCTAATCTTGTCTTAGTGTTCCAGTGTATCTAGTTTTACCTTAGTATTTAGTCTTGCCTTAGTGTTGCAGGTATCTAATCTTGTCTTAGTGTTGCAGTGTATCTAGTCTTGCCTTAGTGTTGTGGTATCTATTATTGCCTTAGTGTTGCAGTGTATTTCATCTTGCCTAATTGTTACAGTATATCTAATCTTGCCTTGGTGTTTCAGTGTATCTATTCTTGCCTTAGTGTTGCAGTGTATCTAGTCTTGCCTTGGTGTTGCTGTGTATCTAGTCTTGCCTTAGTGTTGCAGTGTATCTAGTCTTGCCTTAGTGTTGCAGTGTATCTAGTCTTGCTTTAGTATTGCAGTGTATCTAGTCTTGCCTTAGTGTTGCAGTAATCTAATCTTGCCTTAGTGTTGCAATGTATCTAGTCTTGCGTTAGTGTTGCAGTGTATCTAGTCTTGCCTTAGTGTTGCAGTGTATCTATCTAGTCTTGCTTTAGTGTTGCAGTGTATCTAGTCTTACCTATCTAGTCTTGCCCTAGTGTTGCAGGTACCTAGTATTGCCCTAGTTTTGCAGGTATATAGTCTTGCCTTAGTGTTGCAGTGTATCTACTCTTGCCTTAGTGTTGCAGTGTATCTAGTCTTGCCTTAGTGTTGCAGGTTTATAGTCTTACCGTAGTTTTGCAGGTATCTAGTCTTGCCTTAGCGTTGCAGTGTATCTAGTCTTGCCTTAGTGTTGCAGGTATCTAATCTTGCCGTAGTGTTGCAGTGTATCTAGTCTTGCCTAAGTGATGCAGGTATCTAGTCTTGCCTTAGTGTTGCAGGTATATAGTCTTGCCTCAGTGTTGCAGTGTATCTAGACTTGCCTTTGTGTTGCAGTGTATCTAGTCTTCCCTTAGTGTTGCAGGTATCTAGTTATGTCTTAGTGTTGCAGTGTATATAGTCTTGCCTTAGTGTTGCAATGTATATAGTCTTACCTTAGTGGTGCAGGTATCTAATCTTGTCTTAGTGTTCCAGTGTATCTAATTTTGCCTTAGTATTTAGTCTTGCCTTAGTGTTGCAGGTAACTAATCTTGTCTTAGTGTTGCAGTGTATCTAGTCTTGCCTTAGTGTTGTGGTATCTATTATTGCCTTAGTGTTGCAGTGTATTTGATCTTGCCTAAGTGTTACAGTATATCTAATCTTGCCTTGGTGTTTCAGTGTATCTATTCTTGCCTTAGTGTTGCAGTGTATCTAGTCTTGCCTTGGTGTTGCAGTGTATCTAGTCTTGCCTTAGTGTTGCAGTGTATCTAGTCTTGCCTTAGTCTAGTTTTGCCTTAGTGTTGCAGTGTATCTAGTCTTGCCTTAGTGTTGCATTGTATCTAGTCCTGCCTTAAGGCCGGTTCACAATATGTCGCGAAGCGAAGCGACGCGACGCGACGCGTCAATTTGTGATATTGTGAACATGATTTCGCCTCGCTTCGCTCGAATAGACTTGAGTTCTATTCTAGCGACAATTGTGACGCGATATTCCACGTGTTATTGTTTTTGCAACAAGAAAATGAATGATGAACGATTAATCGAAGCTGTGAGGAATTTCAAGAGTATATGGGATGTTTCTCATAAGTCCTACAGGGATTTGAAGGCCAGGGAGAATGCCTGGAAACAAGTGGCTGTTGAAGTATGAAAGTAATTTGCAGTACCAATGTTTCACATAGCTACCAAATAATATTGTTAGGTAGGGGAGGGAATGACAGCAGATATGTGTGCAAAAAGATGGAAGTCTCTACGTGACAAGTTTGTCAAAGAGTTGAAAAAGAAGAAACAGCGAAGTGGAGATGAAGGCCCACCCTTCAAGTCCAATTGGCCATTTTTTGATTTGCTGCTGTTTTTAACAGATACTGTCAGGCCAAGAGCATAGGTTTTATTGATGATTGGTTATGATTGATTAGAGCTGTACTAATCCTGTTTTTTGTTTTTTTGAATAGCACATTCTCAAACTTTGGCGATGGTGACTGCGCTGGGAAAAGTGCAGATGCACAGCAAGAGACACAGCAAGAGACACAGCAGGAGGGTGCAGATGTTTGCATTCCCGAGTCGGACTTGGATGATAGGTACATACTCATGAGTGTGTGATTTTAATATGCAAATAAAACAACACTTGATTTACAAAATGATTAACTTTTCAGTGTAGTTGCTGAACAGGTCTCTCACCCAGCATATCCTGACACTCACACACGATGGCCAGCCCCAAAAAGACGACGTAGAGAGGAGGATGTGGACGATGCCATCATCCAGTGCCTAACAGATTCTCGTGAGCGTCAGGCAGCTCACGACAAAATGAAGGGAGCCGCAAACTCCGAGCAGCATTACGGCCTTGAAATAGCCAACACAATGAGTACCTTCACTCCCCAGCAAAAGGCCATTGCCAAATTACGAATACGACAGGTTCTTTTGGAGGTTGAATTTCCGACAGAACAATATCCTCAACTCTTGCCCCCTTCATCCTCAAATTATTATGAAGACAACTATTAACATCTTTATTAAGTCAGTTTAAAAATTGAATATAAATAAACATCACATAATGAAAAAGAAAGTTTTATTGTGTTCGGTTTACATGTGTATGTTGCCATGATAGTTCTCCAATTGGACTGACAAGGTAATCCTTAAAATCGTCTCGTATTTTGGCAGCAACCCTTGAATACCTGTATGGATGATATATATACACACTAGACATGAAAAGTTGTGGGAATGAATAGAAGGTAATACCTGTTGCTGCTAGTGCATGCCACAGTTTGCATGCCAGTACATGTTTCTTCATCACCCCTCCATCCACCTGTAATGATATTGCCAGCCCCATCTTCCCCATCGATGAATCCTGGAGGACAGTATACAGTAGATTCTGTGCTTCGCAGGTAATTATGCAGGGCTATTGTAGCCTTGGTGTACACAATCACACGATCTGGTTGTGCAATAATGGGTCGTCTAAACAGCCTCCACCTAAGCAAAAGTCAGTCGAAGCATTACAATTTATGTATTCATATACAATTGCACAAACATTACAACCTTACATACCTAGCAGCCAATATTCCAAAACTATTTTCAATAATACGCCTAGCCCTGCTAAGCCTGTAGTTGAAAACGGCTTTGTCCTCTGTAAAAGATGCAGAAAGTTAACATATATTTCGTTTATCATCAGCACATAAAATACCAGGCAGATTCTTTCCCGGATATGGCCGCAACATATTTGTCCGGAGAGGGAAGGCCTCATCTCCTACAATTATGTAGGGAAGTTTCGGCTGTATGGTGCCAGGAAGTGGATTTGGGGCAGGCAATGGCAGAGAGTCGCTCTCCAGCGCCTTCCCAAACTCCGAATTAGCCAGTGTTCCACCATCGCTATGGCGACCCACTTGACCCAAGTCTACTAAGGTAAACCTATATAGTTTGGAAATGTTTAGAATACGATAACATGTACAAGTTCCATACCTGTACAAGTTCCATACCTGTAGTGAGCGTCACATACTGCAAGGAGAACAACGGAGTGTGTCCCCTTGTAATTAAAGTATGTCGAGCCACTGTTGATGGGAGCTTACACTACAATGTGCTTCCCATCAATTGCTCCTGTTAGATAAATAACTAGATAATCACAATAAACAAAGCTAGCAGCAGCTAAAATTACCTATGCAGTTAGGAAAGTTCCACAGCTTGTCAAACTCTCTGCTGATACCAACCCACTCAGCAGCAGAAGATGGGGCTCTCACATAGGTCTTGGCCAATTCTGTCCAGATAACTTGACACGTTTCTTTTAGAATAGTACATACTGTTGGCCATCCCATCCGGAAATTGAATGACATCGAGACCTAATAAATATTATTAAGTTTTATTTTTTGCTGAAATACAAATTATTTCAATCCTATGACATACCTGTGAGTTTCCTGTGGCAAGATAGCGGAGTGTGAGGGCCAACCTCTCTGCAGGTGATATTTCAGCTCTTATGGAGCTGCTGTAACCTCTGTGGATCAAGAATGGGCTAACCTATTTAAAAAAAATACATTTGATCACACGTGGAAAACTCAAGTTTGCTGGGCAATAAAAGTTAGCTAAAGTTAGCTGGGCAATAAGAGTGATACATACCATGCTGAGCAGTGAATCAAATCGTTCCTTGGACATCCGAAGGTAACTGAAATGAGACTCGGGATCAGAGAGCCTCATCTCTTGTAGAAGGTTGTGGTACTCTCCCTGCTGCCTCCTACGGGTAAAAATCGGGCATACCCACATTGTTCTCTTCCTTTTCCTCTTCCTCCTCCTCCGCTGCACTAAAGCCAAAAGCAAAACCAGCTGGAGCTCCTCCTCACTGGAGTAGTAACTGTCAATCACGTCCATTTTGCTGCACGCCGAGTGCGCTTGGTTTCGAATAGAGGGGGGCAGGGTGAAGAAATTAATAGGTGGAGTTCATAATTCCGGGTGAAGGTTCAATTTTTTGTATCGACTGGGCGAATATTGTGATCTGCTCCAACCGACGCGAGGCGACGCGAGGCGAGGTGAGGCGACACGAGGCGAGGCGAAGCGACATATTGTGAACCGGTCTTTAGCGTTACAGTGTATCTAGTCTTGCCTTAGTGTTGCAGTGTATCTAATCTTGTCTTAGTGTTGCAGTATATCTAGTCTTGCCTTGGTGTTGCAGTGTATCTAGTCTTGCCTTAGTGTTGCAGTGTATCTAGTCTTGCCTTGGTGTTGCAGTGTATCTAGACGTGCCTTAGTTTTGCAGTGTATCTAGTCTTGCTTTAGTGTTGCAGTGTATCTAGTCTTGCCTTAGTGTTGCAGTAATCCTTAGTGTTGCAATGTATCTAGTCTTGCCTTAGCGTTGAAGGTATCTAGTCTTACCGTAGTGCTTCAGGTATATTAGTGTGGCAGTGCATCTAGTCTTGCCTTAGTGTTGCAGTGTATCCAGTCTTGCCGTAGTGTTGCAGGTATCTAGTCTTGCCTTAGTGTTGCAGTGTATCCAGTCTTGCCGTAATGTTGCAGGTATATTGTCTTGCCTTAGTTTTGCAGGTATCTAGTCTTGCCTTAGTGTTGCAATGTATCTAGTCTTGCCTTAGTTTTGAGGTGTATCTAGTCTTGCCTTGGTGTTGCAGGTATCTAGTCTTGCCTTAGTGTTGCAGTGTATCTAGTCTTGCCTTAGTGTTGCAGGTATCTAGTCTTGCTGTAGTGTTGCAGGTATGTAGATTTGCCTTACAGTTGCACTGTATCTAGTCTTGCCATAGTGTTGCAGTAGTGTATCTAGTCTTGCCGTAGTGTTGCAGTGTATCTAGACTTGCCTTAGTGTTGCAGGTATCTAGTCTTGCCTTACTGTTGCAGTGTATCTAGTCTCTTGCCTTAGTTTTGGAGTGTATCTAGTCTTGCCTTATTGTTGAAGTGTATCTAGTCTTGCGTTAGTGTTATAGTTTATCTAGTCTTGCCTATCTAGTCTTGCCTTAGTGTTGCAGGTACCTAGAGTTGCTGTAGTTTTGCAGATATCTAGTCTTGCCTTAGTGTTTCAGTGTATCTAGTATTGCCTTAGTGTTGCAGTGTATTTAGTCTTGTCTTAGTGTTGCAGGTTTCTATTCTTGCCGTTGTTTTGCAGGTATCTAGTTTTGCCTTAGTGTTGCAGTGTATCTAGTCTTGCCTTAGTGTGGCATGTATCTAGTCTTGACTTAGTATTGCAGGTATCTAGTCTTTCCTTAGTGTTGCAGTGTATCTAGTCTTGTCTTAGTGTTGCAGCTATCTAGTCTTCCCTTAGTGTTGCAGTGTATCTAGTCTTGCCTTAGTGTTACAGTTATCTAGTCATGCTTTAGTGTTGCAGTGTATCTAGTCTTGCCTTAGTGTTGCAGGTATCTAGTCTTGCCTTAGTGTTGTAGTGTATCTAGTCTTGTCTTAGTGTTGCAGTGTATCTAGTCTTGCCTTAGTGTTGCAGTGTATCTAGTCTTGCCTTAGTGATGCAGTGTATCTATCTAGTCTTGCTTTAGTGTTGCAGTGTATCTAGTCTTACCTATCTAGTCTTGCCCTAGTGTTGCAGGTACCTAGTATTGCCGTAGTTTTGCAGGTATATAGTCTTGCCTTAGTGTTGCAGTGTATCTAGTCTTGCCTTAGTGTTGCAGTGTATCTAGTCTTGCCTTAGTGTTGCAGGTTTATAGTCTTACCGTCGTTTTGCAGGTATCTAGTCTTGCCTTAGCGTTGCAGTGTATCTAGTCTTGCCTTAGTGTTGCAGGTATCTAATCTTGCCTTAGTGTTGCAGTGTATCTAGTCTTGCCTTAGTGGTGCAGGTATCTAGTCTTGCATTAGTGTTGCAGGTATATAGTCTTGCCTCAGTGTTGCAGTGTATCTAGTCTTGCCTTTGTTTTGCAGTGTATCTAGTCTTGCCTTAGTGTTGCAGGTATCTAGTTTTGTCTTAGTGTTGCAGTGTATCTAGTCTTGCCTTAGTGTTGCAGTGTATCTATCTAGTCTTGCTTTAGTGTTGCAGTGTATCTAGTCTTACCTATCTAGTCTTGCCTTAGTGTTTCAGTGTATCTAGTCTTGCCTTAGTGTTGCAGGTTTATAGTCTTACCGTAGTTTTGCAGGTATCTAGTCTTGCCTTAGCGTTGCAGTGTATCAAGTCTTGCCTTTGTGTTGCAGTGTATCTAGTCTTGCCTTAGTGTTGCAGGTATCTAGTTTTGTCTTAGTGTTGCAGTGTATATAGTCTTGCCTTAGTGTTGCAGTGTATATAGTCTTACCTTAGTGGTGCAGGTATCTAATCTTGTCTTAGTGTTCCAGTGTATCTAATTTTGCCTTAGTATTTAGTCTTTCCTTAGTGTTGCAGTGTATCTAGTCTTGTCATAGTGTTGCAGCTATCTAGGCTTGCCTTAGTGTTGCAGTGTATCTAGTCTTGCCTTAGTGTTACAATTATCTAGTCATGCTTTAGTGTTGCAGTGTATCTAGTCTTGCTTTAGTGTTGCAGGTGTCTAGTCTTGCCTTAGTGTTGTAGTGTATCTAATCTTGCCTTAGTGTTGCAGTGTATCTAGTCTTGCCTTAGTGTTGCAGTGTATCTAGTCTTGCCTTAGTGTTGCAGTGTATCTAGTCTTGCCTTAGTGTTGCAGTGTATCTAGTCTTGCCTTAGTGTTGCAGTGTATCTAGTCTTGCGTTAGTGTTACCGTAGTTTTGCAGGTATCTAGTCTTGCCTTAGCGTTGCAGTGTATCTAGTCTTGCCTTAGTGTTGCAGGTATCTAATCTTGCCTTAGTGTTGCAGTGTATCTAGTCTTGCCTAAGTGATGCAGGTATCTAGTCTTGCCTTAGTGTTGCAGGTATATAGTCTTGCCTCAGTGTTGCAGTGTATCTAGACTTGCCTTTGTGTTGCAGTGTATCTAGTCTTGCCTTAGTGTTGCAGGTATCTAGTTATGTCTTAGTGTTGCAGCTATCTAGTCTTGCCTTAGTGTTGCAGTGTATCTAGTCTTGCCTTAGTGTTACAGTTATCTAGTCATGCTTAGGTGTTGCAGTGTATCTAGTCTTGCCTTAGTGTTGCAGGTATCTAGTCTTGCCTTAGTGTTGTAGTGTATCTAGTCTTGCCTTAGTGTTGCAGTGTATCTAGTCTTGCCTTAGTGTTGCAGTGTATCTAGTATTGCCTTAGTGTTGCAGTGTATCTATCTAGTCTTGCTTTAGTGTTGCAGTGTATCTAGTCTTACCTATCTAGTCTTGCCCTAGTGTTGCAGGTACCTAGTATTGCCGTAGTTTTGCAGGTATATAGTCTTGCCTTAGTGTAGCAGTGTATCTAGTCTTGCCTTAGTGTTGCAGTGTATCTAGTCTTGCCTTAGTGTTGCAGGTTTATAGTCTTACCGTCGTTTTGCAGGTATCTAGTCTTGCCATAGCGTTGCAGTGTATCTAGTCTTGCCTTAGTGTTGCAGGTATCTAATCTTGCCTTAGTGTTGCAGTGTATCTAGTCTTGCCTTAGTGGTGCAGGTATCTAGTCTTGCCTTAGTGTTGCAGGTATATAGTCTTGCCTCAGTGTTGCAGTGTATCTAGTCTTGCCTTTGTGTTGCAGTGTATCTAGTCTTGCCTTAGTGTTGCAGGTATCTAGTTTTGTCTTAGAGTTGCAGTGTATCTAGTCTTGCCTTAGTGTTGCAGTGTATCTAACTAGTCTTGCTTTAGTGTTGCAGTGTATCTAGTCTTACCTATCTAGTCTTGCCCTAGTGTTGCAGGTACCTAGTATTGCCGTAGATTTGCAGGTATATAGTCTTGCCTTAGTGTTGCAGTGTATCTAGTCTTGCCTTATTGTTGCAGTGTATCTAGTCTTGCCTTAGTGTTGCAGGTTTATAGTCTTACCATAGTTTTGCAGGTATCTAGTCTTGCCTTAGCATTGCAGTGTATCAAGTCTTGCCTTTGTGTTGCAGTGTATCTAGTCTTGCCTTAGTGTTGCAGGTATCTAGTTTTGTCTTATTGTTGCAGTGTATATAGTCTTGCCTTAGTGTTGCATTGTATCTAGTCTTGCCTTAGTGGTGCAGGTAACTAGTCTTGCCTTAGTGTTGCAGGTATATAGTCTTGCCTCAGTGTTGCAGTGTATCTAGTCTTGCCTTAGTGGTGCAGGTATCTAGTCTTGCCTTAGTGTTGCAGGTATATAGTCTTGCCTCAGTATTGCAGTGTATCTAGTCTTGCATTTGTTTTGCAGTGTATCTAGTCTTGCCTTAGTGTTGCAGGTATCTAGTTTTGTCTTAGTGTTGCAGTGTATCTAGTCTTGCCTTAGTGTTGCAGTGTATCTATCTAGTCTTGCTTTAGTGTTGCAGTGTATCTAGTCTTACCTATCTAGTCTTGCCTTAGTGTTGCAGTGTATCTAGTCTTGCCTTAGTGTTGCAGGTTTATAGTCTTACCGTAGTTTTGCAGGTATCTAGTCTTGCCTTAGCGTTGCAGTGTATCAATTCTTGCCTTTGTGTTGCAGTGTATCTAGTCTTGCCTTAGTGTTGCAGGTATCTAGTTTTGTCTTAGTGTTGCAGTGTATATAGTCTTGCCTTAGTGTTGCAGTGTATATAGTCTTACCTTAGTGGTGCAGGTATCTAATCTTGTCTTAGTGTTCCAGTGTATCTAATTTTGCCTTAGTATTTAGTCTTTCCTTAGTGTTGCAGTGTATCTAGTCTTGTCATAGTGTTGCAGCTATCTAGGCTTGCCTTAGTGTTGCAGTGTATCTAGTCTTGCCTTAGTGTTACAATTATCTAGTCATGCTTTAGTGTTGCAGTGTATCTAGTCTTGCTTTAGTGTTGCAGGTGTCTAGTCTTGCCTTAGTGTTGTAGTGTATCTAATCTTGCCTTAGTGTTGCAGTGTATCTAGTCTTGCCTTAGTGTTGCAGGTTTATAGTCTTACCGTCGTTTTGCAGGTATCTAGTCTTGCCATAGCGTTGCAGTGTATCTAGTCTTGCCTTAGTGTTGCAGGTATCTAATCTTGCCTTAGTGTTGCAGTGTATCTAGTCTTGCCTTAGTGGTGCAGGTATCTAGTCTTGCCTTAGTGTTGCAGGTATATAGTCTTGCCTCAGTGTTGCAGTGTATCTAGTCTTGCCTTTGTGTTGCAGTGTATCTAGTCTTGCCTTAGTGTTGCAGGTATCTAGTTTTGTCTTAGAGTTGCAGTGTATCTAGTCTTGCCTTAGTGTTGCAGTGTATCTAACTAGTCTTGCTTTAGTGTTGCAGTGTATCTAGTCTTACCTATCTAGTCTTGCCCTAGTGTTGCAGGTACCTAGTATTGCCGTAGATTTGCAGGTATATAGTCTTGCCTTAGTGTTGCAGTGTATCTAGTCTTGCCTTATTGTTGCAGTGTATCTAGTCTTGCCTTAGTGTTGCAGGTTTATAGTCTTACCATAGTTTTGCAGGTATCTAGTCTTGCCTTAGCATTGCAGTGTATCAAGTCTTGCCTTTGTGTTGCAGTGTATCTAGTCTTGCCTTAGTGTTGCAGGTATCTAGTTTTGTCTTATTGTTGCAGTGTATATAGTCTTGCCTTAGTGTTGCATTGTATCTAGTCTTGCCTTAGTGGTGCAGGTAACTAGTCTTGCCTTAGTGTTGCAGGTATATAGTCTTGCCTCAGTGTTGCAGTGTATCTAGTCTTGCCTTAGTGGTGCAGGTATCTAGTCTTGCCTTAGTGTTGCAGGTATATAGTCTTGCCTCAGTATTGCAGTGTATCTAGTCTTGCATTTGTTTTGCAGTGTATCTAGTCTTGCCTTAGTGTTGCAGGTATCTAGTTTTGTCTTAGTGTTGCAGTGTATCTAGTCTTGCCTTAGTGTTGCAGTGTATCTATCTAGTCTTGCTTTAGTGTTGCAGTGTATCTAGTCTTACCTATCTAGTCTTGCCTTAGTGTTGCAGTGTATCTAGTCTTGCCTTAGTGTTGCAGGTTTATAGTCTTACCGTAGTTTTGCAGGTATCTAGTCTTGCCTTAGCGTTGCAGTGTATCAATTCTTGCCTTTGTGTTGCAGTGTATCTAGTCTTGCCTTAGTGTTGCAGGTATCTAGTTTTGTCTTAGTGTTGCAGTGTATATAGTCTTGCCTTAGTGTTGCAGTGTATATAGTCTTACCTTAGTGGTGCAGGTATCTAATCTTGTCTTAGTGTTCCAGTGTATCTAATTTTGCCTTAGTATTTAGTCTTTCCTTAGTGTTGCAGTGTATCTAGTCTTGTCATAGTGTTGCAGCTATCTAGGCTTGCCTTAGTGTTGCAGTGTATCTAGTCTTGCCTTAGTGTTACAATTATCTAGTCATGCTTTAGTGTTGCAGTGTATCTAGTCTTGCTTTAGTGTTGCAGGTGTCTAGTCTTGCCTTAGTGTTGTAGTGTATCTAATCTTGCCTTAGTGTTGCAGTGTATCTAGTCTTGCCTTAGTGTTGCAGTGTATCTAGTCTTGCCTTAGTGTTGCAGTGTATCTAGTCTTGCCTTAGTGTTGCAGTGTATCTAGTCTTGCCTTAGTGTTGCAGTGTATCTAGTCTTGCGTTAGTGTTACCGTAGTTTTGCAGGTATCTAGTCTTGCCTTAGCGTTGCAGTGTATCTAGTCTTGCCTTAGTGTTGCAGGTATCTAATCTTGCCTTAGTGTTGCAGTGTATCTAGTCTTGCCTAAGTGATGCAGGTATCTAGTCTTGCCTTAGTGTTGCAGGTATATAGTCTTGCCTCAGTGTTGCAGTGTATCTAGACTTGCCTTTGTGTTGCAGTGTATCTAGTCTTGCCTTAGTGTTGCAGGTATCTAGTTATGTCTTAGTGTTGTAGCTATCTAGTCTTGCCTTAGTGTTGCAGTGTATCTAGTCTTGCCTTAGTGTTACAGTTATCTAGTCATGCTTTAGTGTTGCAGTGTATCTAGTCTTGCCTTAGTGTTGCAGGTATCTAGTCTTGCCTTAGTGTTGTAGTGTATCTAGTCTTGCCTTAGTGTTGCAGTGTATCTAGTCTTGCCTTAGTGTTGCAGTGTATCTAGTATTGCCTTAGTGTTGCAGTGTATCTATCTAGTCTTGCTTTAGTGTTGCAGTGTATCTAGTCTTACCTATCTAGTCTTGCCCTAGTGTTGCAGGTACCTAGTATTGCCGTAGTTTTGCAGGTATATAGTCTTGCCTTAGTGTAGCAGTGTATCTAGTCTTGCCTTAGTGTTGCAGTGTATCTAGTCTTGCCTTAGTGTTGCAGGTTTATAGTCTTACCGTCGTTTTGCAGGTATCTAGTCTTGCCTTAGCGTTGCAGTATATCTAGTCTTGCCTTAGTGTTGCAGGTATCTAATCTTGCCTTAGTGTTGCAGTGTATCTAGTCTTGCCTTAGTGGTGCAGGTATCTAGTCTTGCCTTAGTGTTGCAGGTATATAGTCTTGCCTCAGTGTTGCAGTGTATCTAGTCTTGCCTTTGTGTTGCAGTGTATCTAGTCTTGCCTTAGTGTTGCAGGTATCTAGTTTTGTCTTAGTGTTGCAGTGTATCTAGTCTTGCCTTAGTGTTGCAGTGTATCTAACTAGTCTTGCTTTAGTGTTGCAGTGTATCTAGTCTTACCTATCTAGTCTTGCCCTAGTGTTGCAGGTACCTAGTATTGCCGTAGATTTGCAGGTATATAGTCTTGCCTTAGTGTTGCAGTGTATCTAGTCTTGCCTTAGTGTTGCAGTGTATCTAGTCTTGCCTTAGTGTTGCAGGTTTATAGTCTTACCGTCGTATTGCAGGTATCTAGTCTTGCCTTAGCATTGCAGTGTATCTAGTCTTGCCTTAGTGTTGCAGGTATCTAATCTTGCCTTAGTGTTGCAGTGTATCTAGTCTTGCCTTAGTGGTGCAGGTATCTAGTCTTGCCTTAGTGTTGCAGGTATATAGTCTTGCCTCAGTGTTGCAGTGTATCTAGTCTTGCCTTTGTGTTGCAGTGTATCTAGTCTTGCCTTAGTGTTGCAGGTATCTAGTTTTGTCTTAGTGTTGCAGTGTATCTAGTCTTGCCTTAGTGTTGCAGTGTATCTATCTAGTCTTGCTTTAGTGTTGCAGTGTATCTAGTCTTACCTATCTATTCTTGCCCTAGTGTTGCAGGTACCTAGTATTGCCGTAGATTTGCAGGTATATAGTCTTGCCTTAGTGTTGCAGTGTATCTAGTCTTGCCTTAGTGTTGCAGTGTATCTAGTCTTGCCTTAGTGTTGCAGGTTTATAGTCTTACCGTAGTTTTGCAGGTATCTAGTCTTGCCTTAGCGTTGCAGTGTATCAAGTCTTGCCTTTGTGTTGCAGTGTATCTAGTCTTGCCTTAGTGTTGCAGGTATCTAGTTTTGTCTTAGTGTTGCAGTGTATATAGTCTTGCCTTAGTGTTGCAGTGTATATAGTCTTACCTTAGTGGTGCAGGTATCTAATCTTTTATTAGTGTTCCAGTATATATATTTTTGCCTTAGTATTTAGTCTTTCCTTAGTGTTGCAGTGTATCTAGTCTTGTCTTAGTGTTGCAGCTATCTAATCTTGCCTTAGTGTTGCAGTGTATCTAGTCTTGCATTAGTGTTACAGTTATCTAGTCATGCTGTAGTGTTGCAGTGTATCTAGTCTTGCTTTAGTGTTGCAGGTATCTAGTCTTGCCTTAGTGTTGTAATGTATCTAGTCTTGCCTTAGTGTTGCAGTGTATCTAGTCTTGCCTTAGTGTTGCAGTGTATCTAGTCTTGCCTTAGTGTTGCAGTGTATCTAGTCTTGCCTTAGTGTTGCAGTGCATGTTGCAGTGTATCTATCTAGTCTTGCTTTAGTGTTGCAGTATCTAGTCTTACCTATCTAGTCTTGCCCTTGTGTTGCAGGTACCTAGTATTGCCGTTGTTTTGCAGGTATATAGTCTTGCCTTAGAGTTACAGTGTATCTATTCTTGCCTTAGTGTTGCAGTGTATCTAGTCTTGCCTTAATGTTGCAGGTTTATAGTCTTACCGTAGTTTTGCAGGTATCTAGTCTTGCCTTAGCGTTGCAGTGTATCTAGTCTTGCCTTAGTGTTGCAGGTATCTAATCTTGCCTTAGTGTTGCAGTATCTAGTCTTGCCTAAGTGATGCAGGTATCTAGTCTTGCCTTAGTGTTGCAGGTATATAATCTTGCCTCAGTGTTGCAGTGTATCTAGACTTGCCTTTGTGTTGCAGTGTATCTAGTCTTGCCGTAGTGTTGCAGGTATCTAGTTATGTCTTAGTGTTGTAGCTATCTAGTCTTGCCTTAGTGTTGCAGTGTATCTAGTCTTGCCTTAGTGTTACAGTTATCTAGTCATGCTTTAGTGTTGCAGTGTATCTAGTCTTGCCTTAGTGTTGCAGGTATCTAGTCTTGCCTTAGTGTTGTAGTGTATCTAGTCTTGCCTTAGTGATGCAGTGTATCTAGTCTTGCCTTAGTGTTGCAGTGTATCTAGTCTTGCCTTAGTGTTGCAGTGTATCTATCTAGTCTTACCGTCGTTTTGCAGGTATCTAGTCTTGCCTTAGCGTTGCAGTGTATCTAGTCTTGCCTTAGTGTTGCAGGTATCTAATCTTGCCTTAGTGTTGCAGTGTATCTAGTCTTGCCTTAGTGGTGCAGGTATCTAGTCTTGCCTTAGTGTTGCAGGTAAATAGTCTTACCGTAGTTTTGCAGGTATCTAGTCTTGCCTTAGGGTTGCAGTGTATCAAGTCTTGCCTTTGTGTTGCAGTGTATCTAGTCTTGCCTTAGTGTTGCAGGTATCTAGTTTTGTCTTAGTGTTGCAGTGTATATAGTCTTGCCTTAGTATTGCAGTGTATATAGTCTTACCTTAGTGGTGCAGGTATCTAATCTTGTCTTAGTGTTCCAGTGTATCTAATTTTGCCTTAGTATTTAGTCTTTCCTTAGTGTTGCAGTGTATCTAGTCTTGTCTTAGTGTTGCAGCTATCTAGTCTTGCCCTAGTGTTGCAGGTACCTAGTATTGCCGTAGTTTTGCAGGTATATAGTCTTGCCTTAGAGTTGCAGTGTATCTATTCTTGCCTTAGTGTTGCAGTTTATCTAGTCTTGCCTTAATGTTGCAGGTTTATAGTCTTACCGTAGTTTTGCAGGTATCTAGTCTTGCCTTAGCATTGCAGTGTATCTAGTCTTGCCTTAGTGTTGCAGGTATCTAATCTTGCCTTAGTGTTGCAGTGTATCTAGTCTTGCCTTAGTGGTGCAGGTATCTAGTCTTTCCTTAGTGTTGCAGGTATATAGTCTTGCCTCAGTGTTGCAGTGTATCTAGTCTTGCCTTTGTGTTGCAGTGTATCTAGTCTTGCCTTAGTGTTGCAGGTATCTAGTTTTGTCTTAGTGTTGCAGTGTATCTAGTCTTGCCTTAGTGTTGCAGTGTATCTATCTAGTCTTGCTTTAGTGTTGCAGTGTATCTAGTCTTACCTATCTATTCTTGCCCTAGTTTTGCAGGTACCTAGTATTGCCGTAGATTTGCAGGTATATAGTCTTGCCTTAGTGTTGCAGTGTATCTAGTCTTGCCTTAGTGTTGCAGTGTATCTAGTCTTGCCTTAGTGTTGCAGGTTTATAGTCTTACCGTAGTTTTGCAGGTATCTAGTCTTGCCTTAGCGTTGCAGTGTATCAAGTCTTGCCTTTGTGTTGCAGTGTATCTAGTCTTGCCTTAGTGTTGCAGGTATCTAGTTTTGTCTTAGTGTTGCAGTGTATATAGTCTTGCCTTAGTGTTGCAGTGTATATAGTCTTACCTTAGTGGTGCAGGTATCTAATCTTTTATTAGTGTTCCAGTGTATATAATTTTGCCTTAGTATTTAGTCTTTCCTTAGTGTTGCAGTGTATCTAGTCTTGTCTTAGTGTTGCAGCTATCTAATCTTGCCTTAGTGTTGCAGTGTATCTAGTCTTGCATTAGTGTTACAGTTATCTAGTCATGCTGTAGTGTTGCAGTGTATCTAGTCTTGCTTTAGTGTTGCAGGTATCTAGTCTTGCCTTAGTGTTGTAATGTATCTAGTCTTGCCTTAGTGTTGCAGTGTATCTAGTCTTGCCTTAGTGTTGCAGTGTATCTAGTCTTGCCTTAGTGTTGCAGTGTATCTAGTCTTGCCTTAGTGTTGCAGTGCATCTAGTCTTGCCGTAGTGTTGCAGTGTATCTAGTCTTGCCTTAGTGTTGCAGTGTATCTATCTAGTCTTGCTTTAGTGTTGCAGTATCTAGTCTTACCTATCTAGTCTTGCCCTTGTGTTGCAGGTACCTAGTATTGCCGTTGTTTTGCAGGTATATAGTCTTGCCTTAGAGTTGCAGTGTATCTATTCTTGCCTTAGTGTTGCAGTTTATCTAGTCTTGCCTTAATGTTGCAGGTTTATAGTCTTACCGTAGTTTTGCAGGTATCTAGTCTTGCCTTAGCATTGCAGTGTATCTAGTCTTGCCTTAGTGTTGCAGGTATCTAATCTTGCCTTAGTGTTGCAGGGTATCTAGTCTTGCCTTAGTGGTGCAGGTATCTAGTCTTGCCTTAGTGTTGCAGGTATATAGTCTTGCCTCAGTGTTGCAGTGTATCTAGTCTTGCCTTTGTGTTGCAGTGTATCTAGTCTTGCCTTAGTGTTGCAGGTATCTAGTTTTGTCTTAGTGTTGCAGTGTATCTAGTCTTGCCTTAGTGTTGCAGTGTATCTATCTAGTCTTGCTTTAGTGTTGCAGTGTATCTAGTCTTACCTATCTATTCTTGCCCTAGTTTTGCAGGTACCTAGTATTGCCGTAGATTTGCAGGTATATAGTCTTGCCTTAGTGTTGCAGTGTATCTAGTCTTGCCTTAGTGTTGCAGTGTATCTAGTCTTGCCTTAGTGTTGCAGGTTTATAGTCTTACCGTAGTTTTGCAGGTATCTAGTCTTGCCTTAGCGTTGCAGTGTATCAAGTCTTGCCTTTGTGTTGCAGTGTATCTAGTCTTGCCTTAGTGTTGCAGGTATCTAGTTTTGTCTTAGTGTTGCAGTGTATATAGTCTTGCCTTAGTGTTGCAGTGTATATAGTCTTACCTTAGTGGTGCAGGTATCTAATCTTTTATTAGTGTTCCAGTGTATATAATTTTGCCTTAGTATTTAGTCTTTCCTTAGTGTTGCAGTGTATCTAGTCTTGTCTTAGTGTTGCAGCTATCTAATCTTGCCTTAGTGTTGCAGTGTATCTAGTCTTGCATTAGTGTTACAGTTATCTAGTCATGCTGTAGTGTTGCAGTGTATCTAGTCTTGCTTTAGTGTTGCAGGTATCTAGTCTTGCCTTAGTGTTGCAGGTTTATAGTCTTACCGTCGTTTTGCAGGTATCTAGTCTTGCCATAGCGTTGCAGTGTATCTAGTCTTGCCTTAGTGTTGCAGGTATCTAATCTCTAATCTTGCCTTAGTGTTGCAGTGTATCTAGTCTTGCCTTAGTGGTGCAGGTATCTAGTCTTGCCTTAGTGTTGCAGGTATATAGTCTTGCCTCAGTGTTGCAGTGTATCTAGTCTTGCCTTTGTGTTGCAGTGTATCTAGTCTTGCCTTAGTGTTGCAGGTATCTAGTTTTGTCTTAGAGTTGCAGTGTATCTAGTCTTGCCTTAGTGTTGCAGTGTATCTAACTAGTCTTGCTTTAGTGTTGCAGTGTATCTAGTCTTACCTATCTAGTCTTGCCCTAGTGTTGCAGGTACCTAGTATTGCCGTAGATTTGCAGGTATATAGTCTTGCCTTAGTGTTGCAGTGTATCTAGTCTTGCCTTATTGTTACAGTGTATCTAGTCTTGCCTTAGTGTTGCAGGTTTATAGTCTTACCATAGTTTTGCAGGTATCTAGTCTTGCCTTAGCATTGCAGTGTATCAAGTCTTGCCTTTGTGTTGCAGTGTATCTAGTCTTGCCTTAGTGTTGCAGGTATCTAGTTTTGTCTTAGTGTTGCAGTGTATATAGTCTTGCCTTAGTGTTGCATTGTATCTAGTCTTGCCTTAGTGGTGCAGGTATCTAGTCTTGCCTTAGTGTTGCAGGTATATAGTCTTGCCTCAGTGTTGCAGTGTATCTAGTCTTGCCTTAGTGGTGCAGGTATCTAGTCTTGCCTTAGTGTTGCAGGTATATAGTCTTGCCTCAGTATTGCAGTGTATCTAGTCTTGCCTTTGTTTTGCAGTGTATCTAGTCTTGCCTTAGTGTTGCAGGTATCTAGTTTTGTCTTAGTGTTGCAGTGTATCTAGTCTTGCCTTAGTATTGCAGTGTATCTATCTAGTCTTGCTTTAGTGTTGCAGTGTATCTAGTCTTACCTATCTAGTCTTGCCTTAGTGTTGCAGTGTATCTAGTCTTGCCTTAGTGTTGCAGGTTTATAGTCTTACCGTAGTTTTGCAGGTATCTAGTCTTGCCTTAGCGTTGCAGTGTATCAATTCTTGCCTTTGTGTTGCAGTGTATCTAGTCTTGCCTTAGTGTTGCAGGTATCTAGTTTTGTCTTAGTGTTGCAGTGTATATAGTCTTGCCTTAGTCTTGCAGTGTATATAGTCTTACCTTAGTGGTGCAGGTATCTAATCTTGTCTTAGTGTTCCAGTGTATCTAATTTTGCCTTAGTATTTAGTCTTTCCTTAGTGTTGCAGTGTATCTAGTCTTGTCATAGTGTTGCAGCTATCTAGGCATGCCTTAGTGTTGCAGTGTATCTAGTCTTGCTTTAGTGTTGCAGGTGTCTAGTCTTGCCTTAGTGTTGTAGTGTATCTAATCTTGCCTTAGTGTTGCAGTGTATCTAGTCTTGCCTTAGTGTTGCAGTGTATCTAGTCTTGCCTTAGTGTTGCAGTGTATCTAGTCTTGCCTTAGTGTTGCAGTGTATCTAGTCTTGCCTTAGTGTTGCAGTGTATCTAGTCTTGCGTTAGTGTTGCAGTGTATCTATCTAGTCTTGCTTTAGTGTTGCAGTATCTAGTCTTACCTATCTAGTCTTGCCCTTGTGTTGCAGGTACCTAGTATTGCCGTAGTTTTGCAGGTATATAGTCTTGCCTTAGAGTTGCAGTGTATCTATTCTTGCCTTAGTGTTGCGGTGTATCTAGTCTTGCCTTAATGTTGCAGGTTTATAGTCTTACCGTAGTTTTGCAGGTATCTAGTCTTGCCTTAGTTTTGCAGTGTATCTAGTCTTGCCTAAGTGATGCAGGTATCTAGTCTTGCCTTAGTGTTGCAGGTATATAGTCTTGCCTCAGTGTTGCAGTGTATCTAGACTTGCCTTTGTGTTGCAGTGTATCTAGTCTTGCCTTAGTGTTGCAGGTATCTAGTTATGTCTTAGTGTTGTAGCTATCTAGTCTTGCCTTAGTGTTGCAGTGTATCTAGTCTTGCCTTAGTGTTACAGTTATCTAGTCATGCTTTAGTGTTGCAGTGTATCTAGTCTTGCCTTAGTGTTGCAGGTATCTAGTCTTGCCTTAGTGTTGTAGTGTATCTAGTCTTGCCTTAGTGTTGCAGTGTATCTAGTCTTGCCTTAGTGTTGCAGTGTATCTAGTATTGCCTTAGTGTTGCAGTGTATCTATCTAGTCTTGCTTTAGTGTTGCAGTGTATCTAGTCTTACCTATCTAGTCTTGCCCTAGTGTTGCAGGTACCTAGTATTGCCGTAGTTTTGCAGGTATATAGTCTTGCCTTAGTGTAGCAGTGTATCTAGTCTTGCCTTAGTGTTGCAGTGTATCTAGTCTTGCCTTAGTGTTGCAGGTTTATAGTCTTACCGTCGTTTTGCAGGTATCTAGTCTTGCCTTAGCGTTGCAGTATATCTAGTCTTGCCTTAGTGTTGCAGGTATCTAATCTTGCCTTAGTGTTGCAGTGTATCTAGTCTTGCCTTAGTGGTGCAGGTATCTAGTCTTGCCTTAGTGTTGCAGGTATATAGTCTTGCCTCAGTGTTGCAGTGTATCTAGTCTTGCCTTTGTGTTGCAGTGTATCTAGTCTTGCCTTAGTGTTGCAGGTATCTAGTTTTGTCTTAGTGTTGCAGTGTATCTAGTCTTGCCTTAGTGTTGCAGTGTATCTAACTAGTCTTGCTTTAGTGTTGCAGTGTATCTAGTCTTACCTATCTAGTCTTGCCCTAGTGTTGCAGGTACCTAGTATTGCCGTAGATTTGCAGGTATATAGTCTTGCCTTAGTGTTGCAGTGTATCTAGTCTTGCCTTAGTGTTGCAGTGTATCTAGTCTTGCCTTAGTGTTGCAGGTTTATAGTCTTACCGTCGTATTGCAGGTATCTAGTCTTGCCTTAGCATTGCAGTGTATCTAGTCTTGCCTTAGTGTTGCAGGTATCTAATCTTGCCTTAGTGTTGCAGTGTATCTAGTCTTGCCTTAGTGGTGCAGGTATCTAGTCTTGCCTTAGTGTTGCAGGTATATAGTCTTGCCTCAGTGTTGCAGTGTATCTAGTCTTGCCTTTGTGTTGCAGTGTATCTAGTCTTGCCTTAGTGTTGCAGGTATCTAGTTTTGTCTTAGTGTTGCAGTGTATCTAGTCTTGCCTTAGTGTTGCAGTGTATCTATCTAGTCTTGCTTTAGTGTTGCAGTGTATCTAGTCTTACCTATCTATTCTTGCCCTAGTGTTGCAGGTACCTAGTATTGCCGTAGATTTGCAGGTATATAGTCTTGCCTTAGTGTTGCAGTGTATCTAGTCTTGCCTTAGTGTTGCAGTGTATCTAGTCTTGCCTTAGTGTTGCAGGTTTATAGTCTTACCGTAGTTTTGCAGGTATCTAGTCTTGCCTTAGCGTTGCAGTGTATCAAGTCTTGCCTTTGTGTTGCAGTGTATCTAGTCTTGCCTTAGTGTTGCAGGTATCTAGTTTTGTCTTAGTGTTGCAGTGTATATAGTCTTGCCTTAGTGTTGCAGTGTATATAGTCTTACCTTAGTGGTGCAGGTATCTAATCTTTTATTAGTGTTCCAGTGTATATAATTTTGCCTTAGTATTTAGTCTTTCCTTAGTGTTGCAGTGTATCTAGTCTTGTCTTAGTGTTGCAGCTATCTAATCTTGCCTTAGTGTTGCAGTGTATCTAGTCTTGCATTAGTGTTACAGTTATCTAGTCATGCTGTAGTGTTGCAGTGTATCTAGTCTTGCTTTAGTGTTGCAGGTATCTAGTCTTGCCTTAGTGTTGTAATGTATCTAGTCTTGCCTTAGTGTTGCAGTGTATCTAGTCTTGCCTTAGTGTTGCAGTGTATCTAGTCTTGCCTTAGTGTTGCAGTGTATCTAGTCTTGCCTTAGTGTTGCAGTGCATGTTGCAGTGTATCTATCTAGTCTTGCTTTAGTGTTGCAGTATCTAGTCTTACCTATCTAGTCTTGCCCTTGTGTTGCAGGTACCTAGTATTGCCGTTGTTTTGCAGGTATATAGTCTTGCCTTAGAGTTACAGTGTATCTATTCTTGCCTTAGTGTTGCAGTGTATCTAGTCTTGCCTTAATGTTGCAGGTTTATAGTCTTACCGTAGTTTTGCAGGTATCTAGTCTTGCCTTAGCGTTGCAGTGTATCTAGTCTTGCCTTAGTGTTGCAGGTATCTAATCTTGCCTTAGTGTTGCAGAGTATCTAGTCTTGCCTAAGTGATGCAGGTATCTAGTCTTGCCTTAGTGTTGCAGGTATATAATCTTGCCTCAGTGTTGCAGTGTATCTAGACTTGCCTTTGTGTTGCAGTGTATCTAGTCTTGCCGTAGTGTTGCAGGTATCTAGTTATGTCTTAGTGTTGTAGCTATCTAGTCTTGCCTTAGTGTTGCAGTGTATCTAGTCTTGCCTTAGTGTTACAGTTATCTAGTCATGCTTTAGTGTTGCAGTGTATCTAGTCTTGCCTTAGTGTTGCAGGTATCTAGTCTTGCCTTAGTGTTGTAGTGTATCTAGTCTTGCCTTAGTGATGCAGTGTATCTAGTCTTGCCTTAGTGTTGCAGTGTATCTAGTCTTGCCTTAGTGTTGCAGTGTATCTATCTAGTCTTACCGTCGTTTTGCAGGTATCTAGTCTTGCCTTAGCGTTGCAGTGTATCTAGTCTTGCCTTAGTGTTGCAGGTATCTAATCTTGCCTTAGTGTTGCAGTGTATCTAGTCTTGCCTTAGTGGTGCAGGTATCTAGTCTTGCCTTAGTGTTGCAGGTAAATAGTCTTGCCTCAGTGTTGCAGTGTATCTAGTCTTGCCTTTGTGTTGCAGTATATCTAGACTTGCCTTAGTGTTGCAGGTATCTAGTTTTGTCTTAGTGTTGCAGTGTATCTAGTCTTGCCTTAGTGTTGCAGTGTATCTATCTAGTCTTGCTTTAGTGTTGCAGTGTATCTAGTCTTACCTATCTAGTCTTGCCCTAGTGTTGCAGGTACCTAGTATTGCCGTAAATTTGCAGGTATATAGTCTTGCCTTAGTGTTGCAGTGTATCTAGTCTTGCCTTAGTGTTGCAGTGTATCTAGTCTTGCCTTAGTGTTGCAGGTTTATAGTCTTACCGTAGTTTTGCAGGTATCTAGTCTTGCCTTAGGGTTGCAGTGTATCAAGTCTTGCCTTTGTGTTGCAGTGTATCTAGTCTTGCCTTAGTGTTGCAGGTATCTAGTTTTGTCTTAGTGTTGCAGTGTATATAGTCTTGCCTTAGTATTGCAGTGTATATAGTCTTACCTTAGTGGTGCAGGTATCCAATCTTGTCTTAGTGTTCCAGTGTATCTAATTTTGCCTTAGTATTTAGTCTTTCCTTAGTGTTGCAGTGTATCTAGTCTTGTCTTAGTGTTGCAGCTATCTAGTCTTGCCCTAGTGTTGCAGGTACCTAGTATTGCCGTAGTTTTGCAGGTATATAGTCTTGCCTTAGAGTTGCAGTGTATCTATTCTTGCCTTAGTGTTGCAGTTTATCTAGTCTTGCCTTAATGTTGCAGGTTTATAGTCTTACCGTAGTTTTGCAGGTATCTAGTCTTGCCTTAGCATTGCAGTGTATCTAGTCTTGCCTTAGTGTTGCAGGTATCTAATCTTGCCTTAGTGTTGCAGTGTATCTAGTCTTGCCTTAGTGGTGCAGGTATCTAGTCTTGCCTTAGTGTTGCAGGTATATAGTCTTGCCTCAGTGTTGCAGTGTATCTAGTCTTGCCTTTGTGTTGCAGTGTATCTAGTCTTGCCTTAGTGTTGCAGGTATCTAGTTTTGTCTTAGTGTTGCAGTGTATCTAGTCTTGCCTTAGTGTTGCAGTGTATCTATCTAGTCTTGCTTTAGTGTTGCAGTGTATCTAGTCTTACCTATCTATTCTTGCCCTAGTTTTGCAGGTACCTAGTATTGCCGTAGATTTGCAGGTATATAGTCTTGCCTTAGTGTTGCAGTGTATCTAGTCTTGCCTTAGTGTTGCAGTGTATCTAGTCTTGCCTTAGTGTTGCAGGTTTATAGTCTTACCGTAGTTTTGCAGGTATCTAGTCTTGCCTTAGCGTTGCAGTGTATCAAGTCTTGCCTTTGTGTTGCAGTGTATCTAGTCTTGCCTTAGTGTTGCAGGTATCTAGTTTTGTCTTAGTGTTGCAGTGTATATAGTCTTGCCTTAGTGTTGCAGTGTATATAGTCTTACCTTAGTGGTGCAGGTATCTAATCTTTTATTAGTGTTCCAGTGTATATAATTTTGCCTTAGTATTTAGTCTTTCCTTAGTGTTGCAGTGTATCTAGTCTTGTCTTAGTGTTGCAGCTATCTAATCTTGCCTTAGTGTTGCAGTGTATCTAGTCTTGCATTAGTGTTACAGTTATCTAGTCATGCTGTAGTGTTGCAGTGTATCTAGTCTTGCTTTAGTGTTGCGGGTATCTAGTCTTGCCTTAGTGTTGTAATGTATCTAGTCTTGCCTTAGTGTTGCAGTGTATCTAGTCTTGCCTTAGTGTTGCAGTGTATCTAGTCTTGCCTTAGTGTTGCAGTGTATCTAGTCTTGCCTTAGTGTTGCAGTGCATCTAGTCTTGCCGTAGTGTTGCAGTGTATCTAGTCTTGCCTTAGTGTTGCAGTGTATCTATCTAGTCTTGCTTTAGTGTTGCAGTATCTAGTCTTACCTATCTAGTCTTGCCCTTGTGTTGCAGGTACCTAGTATTGCCGTTGTTTTGCAGGTATATAGTCTTGCCTTAGAGTTGCAGTGTATCTATTCTTGCCTTAGTGTTGCAGTTTATCTAGTCTTGCCTTAATGTTGCAGGTTTATAGTCTTACCGTAGTTTTGCAGGTATCTAGTCTTGCCTTAGCATTGCAGTGTATCTAGTCTTGCCTTAGTGTTGCAGGTATCTAATCTTGCCTTAGTGTTGCAGTGTATCTAGTCTTGCCTTAGTGGTGCAGGTATCTAGTCTTGCCTTAGTGTTGCAGGTATATAGTCTTGCCTCAGTGTTGCAGTGTATCTAGTCTTGCCTTTGTGTTGCAGTGTATCTAGTCTTGCCTTAGTGTTGCAGGTATCTAGTTTTGTCTTAGTGTTGCAGTGTATCTAGTCTTGCCTTAGTGTTGCAGTGTATCTATCTAGTCTTGCTTTAGTGTTGCAGTGTATCTAGTCTTACCTATCTATTCTTGCCCTAGTTTTGCAGGTACCTAGTATTGCCGTAGATTTGCAGGTATATAGTCTTGCCTTAGTGTTGCAGTGTATCTAGTCTTGCCTTAGTGTTGCAGTGTATCTAGTCTTGCCTTAGTGTTGCAGGTTTATAGTCTTACCGTAGTTTTGCAGGTATCTAGTCTTGCCTTAGCGTTGCAGTGTATCAAGTCTTGCCTTTGTGTTGCAGTGTATCTAGTCTTGCCTTAGTGTTGCAGGTATCTAGTTTTGTCTTAGTGTTGCAGTGTATATAGTCTTGCCTTAGTGTTGCAGTGTATATAGTCTTACCTTAGTGGTGCAGGTATCTAATCTTTTATTAGTGTTCCAGTGTATATAATTTTGCCTTAGTATTTAGTCTTTCCTTAGTGTTGCAGTGTATCTAGTCTTGTCTTAGTGTTGCAGCTATCTAATCTTGCCTTAGTGTTGCAGTGTATCTAGTCTTGCATTAGTGTTACAGTTATCTAGTCATGCTGTAGTGTTGCAGTGTATCTAGTCTTGCTTTAGTGTTGCAGGTATCTAGTCTTGCCTTAGTGTTGTAATGTATCTAGTCTTGCCTTAGTGTTGCAGTGTATCTAGTCTTGCCTTAGTGTTGCAGTGTATCTAGTCTTGCCTTAGTGTTGCAGTGTATCTAGTCTTGCCTTAGTGTTGCAGTGCATCTAGTCTTGCCGTAGTGTTGCAGTGTATCTAGTCTTGCCTTAGTGTTGCAGTGTATCTATCTAGTCTTGCTTTAGTGTTGCAGTATCTAGTCTTACCTATCTAGTCTTGCCCTTGTGTTGCAGGTACCTAGTATTGCCGTTGTTTTGCAGGTATATAGTCTTGCCTTAGAGTTGCAGTGTATCTATTCTTGCCTTAGTGTTGCAGTTTATCTAGTCTTGCCTTAATGTTGCAGGTTTATAGTCTTACCGTAGTTTTGCAGGTATCTAGTCTTGCCTTAGCATTGCAGTGTATCTAGTCTTGCCTTAGTGTTGCAGGTATCTAATCTTGCCTTAGTGTTGCAGTGTATCTAGTCTTGCCTTAGTGGTGCAGGTATCTAGTCTTGCCTTAGTGTTGCAGGTATATAGTCTTGCCTCAGTGTTGCAGTGTATCTAGTCTTGCCTTTGTGTTGCAGTGTATCTAGTCTTGCCTTAGTGTTGCAGGTATCTAGTTTTGTCTTAGTGTTGCAGTGTATCTAGTCTTGCCTTAGTGTTGCAGTGTATCTATCTAGTCTTGCTTTAGTGTTGCAGTGTATCTAGTCTTACCTATCTATTCTTGCCCTAGTTTTGCAGGTACCTAGTATTGCCGTAGATTTGCAGGTATATAGTCTTGCCTTAGTGTTGCAGTGTATCTAGTCTTGCCTTAGTGTTGCAGTGTATCTAGTCTTGCCTTAGTGTTGCAGGTTTATAGTCTTACCGTAGTTTTGCAGGTATCTAGTCTTGCCTTAGCGTTGCAGTGTATCAAGTCTTGCCTTTGTGTTGCAGTGTATCTAGTCTTGCCTTAGTGTTGCAGGTATCTAGTTTTGTCTTAGTGTTGCAGTGTATATAGTCTTGCCTTAGTGTTGCAGTGTATATAGTCTTACCTTAGTGGTGCAGGTATCTAATCTTTTATTAGTGTTCCAGTGTATATAATTTTGCCTTAGTATTTAGTCTTTCCTTAGTGTTGCAGTGTATCTAGTCTTGTCTTAGTGTTGCAGCTATCTAATCTTGCCTTAGTGTTGCAGTGTATCTAGTCTTGCATTAGTGTTACAGTTATCTAGTCATGCTGTAGTGTTGCAGTGTATCTAGTCTTGCTTTAGTGTTGCAGGTATCTAGTCTTGCCTTAGTGTTGTAATGTATCTAGTCTTGCCTTAGTGTTGCAGTGTATCTAGTCTTGCCTTAGTGTTGCAGTGTATCTAGTCTTGCCTTAGTGTTGCAGTGTATCTAGTCTTGCCTTAGTGTTGCAGTGCATCTAGTCTTACCGTAGTGTTGCAGTGTATCTAGTCTTGCCTTAGTGTTGCAGTGTATCTATCTAGTCTTGCTTTAGTGTTGCAGTATCTAGTCTTACCTATCTAGTCTTGCCCTTGTGTTGCAGGTACCTAGTATTGCCGTTGTTTTGCAGGTATATAGTCTTGCCTTAGAGTTACAGTGTATCTATTCTTGCCTTAGTGTTGCAGTGTATCTAGTCTTGCCTTAATGTTGCAGGTTTATAGTCTTACCGTAGTTTTGCAGGTATCTAGTCTTGCCTTAGCGTTGCAGTGTATTTAGTCTTGCCTTAGTGTTGCAGGTATCTAATCTTGCCTTAGTGTTGCAGAGTATCTAGTCTTGCCTAAGTGATGCAGGTATCTAGTCTTGCCTTAGTGTTGCAGGTATATAATCTTGCCTCAGTGTTGCAGTGTATCTAGACTTGCCTTTGTGTTGCAGTGTATCTAGTCTTGCCGTAGTGTTGCAGGTATCTAGTTATGTCTTAGTGTTGTAGCTATCTAGTCTTGCCTTAGTGTTGCAGTGTATCTAGTCTTGCCTTAGTGTTACAGTTATCTAGTCATGCTTTAGTGTTGCAGTGTATCTAGTCTTGCCTTAGTGTTGCAGGTATCTAGTCTTGCCTTAGTGTTGTAGTGTATCTAGTCTTGCCTTAGTGATGCAGTGTATCTAGTCTTGCCTTAGTGTTGCAGTGTATCTAGTCTTGCCTTAGTGTTGCAGTGTATCTATCTAGTCTTGCTTTAGTGTTGCAGTGTATCTAGTCTTACCTATCTAGTCTTGCCCTAGTGTTGCAGGTACCTATTATTGCTATAGTTTTGCAGGTATATAGTCTTGCCTTAGTGTTGCAGTGTATCTAGTCTTGCCTTAGTGTTGCAGTGTATCTAGTCTTGCCTTAGTGTTGCAGGTTTATAGTCTTACCGTCGTTTTGCAGGTATCTAGTCTTGCCTTAGCGTTGCAGTGTATCTAGTCTTGCCTTAGTGTTGCAGGTATCTAATCTTGCCTTAGTGTTGCAGTGTATCTAGTCTTGCCTTAGTGGTGCAGGTATCTAGTCTTGCCTTAGTGTTGCAGGTAAATAGTCTTGCCTCAGTGTTGCAGTGTATCTAGTCTTGCCTTTGTGTTGCAGTATATCTAGACTTGCCTTAGTGTTGCAGGTATCTAGTTTTGTCTTAGTGTTGCAGTGTATCTAGTCTTGCCTTAGTGTTGCAGTGTATCTATCTAGTCTTGCTTTAGTGTTGCAGTGTATCTAGTCTTACCTATCTAGTCTTGCCCTAGTGTTGCAGGTACCTAGTATTGCCGTAGATTTGCAGGTATATAGTCTTGCCTTAGTGTTGCAGTGTATCTAGTCTTGCCTTAGTGTTGCAATGTATCTAGTCTTGCCTTAGTGTTGCAGGTTTATAGTCTTACCGTAGTTTTGCAGGTATCTAGTCTTGCCTTAGAGTTGCAGTGTATCAAGTCTTGCCTTTGTGTTGCAGTGTATCTAGTCTTGCCTTAGTGTTGCAGGTATCTAGTTTTGTCTTAGTGTTGCAGTGTATATAGTCTTGCCTTAGTATTGCAGTGTATATAGTCTTACCTTAGTGGTACAGGTATCTAATCTTGTCTTAGTGTTCCAGTGTATCTAATTTTGCCTTAGTATTTAGTCTTTCCTTAGTGTTGTAGTGTATCTAGTCTTGTCTTAGTGTTGCAGCTATCTAGTCTTGCCCTAGTGTTGCAGGTACCTAGTATTGCCGTAGTTTTGCAGGTATATAGTCTTGCCTTAGAGTTGCAGTGTATCTATTCTTGCCTTAGTGTTGCAGTTTATCTAGTCTTGCCTTAATGTTGCAGGTTTATAGTCTTACCGTAGTTTTGCAGGTATCTAGTCTTGCCTTAGCGTTGCAGTGTATCTAGTCTTGCCTAAGTGTTGCAGGTATCTAATCTTGCCTTAGTGTTGCAGTGTATCTAGTCTTACCTAAGTGATGCAGGTATCTAGTCTTGCCTTAGTGTTGCAGGTATATAGTCTTGCCTCAGTGTTGCAGTGTATCTAGACTTGCCTTTGTGTTGCAGTGTATCTAGTCTTGCCTTAGTGTTGCAGGTATCTAGTTATGTCTTAGTGTTGCAGTGTATATAGTCTTGCCTTAGTGTTGCAGTGTATATAGTCTTACCTTAGTGGTGCAGGTATCTAATCTTGTCTTAGTGTTCCAGTGTATCTAATTTTGCCTTAGTATTTAGTCTTGCCTTAGTGTTGCAGGTAACTAATCTTATCTTAGTTTTGCAGTGTATCTAGTCTTGCCTTAGTGTTGTTGTATCTATTATTGCCTTAGTGTTGCAGTGTATTTCATCTTGCCTAAGTGTTACAGTATATCTAATCTTGCCTTGGTGTTTCAGTGTATCTATTCTTGCCTTAGTGTTGCAGTGTATCTAGTCTTGCCTTGGTGTCGCAGTGTATCTAGTCTTGCCTTAGTGTTGCAGTGTATCTAGTTGTGCCTTAGTGTTGCAGTGTATCTAGTTTTGCCTTAGTGTTGCAGTGTATCTAGTCTTGCCTTAGTGTTGCATTGTATCTAGTCCTGCCTTAGCGTTACAGTGTATCTAGTCTTGCCTTAGTGTTGAAGTGTATCTAATCTTGTCTTAGTGTTGCAGTATATCTAGTCTTGCCTTGGTGTTGCAGTGTATCTAATCTTGCCTTGGTGTTGCAGTGGATCTAGTCTTGCCTTGGTGTTATAGTGTATCTAGACGTGCCTTAGTTTTGCAGTGTATCTAGTCTTGCTTTAGTGTTGCAGTGTATCTAGTCTTGCCTTAGTGTTGCAGTATTCTAATCTTGCCTTAGTGTTGCAATGTATAGTCTTGCCTTAGCGTTGAAGGTATCTAGTCTTACCGTAGTGCTTCAGGTATATTAGTGTTGCAGTGCATCAAGTCTTGCCTTAGTGTTGCAGTGTATCCAGTCTTGCCGTAGTATTGCAGGTATCTAGTCTTGCCTTAGTGTTGCAGTGTATCCAGTCTTGCCGTAGTGTTGCAGGTATCTAGTCTTGCCTTAGTTTCGCAGGTATCTAGTCTTGCCTTAGTGTTGCAATGTATCTAGTCTTGCCTTAGTTTTGAGGTGTATCTAGTTTTGCCTTGGTGTTGCAGGTATCTAGTCTTGCCTTAGTGTTGCAGTGTATCTAGTCTTGCCTTAGTGTTGCAGGTATCTAGTCTTGCCCTAGTGTTGCAGGTATATAGATTTGCCTTACTGTTGCACTGTATCTAGTGTTGCCATAGTGTTGCAGTGTAGCCGTAGTGTTGCAGTGTATCTAGACTTGCCTTAGTGTTGCAGGTATCTAGTCTTGCCTTAGTGTTGCAGTGTATCTAGTCTCTTGCCTTAGTTTTTCAGTGTATCTAGTCTTGCCTTAGTGTTGAAGTGTATCTAGTCTTGCGTTTGTGTTATAGTTTATCTAGTCTTGCCTATCTAGTCTTGCCTTAGTGTTGCAGGTAACTAGAGTTGCTGTAGTTTTGCAGATATCTAGTCTTGCCTTAGTGTTTCAGTGTAACTAGTCTTGCCTTAGTGTTGCAATGTATTTAGTCTTGTCTTAGTGCTGCAGGTTTCTATTCTTGCCGTTGTTTTGCAGGTATCTAGTTTTGCCTTATTGTTGCAGTGTATCTAGTCTTGCCTTAGTGTTGCATGTATCTAGTCTTGACTTAGTATTGCAGGTATCTAGTCTTTCCTTAGTGTTGCAGTGTATCTAGTCTTGTCTTAGTGTTGCAGCTATCTAGTCTTGCCTTAGTGTTGCAGTGTATCTAGTCTTGCCTTAGTGTTACAGTTATCTAGTCATGCTTTAGTGTTGCAGTGTATCTAGTCTTGCCTTAGTGTTGCAGGTATCTAGTCTTGCCTTAGTGTTGTAGTGTATCTAGTCTTGCCTTAGTGTTGCAGTGTATCTAGTCTTGCCTTAGTGTTGCAGTGATATAGTCTTGCCTCAGTGTTGCAGTCTATCTAGTCTTGCCTTTGTTTTGCAGTGTATCTAGTCTTGCCTTACAACACTAAGGCAAGACTAGATACACTGCAACACTAAGACAAGATTAGTTACCTGCAACACTAAGGCAAGACTAAATACTAAGGCAAAACTAGATACACTGGAACACTAAGACAAGATTAGATACCTGCACCACTAAGGCAAGACTAGATACACTGCAACACTAAGACAAAACTAGATACCTGCAACTTGTGGTATCTATTCTTGCCTTAGTGTTGCAGTGTATTTCATCTTGCCTAAGTGTTACAGTATATCTAATATTGCCTTGGTGTTTCAGTGTATCTATTCTTGCCTTAGTCTTGCAGTGTATCTAGTTTTGCCTTGGTGTTGCAGTGTATCTAGTCTTGCCTTAGTGTTTCAGTGTATCTAGTCTTGCCTAAATGTTGCAGTGTACCTAGTTTTGCCTTAGTGTTGCAGTGTATCTAGTCTTGCCTTAGTGTTGCATTGTATCTAGTCCTGCCTTAGCATTACAGTGTATCTAGTCTTGCCTTAGTGTTGCAGTGTATCTAATCCTGTCTTAGTGTTACAGTATATCTATTCTTGCCTTGGTGTTGCAGTGTATCTAGTCTTGCCTTAGTGTTGCAGTGTATCTAGTCTTGCCTTGGTGTTGCAGTGTATCTAGACGTGCCTTCGTTTTGCAGTGTATCTAGTCTTGCTTTAGTGTTGCAGTGTTTCTAGTCTTGCCTTAGCATTGAAGGTATCTAGTCTTACCTTAGTGCTTCAGGTATATTAGTGTTGCAATGCATCTAGTCTTGCCTTAGTATTGCAGTGTATCCAGTCTTGCCGTAGTGTTGCAGGTATCTAGTCTTGCCTTAGTGTTGCAGTGTATCCAGTCTTGCTGTAGAGTTGCAGGTATCTAGTCTTGCCTTAGTTTTGCAGGTATCTAGTCTTGCCTTAGTTTTGCAATGTATCTAGTCTTGCCTTAGTTTTGAGGTGAATCTAGTTTTTCCTTGGTGTTGCAGGTATCTAGTCTTGCCTTAATGTTGCAGTGTATCTAGTCTTGCCTTAGTGTTGCAGGTATCTAGTCTTGCCGTAGTGTTGCAGGTATGTAAATTTGCCTTACTGTTGCACTGTATCTAGTTTTGCCATAGTGTTGCAGTGTATCTAGTCTTGCCGTAGTGTTGCAGTGTATCTAGACTTGCCTTAGTGTTGCAGGTATCTAGTCTTGCCTTAGTGTAGCAGTGTATCTAGTCTTGCCTTAGTTTTGCAGTGTTTCTAGTCTTGCCTTAGTGTTGAAGTGTATCTAGTCTTGCGTTAGTGTTATAGTTTATCTAGTCTTGCCTATCTAGTCTTGCCTTAGTGTTGCAGGTACCTAGAATTTCTGTAGTTTTGCAGATATCTAGTCTTGCCTTAGTGTTTCAGTGTATCTAGTCTTGCCTTAGTGTTGCAGTGTATTTAGTCTTGTCTTAGTGTTGCAGGTTTCTATTCTTGCCATTGTTTTGCAGGTATCTAGTTTTTTCTTAGTGTTGCAGTGTATCTAGTCTGGCCTTGGTGTTGCATGTATCTAGTCTTGATTTAGTATTGCAGGTATCTAGTCTTTCCTTAGTGGTGCAGTGTATCTAGTCTTGTCTTAGTGTTGCAGCTATCTAGTCTTTCCTTAGTGTTGCAGTGTATCTAGTCTTGCCTTAGTGTTACAGTTATCTAGTCATGCTTTAGTGTTGCAGTGTATCTAGTCTTGCCTTAGTGTTGCAGGTATCTAGTCTTGCCTTAGTGTTGTAGTGTATCTAGTCTTGCCTTAGTGTTGCAGTGTATCTAGTTTTGCCTTAGTGTTGCAGTGTATCTAGTCTTGCCTTAGTGTTGCAGTGTATCTATCTAGTCTTGCTTTAGTGTTGCAGTCTATCTAGTCTTACCTATCTAGTCTTGCCCTAGTGTTGCAGGTACCTAGTATTGCCGTAGTTTTGCAGGTATATAGTCTTGCCTTAGTGTTGCAGTGTATCTAGTCTTGCCTTAGTGTTGCAGTGTATCTAGTCTTGCCTTAGTGTTGCAGGTTTATAGTCTTATCGTAGTTTTGCAGGTATCTAGTCTTGCCTTAGCGTTGCAGTGTATCTAGTCTTGCCTTAGTGTTGCAGGTATCTAATCTTGCCTTAGTGTTGCAGTGTATCTAGTCTTGCCTTAGTGGTGCAGGTATCTAGTCTTGCCTTAGTGTTGCAGGTATATAGTCTTGCCTCAGTTTTGCAGTGTATCTAGTCTTGCCATTGTGTTGCAGTGTATCTAGTCTTGCCTTAGTGTTGCAGGTATCTAGTTTTGTCTTAGTGCAGTGTATCTAGTCTTGCCTTGGTGTTGCAGTGTATCTAGTCTTACCTATCTAGTCTTGCCCTAGTGTTGCAGGTACCTAGTATTGCCGTAGTTTTGCAGGTATACAGTCTTGCCTTAGTGTTGCAGTGAATCTAGTCTTGCCTTAGCGTTGCAGTAGTTATCTAGTCTTGCCTTAGTGTTGCAGGTATCTAATCTTGCCTTAGTGTTGCAGTGTATCTATCTAGTCTTGCCTTAGTGTTGCAGCGTATCTAGTCGTACCTATCTAGTCTTACCCTAGTGTTGCAGGTACCTAGTATTGCCGTAGATTTGCCGGTATATAGTCTTGCCTTAGTGTTGCAGTGTATCTATACTTGCCTTAGTGTTGCAGGTATCTAGTCTTGCCTTAGTGTTGTAGTGTATCTAGTCTTGCCTTAGTGTTGAAGTGTATCTAGTCTTGCCTTAGTGTTACAGTTTATCTAGTCTTGCCTATCTAGTCTTGCCTTAGTTAGTATTGCAGGTACCTAGTGTTGCTGTAGTTTTGCAGGTATCTAGTCTTGCCTTAGTGTTACAGTGTATCTAGTCTTGCCTAAGTGTTGCAGTGTATTTAGTCTTGTCTTAGTGTTGCAGGTTTCTATTCTTGCTGTTGTTTTGCAGGTATCTAGTTTTGACTTAGTGTTGCAGTGTATCTAGTCTTGACTTAGTGTTGCATGTATCTAGTCTTGTCTTAGTGTTGCATGTATCTAGTCTTGTCTTAGTGTTGCAGCTATCTAGTCTTGCCTTAGTGTTGCAGTGTATCTAGTCTTGCCTTAGTGTTCCACTTATCTAGTAATGCTTTAGTGTTGCAGTGTATCTAGTCTTGCCTTAGTGTTGCAGGTATCTAATCTTGCCTTAGTGTTGTAGTGTATCTAGTCTTGCCTAACTGGTGCAGGCATCTAGTTTTGCCTTAGTGTTGCAGTGTATCTAGTCTTGCCTTAGTGTTGCAGTTTATCTAGTCTTACCTATCTAGTCTTGCCTTAGTGTTGCAGGTATCTAATCTTACCTTAGTGTTGCAGTGTATCTATCTAGTCTTGCCTTAGTGTTGCAGTGTATCTAGTCTTACCTATCTAGTCTTGCCCTAGTGTTGCAGGTACCTAGTATTGCCATAGTTTTGCAGGTATACAGTCTTGCCTTAGTTTTGCAGTGTATCTAGTCTTGCCTTAGCGTTGCAGTGTATCTAGTCTTGCCTTAGTGTTGCATTGTATCTAGTCCTGCCTTAGCGTTACATTGTATCTAGTCTTGCCTTAGTGTTGCAGTGTATCTAATCTTGTCTTAGTGTTGCAGTATATATAGTCTTGCCTCGGTGTTGCAGTGTATCTAGTCTTGCCGTAGTTTTGCAGTGTATCTAGTCTTGCCTTAGTGTTGCAATGTATCTAGTCTTGCCTTAGTGTTGCAGGTATCTAGTCTTACCTTAGTGCTACAGGTATATTAGTGTTGCAGTGCATCTAGTCTTACCTTAGTGTTGCAGTGTATCCAGTCTTTTCGTAATGTTGCAGGTATCTAGTCTTGCCTTAGTGTTGCAGTGTATCCAGTCTTGCCGTAGTGTTGCAATGTATTTAGTCTTGTCTTAGTGTTGCAGGTTTCTATTCTTGCCGTTGTTTTGCAGGTATCTAGTTTTGCCTTAATGTTGCAGTGTATCTAGTCTTGCCTTAGTGTTGCATGTATCTAGTCTTGTCTTAGTGTTGCAGCTATCTAGTCTTGCCTTGTTGTTGCAGTGTATCTAGTCTTGCCTTAGTGTTACACTTATCTAGTAATGCTTTAGTGTTGCAGTGTATCTAGTCTTGCCTTAGTGTTGCAGGTATCTAATCTTGCCTTGGTGTTGCAGTGTATCTAGTCTTGCCTAACTGGTGCAGGTATCTAGTCTTGCCGTAGTGTTGCAGGCATCTAGTTTTGCCTTAGTTTTGCAGTGTATCTAGTTTGCCTTAGTGTTGCAGTGTATCTAGTCTTGCCTTAGTGTTGCAGTGTATCTATCTAGTCTTGCCTTAGTGTTGCAGTGTATCTAGTCTTACCTATCTAGTCTTGCCCTAGTGTTGCAGGTACCTAGTATTGCCGTAGTTTTGCAGATATATAGTCTTGCCTTAGTGTTGCAGTGTATCTAGTCTAGCCTTAGTGTTGCAGTGTATCTAGTCTTGCCTTAGTGTTGCAGTGTATCTTGTCTTGCCTTATTGTTGCAGTGTATCTATCTAGTCTTGCCTTAGTGTTGCAGTGTATCTAGTCTTACCTATCTAGTCTTGCCCTAGTGTTGCAGGTACCTAGTATTGCCGTAGTTTTGCAGGTATATAGTCTTGCCTTAGTGTTGCAGTGTATCTAGACTTGCCTTAGCATTGCAGTGTATCTAGTCTTTCCTTAGTGTTGCAGGTATCTAATCTTGCCTTAGTGTTGCAGTGTAGCCTAATTGATGCAGGTATCTAGTCTTGCCTTAGTGTTGCAGGTATATAGTCTTGCCTCAGTGTTGCAGTGTATCTAGTCTTGTCTTTGTGTTGAAGTGTATCTAGTCTTGTCTTAGTGTTGCAGGTATCTAGTTTTGTCTTAGTGTTGCAGTATATCTAGTCTTGCCTTAGTGTTGCAGTGTATAGAGTCTTACCTTAGTGTTGCAGGTATCTAATCTTGTCTTCGTGTTCCAGTGTATCTAGTTTTGCCTTAGTATTTAGTCTTGCCTTAGTGTTGCAGGTATCTAGTCTTGCCTTAGTGTTGTAGTGTATCTAGTCTTGCCTTAGTGATGCAGTGTATCTAGTCTTGCCTTAGTGTTGCAGTGTATCTAGTCTTGCCTTAGTGTTGCAGTGTATCTATCTAGTCTTACCGTCGTTTTGCAGGTATCTAGTCTTGCCTTAGCGTTGCAGTGTATCTAGTCTTGCCTTAGTGTTGCAGGTATCTAATCTTGCCTTAGTGTTGCAGTGTATCTAGTCTTGCCTTAGTTTTGCAGTGTTTCTAGTCTTGCCTTAGTGTTGAAGTGTATCTAGTCTTGCGTTAGTGTTATAGTTTATCTAGTCTTGCCTATCTAGTCTTGCCTTAGTGTTGCAGGTACCTAGAATTTCTGTAGTTTTGCAGATATCTAGTCTTGCCTTAGTGTTTCAGTGTATCTAGTCTTGCCTTAGTGTTGCAGTGTATTTAGTCTTGTCTTAGTGTTGCAGGTTTCTATTCTTGCCATTGTTTTGCAGGTATCTAGTTTTTTCTTAGTGTTGCAGTGTATCTAGTCTGGCCTTGGTGTTGCATGTATCTAGTCTTGATTTAGTATTGCAGGTATCTAGTCTTTCCTTAGTGGTGCAGTGTATCTAGTCTTGTCTTAGTGTTGCAGCTATCTAGTCTTTCCTTAGTGTTGCAGTGTATCTAGTCTTGCCTTAGTGTTACAGTTATCTAGTCATGCTTTAGTGTTGCAGTGTATCTAGTCTTGCCTTAGTGTTGCAGGTATCTAGTCTTGCCTTAGTGTTGTAGTGTATCTAGTCTTGCCTTAGTGTTGCAGTGTATCTAGTTTTGCCTTAGTGTTGCAGTGTATCTAGTCTTGCCTTAGTGTTGCAGTGTATCTATCTAGTCTTGCTTTAGTGTTGCAGTCTATCTAGTCTTACCTATCTAGTCTTGCCCTAGTGTTGCAGGTACCTAGTATTGCCGTAGTTTTGCAGGTATATAGTCTTGCCTTAGTGTTGCAGTGTATCTAGTCTTGCCTTAGTGTTGCAGTGTATCTAGTCTTGCCTTAGTGTTGCAGGTTTATAGTCTTATCGTAGTTTTGCAGGTATCTAGTCTTGCCTTAGCGTTGCAGTGTATCTAGTCTTGCCTTAGTGTTGCAGGTATCTAATCTTGCCTTAGTGTTGCAGTGTATCTAGTCTTGCCTTAGTGGTGCAGGTATCTAGTCTTGCCTTAGTGTTGCAGGTATATAGTCTTGCCTCAGTTTTGCAGTGTATCTAGTCTTGCCATTGTGTTGCAGTGTATCTAGTCTTGCCTTAGTGTTGCAGGTATCTAGTTTTGTCTTAGTGCAGTGTATCTAGTCTTGCCTTGGTGTTGCAGTGTATCTAGTCTTACCTATCTAGTCTTGCCCTAGTGTTGCAGGTACCTAGTATTGCCGTAGTTTTGCAGGTATACAGTCTTGCCTTAGTGTTGCAGTGAATCTAGTCTTGCCTTAGCGTTGCAGTAGTTATCTAGTCTTGCCTTAGTGTTGCAGGTATCTAATCTTGCCTTAGTGTTGCAGTGTATCTATCTAGTCTTGCCTTAGTGTTGCAGCGTATCTAGTCGTACCTATCTAGTCTTACCCTAGTGTTGCAGGTACCTAGTATTGCCGTAGATTTGCCGGTATATAGTCTTGCCTTAGTGTTGCAGTGTATCTATACTTGCCTTAGTGTTGCAGGTATCTAGTCTTGCCTTAGTGTTGTAGTGTATCTAGTCTTGCCTTAGTGTTGAAGTGTATCTAGTCTTGCCTTAGTGTTACAGTTTATCTAGTCTTGCCTATCTAGTCTTGCCTTAGTTAGTATTGCAGGTACCTAGTGTTGCTGTAGTTTTGCAGGTATCTAGTCTTGCCTTAGTGTTACAGTGTATCTAGTCTTGCCTAAGTGTTGCAGTGTATTTAGTCTTGTCTTAGTGTTGCAGGTTTCTATTCTTGCTGTTGTTTTGCAGGTATCTAGTTTTGACTTAGTGTTGCAGTGTATCTAGTCTTGACTTAGTGTTGCATGTATCTAGTCTTGTCTTAGTGTTGCATGTATCTAGTCTTGTCTTAGTGTTGCAGCTATCTAGTCTTGCCTTAGTGTTGCAGTGTATCTAGTCTTGCCTTAGTGTTCCACTTATCTAGTAATGCTTTAGTGTTGCAGTGTATCTAGTCTTGCCTTAGTGTTGCAGGTATCTAATCTTGCCTTAGTGTTGTAGTGTATCTAGTCTTGCCTAACTGGTGCAGGCATCTAGTTTTGCCTTAGTGTTGCAGTGTATCTAGTCTTGCCTTAGTGTTGCAGTTTATCTAGTCTTACCTATCTAGTCTTGCCTTAGTGTTGCAGGTATCTAATCTTACCTTAGTGTTGCAGTGTATCTATCTAGTCTTGCCTTAGTGTTGCAGTGTATCTAGTCTTACCTATCTAGTCTTGCCCTAGTGTTGCAGGTACCTAGTATTGCCATAGTTTTGCAGGTATACAGTCTTGCCTTAGTTTTGCAGTGTATCTAGTCTTGCCTTAGCGTTGCAGTGTATCTAGTCTTGCCTTAGTGTTGCATTGTATCTAGTCCTGCCTTAGCGTTACATTGTATCTAGTCTTGCCTTAGTGTTGCAGTGTATCTAATCTTGTCTTAGTGTTGCAGTATATATAGTCTTGCCTCGGTGTTGCAGTGTATCTAGTCTTGCCGTAGTTTTGCAGTGTATCTAGTCTTGCCTTAGTGTTGCAATGTATCTAGTCTTGCCTTAGTGTTGCAGGTATCTAGTCTTACCTTAGTGCTACAGGTATATTAGTGTTGCAGTGCATCTAGTCTTACCTTAGTGTTGCAGTGTATCCAGTCTTTTCGTAATGTTGCAGGTATCTAGTCTTGCCTTAGTGTTGCAGTGTATCCAGTCTTGCCGTAGTGTTGCAATGTATTTAGTCTTGTCTTAGTGTTGCAGGTTTCTATTCTTGCCGTTGTTTTGCAGGTATCTAGTTTTGCCTTAATGTTGCAGTGTATCTAGTCTTGCCTTAGTGTTGCATGTATCTAGTCTTGTCTTAGTGTTGCAGCTATCTAGTCTTGCCTTGTTGTTGCAGTGTATCTAGTCTTGCCTTAGTGTTACACTTATCTAGTAATGCTTTAGTGTTGCAGTGTATCTAGTCTTGCCTTAGTGTTGCAGGTATCTAATCTTGCCTTGGTGTTGCAGTGTATCTAGTCTTGCCTAACTGGTGCAGGTATCTAGTCTTGCCGTAGTGTTGCAGGCATCTAGTTTTGCCTTAGTTTTGCAGTGTATCTAGTTTGCCTTAGTGTTGCAGTGTATCTAGTCTTGCCTTAGTGTTGCAGTGTATCTATCTAGTCTTGCCTTAGTGTTGCAGTGTATCTAGTCTTACCTATCTAGTCTTGCCCTAGTGTTGCAGGTACCTAGTATTGCCGTAGTTTTGCAGATATATAGTCTTGCCTTAGTGTTGCAGTGTATCTAGTCTAGCCTTAGTGTTGCAGTGTATCTAGTCTTGCCTTAGTGTTGCAGTGTATCTTGTCTTGCCTTATTGTTGCAGTGTATCTATCTAGTCTTGCCTTAGTGTTGCAGTGTATCTAGTCTTACCTATCTAGTCTTGCCCTAGTGTTGCAGGTACCTAGTATTGCCGTAGTTTTGCAGGTATATAGTCTTGCCTTAGTGTTGCAGTGTATCTAGACTTGCCTTAGCATTGCAGTGTATCTAGTCTTTCCTTAGTGTTGCAGGTATCTAATCTTGCCTTAGTGTTGCAGTGTAGCCTAATTGATGCAGGTATCTAGTCTTGCCTTAGTGTTGCAGGTATATAGTCTTGCCTCAGTGTTGCAGTGTATCTAGTCTTGTCTTTGTGTTGAAGTGTATCTAGTCTTGTCTTAGTGTTGCAGGTATCTAGTTTTGTCTTAGTGTTGCAGTATATCTAGTCTTGCCTTAGTGTTGCAGTGTATAGAGTCTTACCTTAGTGTTGCAGGTATCTAATCTTGTCTTCGTGTTCCAGTGTATCTAGTTTTGCCTTAGTATTTAGTCTTGCCTTAGTGGTGCAGGTATCTAATCTTGTCTTAGTGTTGCAGTGTATCTAGTCTTGCCTTAGCGTTGCAGTGTATCTAGTCTTGCCTTAGTGTTGCAGGTATCTAATCTTGCCTTAGTGTTGCGGTGTAGCCTAATTGGTGCAGGTATCTAGTCTTGCCTTAGTGTTGCAGGTATATAGTCTTGCCTCAGTGTTGCAGTCTATCTAGTCTTGCCTTTGTTTTGCAGTGTATCTAGTCTTGCCTTACAACACTAAGGCAAGACTAGATACACTGCAACACTAAGACAAGATTAGTTACCTGCAACACTAAGGCAAGACTAAATACTAAGGCAAAACTAGATACACTGGAACACTAAGACAAGATTAGATACCTGCACCACTAAGGCAAGACTAGATACACTGCAACACTAAGACAAAACTAGATACCTGCAACTTGTGGTATCTATTCTTGCCTTAGTGTTGCAGTGTATTTCATCTTGCCTAAGTGTTACAGTATATCTCATATTGCCTTGGTGTTTCAGTGTATCTATTCTTGCCTTAGTCTAGCAGTGTATCTAGTTTTGCCTTGGTGTTGCAGTGTATCTAGTCTTGCCTTAGTGTTGCAGTGTATCTAGTCTTGCCTTAATGTTGCAGTGTACCTAGTTTTGCCTTAGTGTTGCAGTGTATCTAGTCTTGCCTTAGTGTTGCATTGTATCTAGTCCTGCCTTAGCATTACAGTGTATCTAGTCTTGCCTTAGTGTTGCAGTGTATCTAATCCTGTCTTAGTGTTGCAGTATATCTATTCTTGCCTTGGTGTTGCAGTGTATCTAGTCTTGCCTTAGTGTTGCAGTGTATCTAGTCTTGCCTTGGTGTTGCAGTGTATCTAGACATGCCTTCGTTTTGCAGTGTATCTAGTCTTCCTTTAGTGTTGCAGTGTTTCTAGTCTTGCCTTAGCATTGAAGGTATCTAGTCTTACCGTAGTGCTTCAGGTATATAAGTGTTGCAATGCATCTAGTATTGCCTTAGTGTTGCAGTGTATCCAGTCTTGCCGTAGTGTTGCAGGTATCTAGTCTTGCCTTAGTGTTGCAGTGTATCCAGTCTTGCCGTAGAGTTGCAGGTATCTAGTCTTGCCTTAGTTTTGCAGGTATCTAGTCTTGCCTTAGTTTTGCAATGTATCTAGTCTTGCCTTAGTTTTGAGGTGTATCTAGTTTTTCCTTGGTGTTGCAGGTATCTAGTCTTGCCTTAGTGTTGCAGTGTATCTAGTCTTGCCTTAGTGTTGCAGGTATCTAGTCTTGCCGTAGTGTTGCAGGTATGTAAATTTGCCTTACTGTTGCACTGTATCTAGTTTTGCCATAGTGTTGCAGTGTATCTAGTCTTGCCGTAGTGTTGCAGTGTATCTAGACTTGCCTTAGTGTTGCAGGTATCTAGTCTTGCCTTAGTGTAGCAGTGTATCTAGTCTTGCCTTAGTTTTGCAGTGTTTCTAGTCTTGCCTTAGTGTTGAAGTGTATCTAGTCTTGCGTTAGTGTTATAGTTTATCTAGTCTTGCCTATCTAGTCTTGCCTTAGTGTTGCAGGTACCTAGAATTGCTGTAGTTTTGCAGATATCTAGTCTTGCCTTAGTGTTTCAGTGTATCTAGTCTTGCCTTAGTGTTGCAGTGTATTTAGTCTTGTCTTAGTGTTGCAGGTTTCTATTCTTGCCATTGTTTTGCAGGTATCTAGTTTTTTCTTAGTGTTGCAGTGTATCTAGTCTGGCCTTGGTGTTGCATGTATCTAGTCTTGATTTAGTATTGCAGGTATCTAGTCTTTCCTTAGTGGTGCAGTGTATCTAGTCTTGTCTTAGTGTTGCAGCTATCTAGTCTTGCCTTAGTGTTGCAGTGTATCTAGTCTTGCCTTAGTGTTACAGTTATCTAGTCATGCTTTAGTGTTGCAGTGTATCTAGTCTTGCCTTAGTGTTGCAGGTATCTAGTCTTGCCTTAGTGTTGTAGTGTATCTAGTCTTGCCTTAGTGTTGCAGTGTATCTAGTCTTGCCTTAATGTTGCAGTGTACCTAGTTTTGCCTTAGTGTTGCAGTGTATCTAGTCTTGCCTTAGTGTTGCATTGTATCTAGTCCTGCCTTAGCATTACAGTGTATCTAGTCTTGCCTTAGTGTTGCAGTGTATCTAGTCTTGCCTTAGTGTTGCAGTGTATCTAGTCTTGCCTTGGTGTTGCAGTGTATCTAGACATGCCTTCGTTTTGCAGTGTATCTAGTCTTCCTTTAGTGTTGCAGTGTTTCTAGTCTTGCCTTAGCATTGAAGGTATCTAGTCTTACCGTAGTGCTTCAGGTATATAAGTGTTGCAATGCATCTAATATTGCCTTAGTGTTGCAGTGTATCCAGTCTTGCCGTAGTGTTGCAGGTATCTAGTCTTGCCTTAGTGTTGCAGTGTATCCAGTCTTGCCGTAGAGTTGCAGGTATCTAGTCTTGCCTTAGTTTTGCAGGTATCTAGTCTTGCCTTAGTTTTGCAATGTATCTAGTCTTGCCTTAGTTTTGAGGTGTATCTAGTTTTTCCTTGGTGTTGCAGGTATCTAGTCTTGCCTTAGTGTTGCAGTGTATCTAGTCTTGCCTTAGTGTTGCAGGTATCTAGTCTTGCCGTAGTGTTGCAGGTATGTAAATTTGCCTTACTGTTGCACTGTATCTAGTTTTGCCATAGTGTTGCAGTGTATCTAGTCTTGCCGTAGTGTTGCAGTGTATCTAGACTTGCCTTAGTGTTGCAGGTATCTAGTCTTGCCTTAGTGTAGCAGTGTATCTAGTCTTGCCTTAGTTTTGCAGTGTTTCTAGTCTTGCCTTAGTGTTGAAGTGTATCTAGTCTTGCGTTAGTGTTATAGTTTATCTAGTCTTGCCTATCTAGTCTTGCCTTAGTGTTGCAGGTACCTAGAATTGCTGTAGTTTTGCAGATATCTAGTCTTGCCTTAGTGTTTCAGTGTATCTAGTCTTGCCTTAGTGTTGCAGTGTATTTAGTCTTGTCTTAGTGTTGCAGGTTTCTATTCTTGCCATTGTTTTGCAGGTATCTAGTTTTTTCTTAGTGTTGCAGTGTATCTAGTCTGGCCTTGGTGTTGCATGTATCTAGTCTTGATTTAGTATTGCAGGTATCTAGTCTTTCCTTAGTGGTGCAGTGTATCTAGTCTTGTCTTAGTGTTGCAGCTATATAGTCTTGCCTTAGTGTTGCAGTGTATCTAGTCTTGCCTTAGTGTTACAGTTATCTAGTCATGCTTTAGTGTTGCAGTGTATCTAGTCTTGCCTTAGTGTTGCAGGTATCTAGTCTTGCCTTAGTGTTGTAGTGTATCTAGTCTTGCCTTAGTGTTGCAGTGTATCTAGTTTTGCCTTAGTGTTGCAGTGTATCTAGTCTTGCCTTAGTGTTGCAGTGTATCTATCTAGTCTTGCTTTAGTGTTGCAGTCTATCTAGTCTTACCTATCTAGTCTTGCCCTAGTGTTGCAGGTACCTAGTATTGCCGTAGTTTTGCAGGTATATAGTCTTGCCTTAGTGTTGCAGTGTATCTAGTCTTGCCTTAGTGTTGCAGTGTATCTAGTCTTGCCTTAGTGTTGCAGGTTTATAGTCTTACTGTAGTTTTGCAGGTATCTAGTCTTGCCTTAGCGTTGCAGTGTATCTAGTCTTGCCTTAGTGTTGCAGGTATCTAATCTTGCCTTAGTGTTGCAGTGTATCTAGTCTTGCCTTAGTGGTGCAGGTATCTAGTCTTGCCTTAGTGTTGCAGGTATATAGTCTTGCCTCAGTGTTGCAGTGTATCTAGTCTTGCCATTGTGTTGCAGTGTATCTAGTCTTGCCTTAGTGTTGCAGGTATCTAGTTTTGTCTTAGTGTTGCAGTGTATCTAGTCTTGCCTTAGTGTTGCAGTGTATATAGTCTTGCGTTAGTGTTATAGTTTATCTAGTCTTGCCTATCTAGTCTTGCCTTAGTGTTGCAGGTACCTAGAATTGCTGTAGTTTTGCAGATATCTAGTCTTGCCTTAGTGTTTCAGTGTATCTAGTCTTGCCTTAGTGTTGCAGTGTATTTAGTCTTGTCTTAGTGTTGCAGGTTTCTATTCTTGCCATTGTTTTGCAGGTATCTAGTTTTTTCTTAGTGTTGCAGTGTATCTAGTCTGGCCTTGGTGTTGCATGTATCTAGTCTTGATTTAGTATTGCAGGTATCTAGTCTTTCCTTAGTGGTGCAGTGTATCTAGTCTTGTCTTAGTGTTGCAGCTATCTAGTCTTGCCTTAGTGTTGCAGTGTATCTAGTCTTGCCTTAGTGTTACAGTTATCTAGTCATGCTTTAGTGTTGCAGTGTATCTAGTCTTGCCTTAGTGTTGCAGGTATCTAGTCTTGCCTTAGTGTTGTAGTGTATCTAGTCTTGCCTTAGTGTTGCAGTGTATCTAGTTTTGCCTTAGTGTTGCAGTGTATCTAGTCTTGCCTTAGTGTTGCAGTGTATCTATCTAGTCTTGCTTTAGTGTTGCAGTCTATCTAGTCTTACCTATCTAGTCTTGCCCTAGTGTTGCAGGTACCTAGTATTGCCGTAGTTTTGCAGGTATATAGTCTTGCCTTAGTGTTGCAGTGTATCTAGTCTTGCCTTAGTGTTGCAGTGTTTCTAGTCTTGCCTTAGTGTTGCAGGTTTATAGTCCTACTGTAGTTTTGCAGGTATCTAGTCTTGCCTTAGCGTTGCAGTGTATCTAGTCTTGCCTTAGTGTTGCAGGTATCTAATCTTGCCTTAGTGTTGCAGTGTATCTAGTCTTGCCTTAGTGGTGCAGGTATCTAGTCTTGCCTTAGTGTTGCAGGTATATAGTCTTGCCTCAGTGTTGCAGTGTATCTAGTCTTGCCATTGTGTTGCAGTGTATCTAGTCTTGCCTTAGTGTTGCAGGTATCTAGTTTTGTCTTAGTGTTGCAGTGTATCTAGTCTTGCCTTAGTGTTGCAGTGTATATAGTCTTACCTTAGTTTTGCAGGTATCTAATCTTGTCTTAGTGTTCCAGTGTATCTAGTTTTGCCTTAGTATTTAGTCTTGCCTTAGTGTTGCAGGGATCTAATCGTGTTTTAGTGTTGCAGTCTATCTAGTCTTGACTTAGTGTTGCAGTGTGTCTAGTTTTGCCTTAGTGTTGCAGTGTATCTAGTCTTGCCTTAGTGTTGCATTGTATCTAGTGCTGCCTTAGCGTTACAGTGTATCTAGTCTTGCCTTAGTGTTGCAGTGTATCTAATCTTGTCTTAGTGTTGCAGTGTATCTAGTCTTGCCTTGGTGTTGCAGTGTATCTAGTCTTGCCTTAGTGTTGCAGTGTATCTAGTCTTGCCTTGGTGTTGCAGTGTATCTAGACGTGCCTTAGTGTTGCAGTGTATTTAGTCTTGTCTTAGTGTTGCAGGTTTCTATTCTTGCCGTTGTTTGCAGGTATCTAGTTTTGCCTTAGTGTTGCAGTGTATCTAGTCTTGCCTTAGTGTTGCATGTATCTAGTCTTGTCTTAGTGTTGCAGCTATCTAGTCTTGCCTTAGTGTTGCAGTGTATCTATCTTGCCTTAGTGTTACACTTATCTAGTAATGCTTTAGTGTTGCAGTGTATCTAGTCTTGCCTTAGTGTTGCAGGTATCTAATTTTTCCTTGGTGTTGCAGTGTATCTAGTCTTGCCTAACTGGTGCAGGTATCTAGTCTTGCTGTAGTGTTGCAGGCATCTAGTTTTGCCTTAGTGTTGCAGTGTATCTAGTCTTGCCTTAGTGTTGCAGTGTATCTATCTAGTCTTGCCTTAGTGTTGCAGTGTATCTAGTCTTACCTATCTAGTCTTGCCCTAGTGTTGCAGGTACCTAGTATTGCCATAGTTTTACAGGTATATAGTCTTGCCTTAGTGTTGCAGTGTATCTAGTCTAGCCTTAGTGTTGCAGTGTATCTAGTCTTGCCTTAGTGTTGCAGTGTATCTAGTCTTGCCTTAGTGTTGCAGTGTATCTATCTAGTCTTGCATTAGTGTTGCAGTGTATCTAGTCTTACCTATCTAGTCTTGCCCTAATGTTGCAGGTACCTAGTATTGCCATAGTTTTGCAGGTATATAGTCTTGCCTTAGTGTTGCAGTGTATCTAGTCCTCCTTAGCGTTGAAGTGTATCTAGTCTTGCCTTAGTGTTACAGGTATCTAATCTTGCCTTAGTGTTGCAGTGTAGCCTAATTGGTGCAGGTATCTAGTCTTGCCTTTGTGTTGCAGGTATATAGTCTTGACTCAGTGTTGCAGTGTATCTAGTCTTGCCTTTGTGTTGCAGTGTATCTAGTCTTGTCTTAGTGTTGCAGGTATCTAGTTTTGTCTTAGTGTTCCAGTATATCTAGTCTTGCCTTAGTGTTGCAGTGTATATAGTCTTACCTTAGTGTTGCAGGTATCTAATCTTATCTTCGTGTTCCAGTGCATCTAGTTTTGCCTTAGTATTTAGTCTTGCCTTAGTGGTGCAGGTATCTAATCTTGTCTTAGTGTTGCAGTGTATCTAGTCTTGCCTTAGCATTGCAGTGTATCTAGTCTTGCCTTAGTGTTGCAGGTATCTAATCTTGCCTTAGTGTTGCAGTGTAGCCTAATTGGTGCAGGTATCTAGTCTTGCCTTAGTGTTGCAGGTATATAGTCTTGCCTCAGTGTTGCAGTCTATCTAGTCTTGCCTTTGTTTTGCAGTGTATCTAGTCTTGCCTTAGTGTTGCAGGTATCTAGTTTTGTCTTAGTGTTGCAGTGTATCTAGTCTTGCCTTAGTGTTGCAGTGTATATAGTCTTACCTTAGTGTTGCAGGTATCTAATCTTGTCTTAGTTTTCCAGTGTATCTAGTTTTGCCTTAGTATTTAGTCTTGCCTTAGTGTTGCAGGTAACTAATCTTGTTTTAGTGTTGCAGTGTATCTAGTCTTGCCTTAGTGTTGTGGTATCTATTTTTGCCTTAGTGTTGCAGTGTATTTCATCTTGCCTAAGTGTTACAGTATATCTAATCTTGCCTTGGTGTTTCAGTGTATCAATTCTTGCCTTAGTGTTGCAGTGTATCTAGTTTTACTTTGGTGTTGCAGTGTATCTAGTCTTGCCTTAATGTTGCAGTGTATCTAGTTTTGCCTTAGTGATGCAGTGTATCTAGTCTTGACTTAGTGTTGCATTGTATCTAGTCCTGCCTTAGCATTACAGTGTATCTAGTCTAGCCTTAGTGTTGCAGTGTATCTAGTCTTGCCTTAGTGTTGCAGTGTATCTAGTCTTGCCTTAGTGTTGCAGTGTATCTATCTAGTCTTGCATTAGTGTTGCAGTGTATCTAGTCTTACCTATCTAGTCTTGCCCTAGTGTTGCAGGTACCTAGTATTGCCGTAGTTTTGCAGGTATATAGTCTTGCCTTAGTGTTGCAGTGTATCTAGTCTTGCCTTAGCGTTGCAGTGTATCTAGTCTTGCCTTAGTGTTGCAGGTATCTAATCTTGCCTTAGTGTTGCAGTGTAGCCTTATTGGTGCAGGTATCTAGTCTTGCCTTAGTGTTGCAGGTATATAGTCTTGCCTCAGTGTTGCAGTGTATCTAGTCTTGCCTTTGTGTTGCAGTGTATCTAGTCTTGCCTTAGTGTTGCAGGTATCTAGTTTTGTCTTAGTGTTGCAGTATATCTAGTCTTGCCTTAGTGTTGCAGTGTATATAGTCTTACCTTAGTGTTGCAGGTATCTAATCTTGTCTTCGTGTTCCAGTGCATCTAGTTTTGCCTTAGTATTTAGTCTTGCCTTAGTGGTGCAGGTATCTAATCTTGTCTTAGTGTTACAGTGTATCTAGTGTTGCCTTAGCGTTGCAGTGTATCTAGTCTTGCCTTAGTGTTGCAGGTATCTAATCTTGCCTTAGTGTTGCAGTGTAGCCTAATTGGTGCAGGTATCTAGTCTTGCCTTAGTGTTGCAGGTATATAGTCTTGCCTCAGTGTTGCAGTCTATCTAGTCTTGCCTTTGTTTTGCAGTATATCTAGTCTTGCCTTAGTGTTGCAGGTATCTAGTTTTGTCTTAGTGTTGCAGTGTATCTAGTCTTGCCTTAGTGTTGCAGTGTATATAGTCTTACCTTAGTGGTGCAGGTATCTAATCTTGTCTTAGTTTTCCAGTGTATCTAGATTTGCCTTAATATTTAGTCTTGCCTTAGTGTTGCAGGTAACTAATCTTGTTTTAGTGTTGCAGTGTATCTAGTCTTGCCTTAGTGTTGTGGTGGTATCTATTCTTTCCTTAGTGTTGCAGTGTATTTCATCTTGCCTAAGTGTTACAGTATATCTAATCTTGCCTTGGTGTTTCAGTGTATCTATTCTTGCCTTAGTGTTGCAGTGTATCTAGTTTTGCCTTGGTGTTGCAGTGTATCTAGTCTTTCCTTAGTGTTGCAGGTATCTAATCTTGCCTTAGTGTTGCAGTGTAGCCTAATTGATGCAGGTATCTAGTCTTGCCTTAGTGTTGCAGGTATATAGTCTTGCCTCAGTGTTGCAGTGTATCTAGTCTTGTCTTTGTGTTGCAGTGTATCTAGTCTTGTCTTAGTGTTGCAGGTATCTAGTTTTGTCTTAGTGTTGCAGTATATCTAGTCTTGCCTTAGTGTTGCAGTGTATAGAGTCTTACCTTAGTGTTGCAGGTATCTAATCTTGTCTTCGTGTTCCAGTGTATCTAGTTTTGCCTTAGTATTTAGTCTTGCCTTAGTGGTGCAGGTATCTAATCTTGTCTTAGTGTTGCAGTGTATCTAGTCTTGCCTTAGCGTTGCAGTGTATCTAGTCTTGCCTTAGTGTTGCAGGTATCTAATCTTGCCTTAGTGTTGCGGTGTAGCATAATTGGTGCAGGTATCTAGTCTTGCCTTAGTGTTGCAGGTATATAGTCTTGCCTCAGTGTTGCAGTCTATCTAGTCTTGCCTTTGTTTTGCAGTGTATCTAGTCTTGCCTTACAACACTAAGGCAAGACTAGATACACTGCAACACTAAGACAAGATTAGTACCTGCAATACTAAGGCAAGACTAAATACTAAGGCAAAACTAGATACACTGGAACACTAAGACAAGATTAGATACCTGCACAACTAAGGCAAGACTAGATACACTGCAACACTAAGACAAAACTAGATACCTGCAACTTGTGGTATCTATTCTTGCCTTAGTGTTGCAGTGTATTTCATCTTGCCTAAGTGTTACAGTATATCTAATATTGCCTTGGTGTTTCAGTGTATCTATTCTTGCCTTAGTCTTGCAGTGTATCTAGTTTTGCCTTGGTGTTGCAGTGTATCTAGTCTTGCCTTAGTGTTGCAGTGTATCTAGTCTTGCCTTAATGTTGCAGTGTACCTAGTTTTGCCTTAGTGTTGCAGTGTATCTAGTCTTGCCTTAGTTTTGCATTGTATCTAGTCCTGCCTTAGCATTACAGTGTATCTAGTCTTGCCTTAGTGTTGCAGTGTATCTAATCCTGTCTTAGTGTTGCAGTATATCTATTCTTGCCTTGGTGTTGCAGTGAATCTAGTCTTGCCTTAGTGTTGCAGTGTATCTAGTCTTGCCTTGGTGTTGCAGTGTATCTAGACGTGCCTTCGTTTTGCAGTGTATCTAGTCTTGCTTTAGTGTTGCAGTGTTTCTAGTCTTGCCTTAGCATTGAAGGTATCTAGTCTTACCGTAGTGCTTCAGGTATATTAGTGTTGCAATGAATCTAGTCTTGCCTTAGTGTTGCAGTGTATCCAGTCTTGCCGTAGTGTTGCAGGTATCTAGTCTTGCCTTAGTGTTGCAGTGTATCCAGTCTTGCCGTAGAGTTGCAGGTATCTAGTCTTGCCTTAGTTTTGCAGGTATCTAGTCTTGCCTTAGTTTTGCAATGTATCTAGTCTTGCCTTAGTTTTGAGGTGTATCTAGTTTTTCCTTGGTGTTGCAGATATCTAGTCTTGCCTTAGTGTTGCAGTGTATCTAGTCTTGCCTTAGTGTTGCAGGTATCTAGTCTTGCCGTAGTGTTGCAGGTATGTAAATTTGCCTTACTGTTGCACTGTATCTAGTTTTTCCATAGTGTTGCAGTGTATCTAGTCTTGCCGTAGTGTTGCAGTGTATCTAGACTTGCCTTAGTGTTGCAGGTATCTAGTCTTGCCTTAGTGTAGCAGTGTATCTAGTCTTGCCTTAGTTTTGCAGTGTTTCTAGTCTTGCCTTAGTGTTGAAGTGTATCTAGTCTTGCGTTAGTGTTATAGTTTATCTAGTCTTGCCTATCTAGTCTTGCCTTAGTGTTGCAGGTACCTAGAATTGCTGTAGTTTTGCAGATATCTAGTCTTGCCTTAGTGTTTCAGTGTATCTAGTCTTGCCTTAGTGTTGCAGTGTATTTAGTCTTGTCTTAGTGTTGCAGGTTTCTATTCTTGCCATTGTTTTGCAGGTATCTAGTTTATTCTTAGTGTTGCAGTGTATCTAGTCTGGCCTTGGTGTTGCATGTATCTAGTCTTGATTTAGTATTGCAGGTATCTACTCTTTCATTAGTGGTGCAGTGTATCTAGTCTTGTCTTAGTGTTGCAGCTATCTAGTCTTGCCTTAGTGTTGCAGTGTATCTAGTCTTGCCTTAGTGTTACAGTTATCTAGTCATGCTTTAGTGTTGCAGTGTATCTAGTCTTGCCTTAGTGTTGCAGGTATCTAGTCTTGCCTTAGTGTTGTAGTGTATCTAGTCTTGCCTTAGTGTTGCAGTGTATCTAGTTTTGCCTTAGTGTTGCAGTGTATCTAGTCTTGCCTTAGTGTTGCAGTGTATCTATCTAGTCTTGCTTTAGTGTTGCAGTCTATCTAGTCTTACCTATCTAGTCTTGCCCTAGTGTTGCAGGTACCTAGTATTGCCGTAGTTTTGCAGGTATATAGTCTTGCCTTAGTGTTGCAGTGTATCTAGTCTTGCCTTAGTGTTGCAGTGTATCTAGTCTTGCCTTAGTGTTGCAGGTTTATAGTCTTACCGTAGTTTTGCAGGTATCTAGTCTTGCCTTAGCGTTGCAGTGTATCTAGTCTTGCCTTAGTGTTGCAGGTATCTAATCTTGCCTTAGTGTTGCAGTGTATCTAGTCTTGCCTTAGTGGTGCAGGTATCTAGTCTTGCCTTAGTGTTGCAGGTATATAGTCTTGCCTCAGTGTTGCAGTGTATCTAGTCTTGCCATTGTGTTGCAGTGTATCTAGTCTTGCCTTAGTGTTGCAGGTATCTAGTTTTGTCTTAGTGTTGCAGTGTATCTAGTCTTGCCTTAGTGTTGCAATGTATATAGTCTTACCTTAGTGTTGCAGGTATCTAATCTTGTCTTAGTGTTCCAGTGTATCTAGTTTTGCCTTAGTATTTAGTCTTGCCTTAGTGTTGCAGGTATCTAATCGTGTCTTAGTGTTGCAGTCTATCTAGTCTTGCCTTAGTGTTGCAGTGTGTCTAGTTTTGCCTTAGTGTTGCAGTGTATCTAGTCTTGCCTTAGTGTTGCATTGTATCTAGTGCTGCCTTAGCATTACAGTGTATCTAGTCTTGCCTTAGTGTTGCAGTGTATCTAATCTTGTCTTAGTGTTGCAGTGTATCTAGTTTTGGCTAAGTGTTGCAGTGTATCTAGTCTTGCCTTAGTGTTGCATGTATCTAGTCTTGTCTTAGTGTTGCAGCTATCTAGTCTTGCCTTAGTGTTGCAGTGTATCTATCTTGCCTTAGTGTTACACTTATCTAGTAATGCTTTAGTGTTGCAGTGTATCTAGTCTTGCCTTAGTGTTGCAGGTATCTAATTTTGCCATTGGTGTTGCAGTGTATCTAGTCTTGCCTAACTGGTGCAGGTATCTAGTCTTGCTGTAGTGTTGCAGGCATCTAGTTTTGCCTTAGTGTTGCAGTGTATCTAGTCTTGCCTTAGTGTTGCAGTGTATCTAGTCTTGCCTTAGTGTTGCAGTGTATCTATCTAGTCTTGCCTTAGTGTTGCAGTGTATCTAGTCTTACCTATCTAGTCTTGCCCTAGTGTTGCAGGTACCTAGTATTGCCATAGTTTTGCAGGTATATAGTCTTGCCTTAGTGTTGCAGTGTATCTAGTCTAGCCTTAGTGTTGCAGTGTATCTAGTCTTGCCTTAGTGTTGCAGTGTATCTAGTCTTGCCTTAGTGTTGCAGTGTATCTATCTAGTCTTGCATTAGTGTTGCAGTGTATCTAGTCTTACCTATCTAGTCTTGCCCTAATGTTGCAGGTACCTAGTATTGCCATAGTTTTGCAGGTATATAGTCTTGCCTTAGTGTTGCAGTGTATCTAGTCCTGCCTTAGCGTTGAAGTGTATCTAGTCTTGCCTTAGTGTTGCAGGTATCTAATCTTGCCTTAGTGTTGCAGTGTAGCCTAATTGGTGCAGGTATCTAGTCTTGCCTTTGTGTTGCAGGTATATAGTCTTGACTCAGTGTTGCAGTGTATCTAGTCTTGCCTTTGTGTTGCAGTGTATCTAGTCTTGTCTTAGTGTTGCAGGTATCTAGTTTTGTCTTAGTGTTCCAGTATATCTAGTCTTGCCTTAGTGTTGCAGTGTATATAGTCTTACCTTAGTGTTGCAGGTATCTAATCTTATCTTCGTGTTCCAGTGCATCTAGTTTTGCCTTAGTATTTAGTCTTGCCTTAGTGGTGCAGGTATCTAATCTTGTCTTAGTGTTGCAGTGTATCTAGTCTTGCCTTAGCATTGCAGTGTTTGCCTTAGTGTTGCAGGTATCTAATCTTGCCTTAGTGTTGCAGTGTAGCCTAATTGGTGCAGGTATCTAGTCTTGCCTTAGTGTTGCAGGTATATAGTCTTGCCTCAGTGTTGCAGTCTATCTAGTCTTGCCTTTGTTTTGCAGTGTATCTAGTCTTGCCTTAGTGTTGCAGGTATCTAGTTTTGTCTTAGTGTTGCAGTGTATCTAGTCTTGCCATTGTGTTGCAGTGTATCTAGTCTTGCCTTAGTGTTGCAGGTATCTAGTTTTGTCTTAGTGTTGCAGTGTATCTAGTCTTGCCTTAGTGTTGCAATGTATATAGTCTTACCTTAGTGTTGCAGGTATCTAATCTTGTCTTAGTGTTCCAGTGTATCTAGTTTTGCCTTAGTATTTAGTCTTGCCTTAGTGTTGCAGGTATCTAATCGTGTCTTAGTGTTGCAGTCTATCTAGTCTTGCCTTAGTGTTGCAGTGTGTCTAGTTTTGCCTTAGTGTTGCAGTGTATCTAGTCTTGCCTTAGTGTTGCATTGTATCTAGTGCTGCCTTAGCATTACAGTGTATCTAGTCTTGCCTTAGTGTTGCAGTGTATCTAATCTTGTCTTAGTGTTGCAGTGTATCTAGTTTTGCCTTAGTGTTGCAGTGTATCTAGTCTTGCCTTAGTGTTGCATGTATCTAGTCTTGTCTTAGTGTTGCAGCTATCTAGTCTTGCCTTAGTGTTGCAGTGTATCTATCTTGCCTTAGTGTTACACTTATCTAGTAATGCTTTAGTGTTGCAGTGTATCTAGTCTTGCCTTAGTGTTGCAGGTATCTAATTTTGCCTTGGTGTTGCAGTGTATCTAGTCTTGCCTAACTGGTGCAGGTATCTAGTCTTGCTGTAGTGTTGCAGGCATCTAGTTTTGCCTTAGTGTTGCAGTGTATCTAGTCTTGCCTTAGTGTTGCAGTGTATCTAGTCTTGCCTTAGTGTTGCAGTGTATCTATCTAGTCTTGCCTTAGTGTTGCAGTGTATCTAGTCTTACCTATCTAGTCTTGCCCTAGTGTTGCAGGTACCTAGTATTGCCATAGTTTTGCAGGTATATAGTCTTGCCTTAGTGTTGCAGTGTATCTAGTCTAGCCTTAGTGTTGCAGTGTATCTAGTCTTGCCTTAGTGTTGCAGTGTATCTAGTCTTGCCTTAGTGTTGCAGTGTATCTATCTAGTCTTGCATTAGTGTTGCAGTGTATCTAGTCTTACCTATCTAGTCTTGCCCTAATGTTGCAGGTACCTAGTATTGCCATAGTTTTGCAGGTATATAGTCTTGCCTTAGTGTTGCAGTGTATCTAGTCCTGCCTTAGCGTTGAAGTGTATCTAGTCTTGCCTTAGTGTTGCAGGTATCTAATCTTGCCTTAGTGTTGCAGTGTAGCCTAATTGGTGCAGGTATCTAGTCTTGCCTTTGTGTTGCAGGTATATAGTCTTGACTCAGTGTTGCAGTGTATCTAGTCTTGCCTTTGTGTTGCAGTGTATCTAGTCTTGTCTTAGTGTTGCAGGTATCTAGTTTTGTCTTAGTGTTCCAGTATATCTAGTCTTGCCTTAGTGTTGCAGTGTATATAGTCTTACCTTAGTGTTGCAGGTATCTAATCTTATCTTCGTGTTCCAGTGCATCTAGTTTTGCCTTAGTATTTAGTCTTGCCTTAGTGGTGCAGGTATCTAATCTTGTCTTAGTGTTGCAGTGTATCTAGTCTTGCCTTAGCATTGCAGTGTTTGCCTTAGTGTTGCAGGTATCTAATCTTGCCTTAGTGTTGCAGTGTAGCCTAATTGGTGCAGGTATCTAGTCTTGCCTTAGTGTTGCAGGTATATAGTCTTGCCTCAGTGTTGCAGTCTATCTAGTCTTGCCTTTGTTTTGCAGTGTATCTAGTCTTGCCTTAGTGTTGCAGGTATCTAGTTTTGTCTTAGTGTTGCAGTGTATCTAGTCTTGCCATTGTGTTGCAGTGTATCTAGTCTTGCCTTAGTGTTGCAGGTATCTAGTTTTGTCTTAGTGTTGCAGTGTATCTAGTCTTGCCTTAGTGTTGCAATGTATATAGTCTTACCTTAGTGTTGCAGGTATCTAATCTTGTCTTAGTGTTCCAGTGTATCTAGTTTTGCCTTAGTATTTAGTCTTGCCTTAGTGTTGCAGGTATCTAATCGTGTCTTAGTGTTGCAGTCTATCTAGTCTTGCCTTAGTGTTGCAGTGTGTCTAGTTTTGCCTTAGTGTTGCAGTGTATCTAGTCTTGCCTTAGTGTTGCATTGTATCTAGTGCTGCCTTAGCATTACAGTGTATCTAGTCTTGCCTTAGTGTTGCAGTGTATCTAATCTTGTCTTAGTGTTGCAGTGTATCTAGTTTTGCCTTAGTGTTGCAGTGTATCTAGTCTTGCCTTAGTGTTGCATGTATCTAGTCTTGTCTTAGTGTTGCAGGTATCTAATCTTGCCTTAGTGTTGCAGTGTAGCCTAATTGGTGCAGGTATCTAGTCTTGCCTTAGTGTTGCAGGTATATAGTCTTGCCTCAGTGTTGCAGTCTATCTAGTCTTGCCTTTGTTTTGTAGTGTATCTAGTCTTGCCTTAGTGTTGCAGGTATCTAGTTTTGTCTTAGTGTTGCAGTGTATCTAGTCTTGCCTTAGTGTTGCAGGTATCTAATCTTGTCTTAGTTTTCCAGTGTATCTAGTTTTGCCTTAATATTTAGTCTTGCCTTAGTGTTGCAGGTAACTAATCTTGTTTTAGTGTTGCAGTGTATCTAGTCTTGCCTTAGTGTTGTGGTATCTATTCTTGCCTTAGTGTTGCAGTGTATTTCATCTTGCCTAAGTGTTACAGTATATCTAATCTTGCCTTGGTGTTTCAGTGTATCAATTCTTGCCTTAGTGTTGCAGTATATCTAGTTTTACTTTGGTGTTGCAGTGTATCTAGTCTTGCCTTAATGTTGCAGTGTATCTAGTTTTGCCTTAGTGTTGCAGTGTATCTAGTCTTGACTTAGTGTTGCATTGTATCTAGTCCTGCCTTAGCATTACAGTGTATCTAGTCTAGCCTTAGTGTTGCAGTGTATCTAGTCTTGCCTTAGTGTTGCAGTGTATCTAGTCTTGCCTTAGTGTTGCAGTGTATCTATCTAGTCTTGCATTAGTGTTGCAGTGTATCTAGTCTTACCTATCTAGTCTTGCCCTAGTGTTGCAGGTACCTAGTATTGCCGTAGATTTGCAGGTATATAGTCTTGCCTTAGTGTTGCAGTGTATCTAGTCTTGCCTTAGCGTTGCAGTGTATCTAGTCTTGCCTTAGTGTTGCAGGTATCTAATCTTGCCTTAGTGTTGCAGTGTAGCCTAATTGGTGCAGGTATCTAGTCTTGCCTTAGTGTTGCAGGTATATAGTCTTGCCTCAGTGTTGCAGTGTATCTAGTCTTGCCTTTGTGTTGCAGTGTATCTAGTCTTGTCTTAGTGTTGCAGGTATCTAGTTTTGTCTTAGTGTTGCAGTATATCTAGTCTTGCCTTAGTGTTGGAGTGTATATAGTCTTACCTTAGTGTTGCAGGTATCTAATCTTGTCTTCGTGTTCTAGTGCATCTAGTTTTGCCTTAGTATTTAGTCTTGCCTTAGTGGTGCAGGTATCTAATCTTGTCTTAGTGTTACAGTGTATCTAGTGTTGCCTTAGCGTTGCAGTGTATCTAGTCTTGCCTTAGTGTTGCAGGTATCTAATCTTGCCTTAGTGTTGCAGTGTAGCCTAATTGGTGCAGGTATCTAGTCTTGCCTTAGTGATGCAGGTATATAGTCTTGCCTCAGTGTTGCAGTCTATCTAGTCTTGCCTTTGTTTTGCAGTATATCTAGTCTTGCCTTAGTGTTGCAGGTATCTAGTTTTGTCTTAGTGTTGCAGTGTATCTATACTTGCCTTAGTGTTGCAGTGTATATAGTCTTACCTTAGTGGTGCAGGTATCTAATCTTTTCTTAGTTTTCCAGTGTATCTAGATTTGCCTTAATATTTAGTCTTGCCTTAGTGTTGCAGGTAACTAATCTTGTTTTAGTGTTGCAGTGTATCTAGTCTTGCCTTAGTGTTGTGGTATCTATTCTTTCCTTAGTGTTGCAGTGTATTTCATCTTGCCTAAGTGTTACAGTATATCTAATCTTGCCTTGGTGTTTCAGTGTATCTATTCTTGTTAGTGTTGCAGTGTATCTAGTTTTGCCTTGGTGTTGCAGTGTATCTAGTCTTGCCTTAGTGTTGCAGTGTATCTAGTCTTGCCTTAATGTTGCAGTGTATCTAGTTTTGCCTTAGTGTTGCAGTGTATCTAGTCTTGCCTTAGTGTTGCATTGTATCTAGTCCTGCCTTAGTATTACAGTGTATCTAGTCTTGCCTTAGTGTTGCAGTGTATCTAATCTTGTCTTAGTGTTGCAGTATATCTATTCTTGCCTTGTTGTTGCAGTGTATCTAGTCTTACCTTAGTATTGCAGTGTATCTAGTCTTGCCTTGGTGTTGCAGTGTATCTAGACGTGCCTTCGTTTTGCAGTGTATCTAGTCTTGCTTTAGTGTTGCAGTGTTTCTAGTCTTGCCTTAGTGTTGCAGTAATCTAATCTTGCCTTAGTGTTGCAATGTATCTAGTCTTGCCTTAGCGTTGAAGGTATCTAGTCTTACCGTAGTGCTTCAGGTATATTAGTGTTGCAGTGCATCTAGTCTTGCCTTAGTAGTGTTGCAGTGTATCCATTCTTGCCGTAGTGTTGCAGGTATCTAGTCTTGCCTTAGTGTTGCAGTGTATCCAGTCTTGCCGTAGTGTTGCAGGTATCTAGTCTTGCCTTAGTTTTTCAGGTATCTAGTCTTGTCTTAGTGTTGCAGCTATCTAGTCTTGCCGCCTTAGTGTTGCAGTGTATCTAGTCTTGCCTTAGTGTTACACTTATCTAGTAATGCTTTAGTGTTGCAGTGTATCTAGTCTTGCCTTAGTGTTGCAGGTATCTAATCTTGCCTTGGTGTTGCAGTGTATCTAGTCTTGCCTAACTGGTGCAGGTATCTAGTCTTGCCGTACTGTTGCAGACATCTAGTTTTGCCTTAGTGTTGCAGTGTATCTAGTCTTGCCTTAGTGTTGCAGTGTATCTAGTCTTGCCTTAGTGTTGCAGTGTATCTATCTAGTCTTGCCTTAGTGTTGCAGTGTATCTAGTCTTACCTATCTAGTCTTGCCCTAGTGTTGCAGGTACCTAGTATTGCCGTAGTTTTGCAGGTATATAGTCTTTCCTTAGTGTTGCAGTGTATCTAGTCTAGCCTTAGTGTTGCAGTGTATCTAGTCTTGCCTTAGTGTTGCAGTGTATCTAGTCTTGCCTTAGTCTTGCAGTGTATCTATCTAGTCTTGCCTTAGTGTTGCAGTGTATCTAGTCTTACCTATCTAGTCTTGCCCTAGTTTTACAGGTACCTAGTATTGCCGTAATTTTGCAGGTATATAGTCTTGCCTTAGTGTTGCAGTGTATCTAGTTTTGCCTTAGTATTTAGTCTTGCCTTAGTGGTGCAGGTATCTAATCTTGTCTTAGTGTTGCAGTGTATCTAGTCTTGCCTTAGCGTTGCAGTGTATCTAGTCTTGCCTTAGTGTTGCAGGTATCTAATCTTGCCTTAGTGTTGCAGTGTAGCCTAATTGGTGCAGGTATCTAGTCTTGCCTTAGTGTTGCAGGTATATAGTCTTGCCTCAGTGTTGCAGTCTATCTAGTCTTGCCTTTGTTTTGCAGTGTATCTAGTCTTGCCTTAGTGTTGCAGGTATCTGGTTTTGTCTTAGTGTTGCAGTGTATCTAGTCTTGCCTTAGTGTTGCAGTGTATATAGTCTTACCTTAGATGTGCAGGTATCTAATCTTTTCTTAGTTTTCCAGTGTATCTAGTTTTGCCTTAGTATTTAGTCTTGCCTTAGTGTTGCAGGTAACTAATCTGGTCTTAGTGTTGCAGTGTATCTATTCTTGCCTTAGTGTTGTGGTATCTAATCTTGCCTTAGTGTTGCAGTGTATTTCATCTTGCCTAAGTGTTACAGTATATCTAATATCTAATCTTGCCTTGGTGTTTCAGTGTCTATTCTTGCCTTAGTTTTGCAGTGTATCTAGTTTTGCCTTGGTGTTGCAGTGTATTGCAGTGTATCTAGTCTTGTCTTAATGTTGCAGTGTATCTAGTTTTGCGTTAGTGTTGCAGTGTATCTAGTCTTGCCTTAGTGTTGCATTGTATCTAGTCCTGCCTTAGCATTACAGTGTATCTAGTCTTGCCTTAGTGTTGCAGTGTATCTAATCTTGTCTTAGTATTGCAGTATATCTATTCTTGCCTTGGTGTTGCAGTGTATCTAGTCTTGCCTTAGTGTTGCAGTGTATCTAGTCTTGCCTTGGTGTTGCAGTGTATCTAGACGTGACTTCGTTTTGCAGTGTATCTAGTCTTGCTTTAGTGTTGCAGTGTTTCTAGTCTTGCCTTAGTGTTGCAGTAATCTAATCTTGCCTTAGTGTTGCAATGTATCTAGTCTTGCCATAGCGTTGAAGGTATCTAGTCTTAACGTAGTGCTTCAGGTATATTAGTGTTGCAGTGCATCTAGTCTTGCCTTAGTGTTGCAGTGTATCCAGTCTTGCCGTAGTGTTGCAGGTATCTAGTCTCTTGCCATTGTGTTACAGTGTATCTAGTCTTGCCTTAGTGTTGCAGGTATCTAGTTTTGTCGTAGTGTTGCAGTGTATCTAGTCTTGCCTTAGTGTTGCAGAGTATATAGTCTTACCTTAGTGTTGCATGTATCTAATCTTGTCTTAGTGTTCCAATGTATCTAGTTTTGCCTTAGTATTTAGTCTTGCCTTAGTGTTGCAGGTATCTAATCGTGTCTTAGTGTTGCAGTGTATCTAGTCTTGCCTTAGTGTTGCAGTGTGTCTAGTTTTGACTTAGTGTTGCAGTGTATCTAGTCTTGCCTTAGTGTTGCATTGTATCTAGTCCTGCCTTAGCATTACAGTGTATCTAGTCTTGCCTTAGTGTTGCAGTGTATCTAATCTTGTCTTAGTGTTGCAGTGTATCTAGTCTTGCCTTGGTGTTGCAGTGTACCTAGTCTTGCCTTAGTGTTGCAGTGTATCTAGTCTTGCCTTGGTGTTGCAGTGTATCTAGACGTGCCTTAGTGTTGCAGTGTATTTAGTCTTGTCTTAGTGTTGCAGGTTTCTATTCTTGCCGTTGTTTTGCAGGTATCTAGTTTTGCCTTAGTGTTGCAGTGTATCTAGTCTTGCCTTAGTGTTGCATGTATCTAGTCTTGTCTTAGTGTTGCAGCTATCTAGTCTTGCCGCCTTAGTGTTGCAGTGTATCTAGTCTTGCCTTAGTGTTACACTTATCTAGTAATGCTTTAGTGTTGCAGTGTATCTAGTCTTGCCTTAGTGTTGCAGGTATCTAATCTTGCCTTGGTGTTGCAGTGTATCTAGTCTTGGCTAACTGGTGCAGGTATCTAGTCTTGCCGTACTGTTGCAGACATCTAGTTTTGCCTTAGTGTTGCAGTGTATCTAGTCTTGCCTTAGTGTTGCAGTGTATCTAGTCTTGCCTTAGTGTTGCAGTGTATCTATCTAGTCTTGCCTTAGTGTTGCAGTGTATCTAGTCTTACCTATCTAGTCTTGCCCTAGTGTTGCAGGTACCTAGTATTGCCGTAGTTTTGCAGGTATATAGTCTTTCCTTAGTGTTGCAGTGTATCTAGTCTAGCCTTAGTGTTGCAGTGTATCTAGTCTTGCCTTAGTGTTGCAGTGTATCTAGTCTTGCCTTAGTGTTGCAGTGTATCTATCTAGTCTTGCCTTAGTGTTGCAGTGTATCTAGTCTTACCTATCTAGTCTTGCCCTAGTGTTGCAGGTACCTAGTATTGCCGTAATTTTGCAGGTATATAGTCTTGCCTTAGTGTTGCAGTGTATCTAGTTTTGCCTTAGTATTTAGTCTTGCCTTAGTGGTGCAGGTATCTAATCTTGTCTTAGTGTTGCAGTGTATCTAGTCTTGCCTTAGCGTTGCAGTGTATCTAGTCTTGCCTTAGTGTTGCAGGTATCTAATCTTGCCTTAGTGTTGCAGTGTAGCCTAATTGGTGCAGGTATCTAGTCTTGCCTTAGTGTTGCAGGTATATAGTCTTGCCTCAGTGTTGCAGTCTATCTAGTCTTGCCTTTGTTTTGCAGTGTATCTAGTCTTGCCTTAGTGTTGCAGGTATCTGGTTTTGTCTTAGTGTTGCAGTGTATTAGTCTTGCCTTAGTGTTGCAGTGTATATAGTCTTACCTTAGAGGTGCAGGTATCTAATCTTGTCTTAGTTTTCCAGTGTATCTAGTTTTTCCTTAGTATTTAGTCTTGCCTTAGTGTTGCAGGTAACTAATCTGGTCTTAGTGTTGCAGTGTATCTATTCTTGCCTTAGTGTTGTGGTATCTATTCTTGCCTTAGTGTTGCAGTGTATTTCATCTTGGCTAAGTGTTACAGTATATCTAATCTTGCCTTGGTGTTTCAGTGTATCTATTCTTGCCTTAGTTTTGCAGTGTATCTAGTTTTGCCTTGGTGTTGCAGTGTATCTAGTCTTGCCTTAGTGTTGCAGTGTATCTAGTCTTGCCTTAATGTTGCAGTGTATCTAGTTTTGCGTTAGTGTTGCAGTGTATCTAGTCTTGCCTTAGTGTTGCATTGTATCTAGACGTGACTTCGTTTTGCAGTGTATCTAGTCTTGCTTTAGTGTTGCAGTGTTTCTAGTCTTGCCTTAGTGTTGCAGTAATCTAATCTTGCCTTAGTGTTGCAATGTATCTAGTCTTGCCTTAGCGTTGAAGGTATCTAGTCTTAACGTAGTGCTTCAGGTATATTAGTGTTGCAGTGCATCTAGTCTTGCCTTAGTGTTGCAGTGTATCCAGTCTTGCCGTAGTGTTGCAGGTATCTAGTCTCTTGCCATTGTGTTGCAGTGTATCTAGTCTTGCCTTAGAGTTGCAGGTATCTAGTTTTGTCTTAGTGTTGCAGTGTATCTAGTCTTGCCTTAGTGTTGCAGAGTATATAGTCTTACCTTAGTGTTGCATGTATCTAATCTTGTCTTAGTGTTCCAATGTATCTAGTTTTGCCTTAGTATTTAGTCTTGCCTTAGTGTTGCAGGTATCTAATCGTGTCTTAGTGTTGCAGTGTATCTAGTCTTGCCTTAATGTTGCAGTGTGTCTAGTTTTGACTTAGTGTTGCAGTGTATCTAGTCTTGCCTTAGTGTTGCATTGTATCTAGTCCTGCCTTAGCATTACAGTGTATCTAGTCTTGCCTTAGTGTTGCAGTGTATCTAATCTTGTCTTAGTGTTGCAGTGTATCTAGTCTTGCCTTGGTGTTGCAGTGTACCTAGTCTTGCCTTAGTGTATCTAGACTTGCCTTGGTGTTGCAGTGTATCTAGACGTGCCTTAGTGTTGCAGTGTATTTAGTCTTGTCTTAGTGTTGCAGGTTTCTATTCTTGCCGTTGTTTTGCAGGTATCTAGTTTTGCCTTAGTGTTGCAGTGTATCTAGTCTTGCCTTAGTGTTGCATGTATCTAGTCTTGTCTTAGTGTTGCAGCTATCTAGTCTTGCCGCCTTAGTGTTGCAGTGTATCTAGTCTTGCCTTAGTGTCACACTTATCTAGTAATGCTTTAGTGTTGCAGTGTATCTAGTCTTGCCTTAGTGTTGCTGGTATCTAATCTTGCCTTGGTGTTGCAGTGTATCTAGTCTTGCCTAACTGGTGCAGGTATCTAGTCTTGCCGTACTGTTGCAGGCATCTAGTTTTGCCTTAGTGTTGCAGTGTATCTAGTCTTGCCTTAGTGTTGCAGTGTATCTAGTCTTGCCTTAGTGTTGCAGTGTATCTATCTAGTCTTGCCTTAGTGTTGCAGTGTATCTAGTCTTACCTATCTAGTCTTGCCCTAGTGTTGCAGGTACCTAGTATTGCCGTAGTTTTGCAGGTATATAGTCTTGCCTTAGTGTTGCAGTGTATCTAGTCTAGCCTTAGTGTTGCAGTGTATCTAGTCTTGCCTTAGTGTTGCAGTGTATCTAGTCTTGCCTTAGTGTTGCAGTGTATCTATCTAGTCTTGCCTTAGTGTTGCAGTGTATCTAGTCTTACCTATCTAGTCTTGCCCTAGTGTTGCAGGTACCTAGTATTGCCGTAATTTTGCAGGTATATAGTCTTGCCTTAGTGTTGCAGTGTATCTAGTTTTGCCTTAGTATTTAGTCTTGCCTTAGTGGTGCAGGTCTCTAATCTTGTCTTAGTGTTGCAGTGTATCTAGTCTTGCCTTAGCGTTGCAGTGTATCTAGTCTTGCCTTAGTGTTGCAGGTATCTAATCTTGCCTTAGTGTTGCAGTGTAGCCTAATTGGTGCAGGTATCTAGTCTTGCCTTAGTGTTGCAGGTATATAGTCTTGCCTCAGTGTTGCAGTCTATCTAGTCTTGCCTTTGTTTTGCAGTGTATCTAGTCTTGCCTTAGTGTTGCAGGTATCTAGTTTTGTCTTAGTGTTGCAGTGTATCTAGTCTTGCCTTGGTGTTGCAGTGTATATAGTCTTACCTTAGTGGTGCAGGTATCTAATCTTGTCTTAGTTTTCCAGTGTATCTAGTTTTGCCTTAGTATTTAGTCTTGCCTTAGTGTTGCAGGTAACTAATCTTGTCTTAGTGTTGCAGTGTATCTAGTCTTGCCTTAGTGTTGTGGTATCTATTCTTGCCTTAGTGTTGCAGTGTATTTCATCTTGCCTAAGTGTTACAGTATATCTAATCTTGCCTTGGTGTTTCAGTGTATCTATTCTTGCCTTAGTTTTGCAGTGTATCTAGTTTTGCCTTGGTGTTGCAGTGTATCTAGTCTTGCCTTAGTGTTGCAGTGTATCTAGTCTTGCCTTAATGTTGCAGTGTATCTAGTTTTGCGTTAGTGTTGCAGTGTATCTAGTCTTGCCTTAGTGTTGCATTGTATCTAGTCCTGCCTTAGCATTACAGTGTATCTAGTCTTGCCTTAGTGTTGCAGTGTATCTAATCTTGTCTTAGTGTTGCAGTATATCTATTCTTGCCTTGGTGTTGCAGTGTATCTAGTCTTGCCTTAGTGTTGCAGTGTATCTAGTCTTGCCTTGGTGTTGCAGTGTATCTAGACGTGCCTTCGTTTTGCAGTGTATCTAGTCTTGCTTTAGTGTTGCAGTGTTTCTAGTCTTGCCTTAGTGTTGCAGTAATCTAATCTTGCCTTAGTGTTGCAATGTATCTAGTCTTGCCTTAGCGTTGAAGGTATCTAGTCTTACCGCAGTGCTTCAGGTATATTAGTGTTGCAGTGCATCTAGTCTTGCCTTAGTGTTGCAGTGTATCCAGTCTTGCCGTAGTGTTGCAGGTATCTAGTCTCTTGCCTTAGTGTTGCAGTGTATCAAGTCTTGTCGTAGTGTTGCAGGTATCTAGTCTTGCCTTAGTTTTGCAGGTATCTAGTCTTGCCTTAGTGTTGCAGTGTATCTAATCTTGTCTTAGTGTTGCAGTGTATCTAGTCTTGCCTTGGTGTTGCAGTGTACCTAGTCTTGCCTTAGTGTTGCAGTGTATCTAGTCTTGCCTTGGTGTTGCAGTGTATCTAGACGTGCCTTAGTGTTGCAGTGTATTTAGTCTTGTCTTAGTGTTACAGGTTTCTATTCTTGCCGTTGTTTTGCAGGTATCTAGTTTTGCCTTAGTGTTGCAGTGTATCTAGTCTTGCCTTAGTGTTGCAGCTATCTAGTCTTGCCGCCTTAGTGTTGCAGTGTATCTAGTCTTGCCTTAGTGTTACACTTATCTAGTAATGCTTTAGTGTTGCAGTGTATCTAGTCTTGCCTTAGTGTTGCAGGTATCTAATCTTGCCTTGGTGTTGCAGTGTATCTAGTCTTGCCTAACTGGTGCAGGTATCTAGTCTTGCCGTACTGTTGCAGACATCTAGTTTTGCCTTAGTGTTGCAGTGTATCTAGTCTTGCCTTAGTGTTGCAGTGTATCTAGTCTTGCCTTAGTGTTGCAGTGTATCTATCTAGTCTTGCCTTAGTGTTGCAGTGTATCTAGTCTTACCTATCTAGTCTTGCCATAGTGTTGCAGGTACCTAGTATTGCCGTAGTTTTGCAGGTATATAGTCTTGCCTTAGTGTTGCAGTGTATCTAGTCTAGCCTTAGTGTTGCAGTGTATCTAGTCTTGCCTTAGTGTTGCAGTGTATCTGGTCTTGCCTTAGTGTTGCAGTGTATCTATCTAGTCTTGCCTTAGTGTTGCAGTGTATCTAGTCTTACCTATCTAGTCTTGCCCTAGTGTTGCAGGTACCTAGTATTGCCGTAGTTTTGCAGGTATATAGTCTTGCCTTAGTGTTGCAGTGTATCTAGTCTAGCCTTAGTGTTGCAGTGTATCTAGTCTTGCCTTAGTGTTGCAGTGTATCTAGTCTTGCCTTAGTGTTGCAGTGTATCTATCTAGTCTTGCCTTAGTGTTGCAGTGTATCTAGTCTTACCTATCTAGTCTTGCCCTAGTGTTGCAGGTACCTAGTATTGCCGTAATTTTGCAGGTATATAGTCTTGCCTTAGTGTTGCAGTGTAACTAGTTTAGCCTTAGTATTTAGTCTTGCCTTAGTGGTGCAGGTATCTAATCTTGTCTTAGTGTTGCAGTGTATCTAGTCTTGCCTTAGCGTTGCAGTGTATCTAGTGTTGCCTTAGTGTTGCAGGTATCTAATCTTGCCTTAGTGTTGCAGTGTAGCCTAATTGGTGCAGGTATCTAGTCTTGCCTTAGTGTTGAAGGTATATAGTCTTGCCTCAGTGTTGCAGTCTGTCTAGTCTTGCCTTTGTTTTGCAGTGTATCTAGTCTTGCCTTAGTGTTGCAGGTATCTAGTTTTGTCTTAGTGTTGCAGTGTATCTAGTCTTGCCTTAGTGTTGCAGTGTATATAGTCTTACCTTAGTGGTGCAGGTATCTAATCTTGTCTTAGTTTTCCAGTGTATCTAGTTTTGCCTTAGTATTTAGTCTTGCCTTAGTGTTGCAGGTAACTAATCTTGTCTTAGTGTTGCAGTGTATCTAGTCTTGCCTTAGTATTGTGGTATCTATTCTTGCCTTAGTGTTGCAGTGTATTTCATCTTGCCTAAGTGTTACAGTATATCTAATCTTGCCTTGGTGTTTCAGTGTATCTATTCTTGCCTTAGTTTTGCAGTGTATCTAGTTTTGCCTTGTTTTTGCAGTGTATCTAGTCTTGCCTTAGTGTTGCAGTGTATCTAGTCTTGCCTTAATGTTGCAGTGTATCTAGTTTTGCGTTAGTGTTGCAGTGTATCTAGTCTTGCCTTAGTGTTGCATTGTATCTAGTCCTGCCTTAGCATTACAGTGTATCTAGTCTTGCCTTAGTGTTGCAGTGTATCTAATCTTGTCTTAGTGTTGCAGTATATCTATTCTTGCCTTGGTGTTGCAGTGTATCTAGTCTTGCCTTAGTGTTGCAGTGTATCTAGTCTTGCCTTGGTGTTGCAGTGTATCTAGACGTGCCTTTGTTTTGCAGTGTATCTAGTCTGGCTTTAGTGTTGCAGTGTTTCTAGTCTTACCTTAGTGTTGCAGTAATCTAATCTTGCCTTAGTGTTGCAATGTATCTAGTCTTGCCTTAGCATTGAAGGTATCTAGTCTTACCGTAGTGCTTCAGGTATATTAGTATTGCAGTGCATCTAGTCTTGCCTTAGTGTTGCAGTGTATCCAGTCTTGCCGTAGTGTTGCAGGTATCTATTCTCTTGCCTTAGTGTTGCAGTGTATCCAGTCTTGCCGTAGTGTTGCAGGTATCTCGTCTTGCCTTAGTTTTGCAGGTATCTAGTCTTGCCTTAGTTTTGCAATGTATCTAGGCTTGCCTTAGTTTTGAGGTGTATCTAGTTTTACCTTGGTGTTGCAGGTATCTAGTCTTGCCTTAGTGTTGCACGTATCTAGTCTTGCCGTAGTGTTGCAGGTATGTAGATTTGCCTTACTGTTGCACTGTATCTTGTTTTGCCATAGTGTTGCAGTGTATCTAGTCTTGCCGTAGTGTTGCAGTGTATCTAGACTTGCCTTAGTGTTGCAGGTATCTAGTCTTGCCTTAGTGTTGCAGTGTATCTAGTCTTGCCTTAGCATTGCAGGTATGTAGATTTGCCTTACTGTTGCACTGTATCTTGTCTTGCCATAGTGTTGCAGTGTATCTAGTCTTGCTGTAGTGTTGCAGTGTATCTAGACTTGCCTTAGTGTTGCAGTGTATCTAGTCTTGCCTTAGTGTTGAAGTGTATCGAGTCTTGCGTTAGTCTTATAGTTTATCTAGTCTTGCCTATCTAGTCTTGCCTTAGTGTTGCAGGTACCTAGAGTTGCTGTAGTTTTGCAGATATCTAGTCTTGCCTTAGTGTTTCAGTGTATCTAGTCTTGCCTTAGTGTTGCAGTGTATTTAGTCTTGTCTTAGTGTTGCAGGTTTCTATTCTTGCCATTGTTTTGCAGGTATCTAGTTTTGCCTTAGTGTTGCAGTGTATCTAGTCTGGCCTTGGTGTTGCATGTATCTAGTCTTGATTTAGTATTGCAGGTATCTAGTCTTTCCTTAGTGGTGCAGTGTATCTAGTCTTGTCTTAGTGTTGCAGCTATCTAGTCTTGCCTTAGTGTTGCAGTGTATCTAGTCTTGCCTTAGTGTTACAGTTATCTAGTCATGCTTTAGTGTTGCAGTGTATCTAGTCTTGCCTTAGTGTTGCAGGTATCTAGTCTTGCCTTAGTGTTGTAGTGTATCTAGTCTTGCCTTAGTGTTGCAGTGTATCTAGTTTTGCCTTAGTGTTGCAGTGTATCTAGTCTTGCCTTAGTGTTGCAGTGTATCTATCTAGTCTTGCTTTAGTGTTGCAGTGTATCTAGTCTTACCTATCTAGTCTTGCCCTAGTGTTGCAGGTACCTAGTATTGCCGTAGTTTTGCAGGTATATAGTCTTCCTTAGTGTTGCAGTGTATCTAGTCTTGCCTTAGTGTTGCAGTGTATATAGTCTTGCCTTAGTGTTGCAGGTTTATAGTCTTACCGTCTTAGTGTTGCAGTGTATATAGTCTTGCCTTAGTGTTGCAGGTTTATAGTCTTACCGTCGTTTTGCAGGTATCTAGTCTTGTCTTAGCGTTGCAGTGTATCTAGTCTTGCCTTAGTGTTGCAGGTATCTAATCTTGCCTTAGTGTTGCAGTGTATCTAGTCTTGCCTTAGTGGTGCAGGTATCTAGTCTTGCCTTAGTGTTGCAGGTATATAGTCTTGCCTCAGTGTTGCAGTGTATCTAGTCTTGCCATTGTGTTGCAGTGTATCTAATCTTGCCTTAGTGTTGCAGGTATCTAGTTTTGTCTTAGTGTTGCAGTGTATCTAGTCTTGCCTTAGTGTTGCAGTGTATATAGTCTTACCTTAGTGTTGCAGGTATCTAATCTTGTCTTAGTGTTCCAGTGTATCTAGTTTGCCTTAGTATTTAGTCTTGCCTTAGTGTTGCAGGTAACTAATCGTGTCTTAGTGTTTCAGTGTATCTAGTCTTGCCTTAGTGTTGCAGTGTGTCTAGTTTTGCCTTAGTGTTGCAGTGTATCTAGTCTTGCCTTAGTGTTGCATTGTATCTAGTCCTGCCTTAGCGTTACAGTGTATCTAGTCTTGCCTTAGTATTGCAGTGTATCTAATCTTGTCTTAGTGTTGCAGTGTATCTAGTCTTGCCTTGGTGTTGCAGTGTATCTAGTCTTGCCTTAGTGTTGCAGTGTATCTAGTCTTGCCTTGGTGTTGCAGTGTATCTAGATGTGCCTTAGTTTTGCAGTGTATCTAGTCTTGCTTTAGTTTTGCAGTGTTTCTAGTCTTGCCTTAGTGTTGCAGTAATCTAATCTTGACTTAGTGTTGCAATGTATCTAGTCTTGCCTTAGTGTTGAAGGTATCTAGTCTTACCGTAGTGCTTCAGGTATATTAGTGTTGCAGTGACTCTAGTCTTGCCTTAGTGTTGCAGTGTATCCAGTCTTGCCATATTTTTGCAGGTATATAGTCTTGCCTTAGTGTTGCAGTGTATCTAGTCTTGCCTTAGCGTTGCAGTGTATCTAGTCTTGCCTTAGTGTTGCAGGTATCTAATCTTGCCTTAGTGTTGCAGTGTATCTATCTAGTCTTGCCTTAGTGTTGCAGTGTATCTAGCCTTACCTATCTAGTCTTGCCCTAGTGTTGCAGGTACCTAGTATTGCCATAGTTTTGCAGGTATATAGTCTTGCCTTAGTTTGCAGTGTATCTAGTCTTGCCTTAGCGTTGCAGTGTATCTAGTCTTGCCTTAGTGTTGCATTGTATCTAGTCCTGCCTTAGAGTTACATTGTATCTAGTCTTGCCTTAGTGTTGCAGTGTATCTAATCTTGTCTTAGTGTTGCAGTATATATAGTCTTGCCTCGGTGTTGCAGTGTATCTAGTCTTGCTGTAGTTTTGAAGTGTATCTATTCTTGCCTTACTGTTGCAATGTATCTAGTCTTGCCTTAGTGTTGCAGGTATCTAGTCTTACCGTATATTAGTGTTGCAGTGCATCTAGTCTTACCTTAGTGTTGCAGTGTATCCAGTCTTTTCGTAATGTTGCAGGTATCTAGTCTTGCCTTAGTGTTGCAGTGTATCCAGTCTTGCCGTAGTGTTGCAGGTATCTATTGCCATAGTTTTGCAGGTATCTAGTCTTGCCTTAGTGTTGCAATGTATCTGGTCTTGCCTTAGTGTTGCAGTGTATCTATTCTTGCCTTATTGTTGCAGGTATCTTGTCTTGCCGTAATGTTGCAGGTATGTAGTTTTGCCTTAGTGTTGCAGTGTATCTAGTCTTACCTATCTAGTCTTGCCCTAGTGTTGCAGGTACCTAGTATTGCCATAGTTTTGCAGGTATATAGTCTTGCCTTAGTTTGCAGTGTATCTAGTCTTGCCTTAGCGTTGCAGTGTATCTAGTCTTGCCTTAGTGTTGCATTGTATCTAGTCCTGCCTTAGAGTTACATTGTATCTAGTCTTGCCTTAGTGTTGCAGTGTATCTAATCTTGTCTTAGTGTTGCAGTATATATAGTCTTGCCTCGGTGTTGCAGTGTATCTAGTCTTGCTGTAGTTTTGAAGTGTATCTATTCTTGCCTTACTGTTGCAATGTATCTAGTCTTGCCTTAGTGTTGCAGGTATCTAGTCTTACCGTATATTAGTGTTGCAGTGCATCTAGTCTTACCTTAGTGTTGCAGTGTATCTAGTCTTTTCGTAATGTTGCAGGTATCTAGTCTTGCCTTAGTGTTGCAGTGTATCCATTCTTGCCGTAGTGTTGCAGGTATCTAGTCTTGCCTTAGTTTTGCAGGTATCTAGTCTTGCCTTAGTGTTGCAATGTATCTGGTCTTGCCTTAGTGTTGCAGTGTATCTATTCTTGCCTTATTGTTGCAGGTATCTTGTCTTGCCGTAATGTTGCAGGTATGTAGTTTTGCCTTAGTGTTGCAGTGTATCTAGTCTTGCCATAGTGTTGCACTGTATCTAGTCTTGCCGTAGTGTTGCAGTGTATCTAGACTTGCCTTATTGTTGCAGGTATCTAGTCTTGCCTTAGTGTTGCAGGTATCTAGTCTTGCCTTAGTGTTGCAGTGTATCTAGTCTTGCCGTAGTGTTGCAGTGTATCTAGTCTTGCCTTAGTGTTGAAGTGTATCTAGTCTTGCCTTAGTGTTACAGTTTATCTAGTCTTGCCTTAGTGTTGCAATGTATCTAGTCTTGCCTTAGCGTTGAAGGTATCTAGTCTTAACGTAGTGCTTCAGGTATATTAGTGTTGCAGTGCATCTAGTCTTGCCTTAGTGTTGCAGTGTATCCAGTCTTGCCGTAGTGTTGCAGGTATCTAGTCTCTTGCCATTGTGTTGCAGTGTATCTAGTCTTGCCTTAGTGTTGCAGGTATCTAGTTTTGTCTTAGTGTTGCAGTGTATCTAGTCTTGCCTTAGTGTTGCAGAGTATATAGTCTTACCTTAGTGTTGCATGTATCTAATCTTGTCTTAGTGTTCCAATGTATCTAGTTTTGCCTTAGTATTTAGTCTTACCTTAGTGTTGCAGGTATCTAATCGTGTCTTAGTGTTGCAGTGTATCTAGTCTTGCCTTAGTGTTGCAGTGTGTCTAGTTTTGACTTAGTGTTGCAGTGTATCTAGTCTTGCCTTAGTGTTGCAGTGTATATAGTCTTACCTTAGTGTTGCAGGTATCTAATCTTGTCTTAATGTTCCAGTGTATCTAGTTTTGCCTTAGTATTTAGTCTTGCCTAAGTGTTGCAGGTAACTAATCGTGTCTTAGTGTTGCAGTGTATCTAGTCTTGCCTTAGTGTTGCAGTGTGTCTAGTTTTGCCTTAGTGTTGCAGTGTATCTAGTCTTGCCTTAGTGTTGCATTGTATCTAGTCCTGCCTTAGCGTTACAGTGTATCTAGTCCTGCCTTAGTATTGCAGTGTATCTAATCTTGTCTTAGTGTTGCAGTGTATCTAGTCTTGCCTTGGTGTTGCAGTGTATCTAGTCTTGCCTTAGTGTTGCAGTGTATCTAGTCTTGCCTTAGTGTTACACTTATCTAGTAATGCTTTAGTGTTGCAGTGTATCTAGTCTTGCCTTAGTGTTGCAGGTATCTAATCTTGCCTTGGTGTTGCAGTGTATCTAGTCTTGCCTAACTGGTGCAGGTATCTAGTCTTGCCGTACTGTTGCAGACATCTACTTTTGCCTTAGTGTTGCAGTGTATCTAGTCTTGCCTTAGTGTTGCAGTGTATCTAGTCTTGCCTTAGTGTTGCAGTGTATCTATCTAGTCTTGCCTTAGTGTTGCAGTGTATCTAGTCTTACCTATCTAGTCTTGCCCTAGTGTTGCAGGTACCTAGTATTGCCGTAGTTTTGCAGGTATATAGTCTTGCCTTAGTGTTGCAGTGTATCTAGTCTAGCCTTAGTGTTGCAGTGTATCTAGTCTTGCCTTAGTGTTGCAGTGTATCTAGTCTTGTCTTAGTGTTGCAGTGTATCTATCTAGTCTTGCCTTAGTGTTGCAGTGTATCTAGTCTTACCTATCTAGTCTTGCCCTAGTGTTGCAGGTACCTAGTATTGCCGTAGTTTTGCAGGTATATAGTCTTGCCTTAGTGTTGCAGTGTATCTAGTCTAGCCTTAGTGTTGCAGTGTATCTAGTCTTGCCTTAGTGTTGCAGTGTATCTAGTCTTGCCTTAGTGTTGCAGTGTATCTATCTAGTCTTGCCTTAGTGTTGCAGTGTATCTAGTCTTACCTATCTAGTCTTGCCCTAGTGTTGCAGGTACCTAGTATTGCCGTAATTTTGCAGGTATATAGTCTTGCCTTAGTGTTGCAGTGTATCTAGTTTAGCCTTAGTATTTAGTCTTGCCTTAGTGGTGCAGGTATCTAATCTTGTCTTAGTGTTGCAGTGTATCTAGTCTTGCCTTAGCGTTGCAGTGTATCTAGTGTTGCCTTAGTGTTGCAGGTATCTAATCTTGCCTTAGTGTTGCAGTGTAGCCTAATTGGTGCAGGTATCTAGTCTTGCCTTAGTGTTGCAGGTATATAGTCTTGCCTCAGTGTTGCAGTCTGTCTAGTCTTGCCTTTGTTTTGCAGTGTATCTAGTCTTGCCTTAGTGTTGCAGGTATCTAGTTTTGTCTTACTGTTGCAGTGTATCTAGTCTTGCCTTAGTGTTGCAGTGTATATAGTCTTACCTTAGTGGTGCAGGTATCTAATCTTGTCTTAGTTTTCCAGTGTATCTAGTTTTGCCTTAGTATTTAGTCTTGCCTTAGTGTTGCAAGTAACTAATCTTGTCTTAGTGTTGCAGTGTATCTAGTCTTGCCTTAGTGTTGTGGTATCTATTCTTGCCTTAGTGTTGCAGTGTATTTCATCTTGCCTAAGTGTTACAGTATATCTAATCTTGCCTTGGTGTTTCAGTGTATCTATTCTTGCCTTAGTTTTGCAGTGTATCTAGTTTTGCCTTGTTTTTGCAGTGTATCTAGTCTTGCCTTAGTGTTGCAGTGTATCTAGTCTTGCCTTAATGTTGCAGTGTATCTAGTTTTGCGTTAGTGTTGCAGTGTATCTAGTCTTGCCTTAGTGTTGCATTGTATCTAGTCCTGCCTTAGCATAACAGTGTATCTAGTCTTGCCTTAGTGTTGCAGTGTATCTAATCTTGTCTTAGTGTTGCAGTATATCTATTCTTGCCTTGGTGTTGCAGTGTATCTAGTCTTGCCTTAGTGTTGCAGTGTATCTAGTCTTGCCTTGGTGTTGCAGTGTATCTAGACGTGCCTTTGTTTTGCAGTGTATCTAGTCTGGCTTTAGTGTTGCAGTGTTTCTAGTCTTACCTTAGTGTTGCAGTAATCTAATCTTGCCTTAGTGTTGCAATGTATCTAGTCTTGCCTTAGAGTTGAAGGTATCTAGTCTTACCGTAGTGCTTCAGGTATATTAGTATTGCAGTGCATCTAGTCTTGCCTTAGTGTTGCAGTGTATCCAGTCTTGCCGTAGTGTTGCAGGTATCTAGTCTCTTGCCTTAGTGTTGCAGTGTATCCAGTCTTGCCGTAGTGTTGCAGGTATCTAGTCTTGCCTTAGTTTTGCAGGTATCTAGTCTTGCCTTAGTTTTGCAATGTATCTAGGCTTGCCTTAGTTTTGAGGTGTATCTAGTTTTGCCTTGGTGTTGCAGGTATCTAGTCTTGCCTTAGTGTTGCACGTATCTAGTCTTGCCGTAGTGTTCAGGTATGTAGATTTGCCTTACTGTTGCACTGTATCTTGTTTTGCCATAGTGTTGCAGTGTATCTAGTCTTGCCGTAGTGTTGCAGTGTATCTAGACTTGCCTTAGTGTTGCAGGTATCTAGTCTTGCCTTAGTGTTGCAGTGTATCTAGTCTTGCCTTAGCATTGCAGGTATGTAGATTTGCCTTACTGTTGTACTGTATCTTGTCTTGCCATAGTGTTGCAGTGTATCTAGTCTTGCCGTAGTGTTGAAGTGTATCTAGACTTGCCTTAGTGTTGCAGTGTATCTAGTCTTGCCTTAGTGTTGAAGTGTATCTAGTCTTGCGTTAGTCTTATAGTTTATCTAGTCTTGCCTATCTAGTCTTGCCTTAGTGTTGCAGGTACCTAGAATTGCTGTAGTTTTGCAGATATCTAGTCTTGCCTTAGTGTTTCAGTGTATCTAGTCTTGCCTTAGTGTTGCAGTGTATTTAGTCTTGTCTTAGTGTTGCAGGTTTCTATTCTTGCCATTGTTTTGCAGGTATCTAGTTTTGCCTTAGTGTTGCAGTGTATCTAGTCTGGCCTTGGTGTTGCATGTATCTAGTCTTGATTTAGTATTGCAGGTATCTAGTCTTTCCTTAGTGGTGCAGTGTATCTAGTCTTGTCTTAGTGTTGCAGCTATCTAGTCTTGCCTTAGTGTTGCAGTGTATCTAGTCTTGCCTTAGTTTTACAGTTATCTAGTCATGCTTTAGTGTTGCAGTGTATCTAGTCTTGCCTTAGTGTTGCAGGTATCTAGTCTTGCCTTAGTGTTGTAGTGTATCTAGTCTTGCCTTAGTGTTGCAGTGTATCTAGTTTTGCCTTAGTGTTGCAGTGTATCTAGTCTTGCCTTAGTGTTGCAGTGTATCTATCTAGTCTTGCTTTAGTGTTGCAGTGTATCTAGTCTTACCTATCCAGTCTTGCCCTAGTGTTGCAGGTACCTAGTATTGCCGTAGTTTTGCAGGTATATAGTCTTGCCTTAGTGTTGCAGTGTATCTAGTCTTGCCTTAGTGTTGCAGTGTATATAGTCTTGCCTTAGTGTTGCAGGTTTATAGTCTTACCGTCGTTTTGCAGGTATCTAGTCTTGTCTTAGCGTTGCAGTGTATCTAGTCTTGCCTTAGTGTTGCAGGTATCTAATCTTGCCTTAGTGTTGCAGTGTATCTAGTCTTGCCTTAGTGGTGCAGGTATCTAGTCTTGCCTTAGTGTTGCAGGTATATAGTCTTGCCTCAGTGTTGCAGTGTATCTAGTCTTGCCATTGTGTTGCAGTGTATCTAATCTTGCCTTAGTGTTGCAGGTATCTAGTTTTGTCTTAGTGTTGCAGTGTATCTAGTCTTGCCTTAGTGTTGCAGTGTATATAGTCTTACCTTAGTGTTGCAGGTATCTAATCTTGTCTTAGTGTTCCAGTGTATCTAGTTTTGCCTTAGTATTTAGTCTTGCCTTAGTGTTGCAGGTAACTAATCGTGTCTTAGTGTTGCAGTGTATCTAGTCTTGCCTTAGTGTTGCAGTGTGTCTAGTTTTGCCTTAGTGTTGCAGTGTATCTAGTCTTGCCTTAGTGTTGCATTGTATCTAGTCCTGCCTTAGCGTTACAGTGTATCTAGACTTGCCTTAGTATTGCAGTGTATCTAATCTTGTCTTAGTGTTGCAGTGTATCTAGTCTTGCCTTGGTGTTGCAGTGTATCTAGTCTTGCCTTAGTGTTGCAGTGTATCTAGTCTTGCCTTGGTGTTGCAGTGTATCTAGACGTGCCTTAGTTTTGCAGTGTATCTAGTCTTGCTTTAGTTTTGCAGTGTTTCTAGTCTTGCCTTAGTGTTGCAGTAATCTAATCTTGACTTAGTGTTGCAATGTATCTAGTCTTGCCTTAGTGTTGAAGGTATCTAGTCTTACCGTAGTGCTTCAGGTATATTAGTGTTGCAGTGACTCTAGTCTTGCCTTAGTGTTGCAGTGTATCCAGTCTTGCCATATTTTTGCAGGTATATAGTCTTGCCTTAGTGTTGCAGTGTATCTAGTCTTGCCTTAGCGTTGCAGTGTATCTAGTCTTGCCTTAGTGTTGCAGGTATCTAATCTTGCCTTAGTGTTGCAGTGTATCTATCTAGTCTTGCCTTAGTGTTGCAGTGTATCTAGCCTTACCTATCTAGTCTTGCCCTAGTGTTGCAGGTACCTAGTATTGCCATAGTTTTGCAGGTATATAGTCTTGCCTTAGTTTGCAGTGTATCTAGTCTTGCCTTAGCGTTGCAGTGTATCTAGTCTTGCCTTAGTGTTGCATTGTATCTAGTCCTGCCTTAGAGTTACATTGTATCTAGTCTTGCCTTAGTGTTGCAGTGTATCTAATCTTGTCTTAGTGTTGCAGTATATATAGTCTTGCCTCGGTGTTGCAGTGTATCTAGTCTTGCTGTAGTTTTGAAGTGTATCTATTCTTGCCTTACTGTTGCAATGTATCTAGTCTTGCCTCAGTGTTGCAGGTATCTAGTCTTACCGTATATTAGTGTTGCAGTGCATATAGTCTTACCTTAGTGTTGCAGTGTATCCAGTCTTTTCGTAATGTTGCAGGTATCTAGTCTTGCCTTAGTGTTGCAGTGTATCCAGTCTTGCCGTAGTGTTGCAGGTATCTAGTCTTGCCTTAGTTTTGCAGGTATCTAGTCTTGCCTTAGTGTTGCAATGTATCTGGTCTTGCCTTAGTGTTGCAGTGTATCTATTCTTGCCTTATTGTTGCAGGTATCTTGTCTTGCCGTAATGTTGCAGGTATGTAGTTTTGCCTTAGTGTTGCAGTGTATCTAGTCTTACCTATCTAGTCTTGCCCTAGTGTTGCAGGTACCTAGTATTGCCATAGTTTTGCAGGTATATAGTCTTGCCTTAGTTTGCAGTGTATCTAGTCTTGCCTTAGCGTTGCAGTGTATCTAGTCTTGCCTTAGTGTTGCATTGTATCTAGTCCTGCCTTAGAGTTACATTGTATCTAGTCTTGCCTTAATGTTGCAGTGTATCTAATCTTGTCTTAGTGTTGCAGTATATATAGTCTTGCCTCGGTGTTGCAGTGTATCAAGTCTTGCTGTAGTTTTGAAGTGTATCTATTCTTGCCTTACTGTTGCAATGTATCTAGTCTTGCCTTAGTGTTGCAGGTATCTAGTCTTACCATATATTAGTGTTGCAGTGCATCTAGTCTTACCTTAGTGTTGCAGTGTATCCAGTCTTTTCGTAATGTTGCAGGTATCTAGTCTTACCTTAGTATTGCAGTGTATCCATTCTTGCCGTAGTGTTGCAGGTATCTAGTCTTGCCTTAGTTTTGCAGGTATCTAGTCTTGCCTTAGTGTTGCAATGTATCTGGTCTTGCCTTAGTGTTGCAGTGTATATATTCTTGCCTTATTGTTGCAGGTATCTTGTCTTGCCGTAATGTTGCAGGTATGTAGTTTTGCCTTAGTGTTGCAGTGTATCTAGTCTTGCCATAGTGTTGCACTGTATCTAGTCTTGCCGTAGTGTTGCAGTGTATCTAGACTTGCCTTAGTGTTGCAGGTATCTAGTCTTGCCTTAGTGTTGCAGTGTATCTATACTTGCCTTAGTGTTGCAGGTATCTAGTCTTGCCTTAGTGTTGCAGTGTATCTAGTCTTGCCGTAGTGTTGGAGTGTATCTAGTCTTGCCTTAGTGTTGAAGTGTATCTAGTCTTGCCTTAGTGTTACAGTTTATCTAGTCTTGCCTTAGTGTTGCAATGTATCTAGTCTTGCCTTAGCGTTGAAGGTATCTAGTCTTAACGTAGTGCTTCAGGTATATTAGTGTTGCAGTGCATCTAGTCTTGCCTTAGTGTTGCAGTGTATCCAGTCTTGCCGTAGTGTTGCAGGTATCTAGTCTCTTGCCATTGTGTTGCAGTGTATCTAGTCTTGCCTTAGTGTTGCAGGTATCTAGTTTTGTCTTAGTGTTGCAGTGTATCTAGTCTTGCCTTAGTGTTGCAGAGTATATAGTCTTACCTTAGTGTTGCATGTATCTAATCTTGTCTTAGTGTTCCAATGTATCTAGTTTTGCCTTAGTATTTAGTCTTGCCTTAGTGTTGCAGGTATCTAATCGTGTCTTAGTGTTGCAGTGTATCTAGTCTTGCCTTAGTGTTGCAGTGTGTCTAGTTTTGACTTAGTGTTGCAGTGTATCTAGTCTTGCCTTAGTGTTGCAGTGTATATAGTCTTACCTTAGTGTTGCAGGTATCTAATCTTGTCTTAGTGTTCCAGTGTATCTAGTTTTGCCTTAGTATTTAGTCTTGCCTTAGTGTTGCAGGTAACTAATCGTGTCTTAGTGTTGCAGTGTATCTAGTCTTGCCTTAGTGTTGCAGTGTGTCTAGTTTTGCCTTAGTGTTGCAGTGTATCTAGTCTTGCCTTAGTGTTGCATTGTATCTAGTCCTGCCTTAGCGTTACAGTGTATCTAGTCTTGCCTTAGTATTGCAGTGTATCTAATCTTGTCTTAGTGTTGCAGTGTATCTAGTCTTGCCTTGGTGTTGCAGTGTATCTAGTCTTGCCTTAGTGTTGCAGTGTATCTAGTCTTGCCTTGGTGTTGCAGTGTATCTAGACGTGCCTTAGTTTTGCAGTGTATCTAGTCTTGCTTTAGTTTTGCAGTGTTTCTAGTCTTGCCTTAGTGTTGCAGTAATCTAATATTGACTTAGTGTTGCAATGTATCTAGTCTTGCCTTAGTGTTGAAGGTATCTAGTCTTACCGTAGTGCTTCAGGTATATTAGTGTTGCAGTGACTCTAGTCTTGCCTTAGTGTTGCAGTGTATCCAGTCTTGCCATATTTTTGCAGGTATATAGTCTTGCCTTAGTGTTGCAGTGTATCTAGTCTTGCCTTAGCGTTGCAGTGTATCTAGTCTTGCCTTAGTGTTGCAGGTATCTAATCTTGCCTTAGTGTTGCAGTGTATCTATCTAGTCTTGCCTTAGTGTTGCAGTGTATCTAGCCTTACCTATCTAGTCTTGCCCTAGTGTTGCAGGTACCTAGTATTGCCATAGTTTTGCAGGTATATAGTCTTGCCTTAGTTTGCAGTGTATCTAGTCTTGCCTTAGCGTTGCAGTGTATCTAGTCTTGCCTTAGTGTTGCATTGTATCTAGTCCTGCCTTAGAGTTACATTGTATCTAGTCTTGCCTTAGTGTTGCAGTGTATCTAATCTTGTCTTAGTGTTGCAGTATATATAGTCTTGCCTCGGTGTTGCAGTGTATCTAGTCTTGCTGTAGTTTTGAAGTGTATCTATTCTTGCCTTACTGTTGCAATGTATCTAGTCTTGCCTTAGTGTTGCAGGTATCTAGTCTTACCGTATATTAGTGTTGCAGTGCATCTAGTCTTACCTTAGTGTTGCAGTGTATCCAGTCTTTTCGTAATGTTGCAGGTATCTAGTCTTGCCTTAGTGTTGCAGTGTATCCAGTCTTGCCGTAGTGTTGCAGGTATCTAGTCTTGCCTTAGTTTTGCAGGTATCTAGTCTTGCCTTAGTGTTGCAATGTATCTGGTCTTGCCTTAGTGTTGCAGTGTATCTATTCTTGCCTTATTGTTGCAGGTATCTTGTCTTGCCGTAATGTTGCAGGTATGTAGTTTTGCCTTAGTGTTGCAGTGTATCTAGTCTTACCTATCTAGTCTTGCCCTAGTGTTGCAGGTACCTAGTATTGCCATAGTTTTGCAGGTATATAGTCTTGCCTTAGTTTGCAGTGTATCTAGTCTTGCCTTAGCGTTGCAGTGTATCCAGTCTTGCCTTAGTGTTGCATTGTATCTAGTCCTGCCTTAGAGTTACATTGTATCTAGTCTTGCCTTAGTGTTGCAGTGTATCTAATCTTCTCTTAGTGATGCAGTATATATAGTCTTGCCTCGGTGTTGCAGTGTATCTAGTCTTGCTGTAGTTTTGAAGTGTATCTATTCTTGCCTTACTGTTGCAATGTATCTAGTCTTGCCTTAGTGTTGCAGGTATCTAGTCTTACCGTATATTAGTGTTGCAGTGCATCTAGTCTTACCTTAGTGTTGCAGTGTATCCAGTCTTTTCGTAATGTTGCAGGTATCTAGTCTTGCCTTAGTGTTGCAGTGTATCCATTCTTGCCGTAGTGTTGCAGGTATCTAGTCTTGCCTTAGTTTTGCAGGTATCTAGTCTTGCCTTAGTGTTGCAATGTATCTGGTCTTGCCTTAGTGTTGCAGTGTATCTATTCTTGCCTTATTGTTGCAGGTATCTTGTCTTGCCGTAATGTTGCAGGTATGTAGTTTTGCCTTAGTGTTGCAGTGTATCTAGTCTTGCCATAGTGTTGCACTGTATCTAGTCTTGCCGTAGTGTTGCAGTGTATCTAGACTTGCCTTAGTGTTGCAGGTATCTAGTCTTGCCTTAGTGTTGCAGTGTATCTATACTTGCCTTAGTGTTGCAGGTATCTAGTCTTGCCTTAGTGTTGCAGTGTATCTAGTCTTGCCGTAGTGTTGCAGTGTATCTAGTCTTGCCTTAGTGTTGAAGTGTATCTAGTCTTGCCTTAGTGTTACAGTTTATCTAGTCTTGCCTTAGTGTTGCAATGTATCTAGTCTTGCCTTAGCGTTGAAGGTATCTAGTCTTAACGTAGTGCTTCAGGTATATTAGTGTTGCAGTGCATCTAGTCTTGCCTTAGTGTTGCAGTGTATCCAGTCTTGCCGTAGTGTTGCAGGTATCTAGTCTCTTGCCATTGTGTTGCAGTGTATCTAGTCTTGCCTTAGTGTTGCAGGTATCTAGTTTTGTCTTAGTGTTGCAGTGTATCTAGTCTTGCCTTAGTGTTGCAGAGTATATAGTCTTACCTTAGTGTTGCATGTATCTAATCTTTTCTTAGTGTTCCAATGTATCTAGTTTTGCCTTAGTATTTAGTCTTGCCTTAGTGTTGCAGGTATCTAATCGTGTCTTAGTGTTGCAGTGTATCTAGTCTTGCCTTAGTGTTGCAGTGTGTCTAGTTTTGACTTAGTGTTGCAGTGTATCTAGTCTTGCCTTAGTGTTGCATTGTATCTAGTCCTGCCTTAGCATTACAGTGTATCTAGTCTTGCCTTAGTGTTGCAGTGTATCTAATCTTGTCTTAGTGTTGCAGTGTATCTAGTCTTGCCTTGGTGTTGCAGTGTACCTAGTCTTGCCTTAGTGTATCTAGTCTTGCCTTGGTGTTGCAGTGTATCTAGACGTGCCTTAGTGTTGCAGTGTATTTAGTCTTGTCTTAGTGTTGCAGGTTTCTATTCTTGCCGTTGTTTTGCAGGTATCTAGTTTTGCCTTAGTGTTGCAGTGTATCTAGTCTTGCCTTAGTGTTGCATGTATCTAGTCTTGTCTTAGTGTTGCAGCTATCTAGTCTTGCCGCCTTAGTGTTGCAGTGTATCTAGTCTTGCCTTAGTGTCACACTTATCTAGTAATGCTTTAGTGTTGCAGTGTATCTAGTCTTGCCTAACTGGTGCAGGTATCTAGTCTTGCCGTACTGTTGCAGGCATCTAGTTTTGCCTTAGTGTTGCAGTGTATCTAGTCTTGCCTTAGTGTTGCAGTGTATCTAGTCTTGCCTTAGTGTTGCAGTGTATCTATCTAGTCTTGCCTTAGTGTTGCAGTGTATCTAGTCTTACCTATCTAGTCTTGCCCTAGTGTTGCAGGTACCTAGTATTGCTGTAGTTTTGCAGGTATATAGTCTTGCCTTAGTGTTGCAGTGTATCTAGTCTAGCCTTAGTGTTGCAGTGTATCTAGTCTTGCCTTAGTGTTGCAGTGTATCTAGTCTTGCCTTAGTGTTGCAGTGTATCTATCTAGTCTTGCCTTAGTGTTGCAGTGTATCTAGTCTTACCTATCTAGTCTTGCCCTAGTGTTGCAGGTACCTAGTATTGCCGTAATTTTGCAGGTATATAGTCTTGCCTTAGTGTTGCAGTGTATCTAGTTTTGCCTTAGTATTTAGTCTTGCCTTAGTGGTGCAGGTCTCTAATCTTGTCTTAGTGTTGCAGTGTATCTAGTCTTGCCTTAGCGTTGCAGTGTATCTAGTCTTGCCTTAGTGTTGCAGGTATCTAATCTTGCCTTAGTGTTGCAGTGTAGCCTAATTGGTGCAGGTATCTAGTCTTGCCTTAGTGTTGCAGGTATATAGTCTTGCCTCAGTGTTGCAGTCTATCTAGTCTTGCCTTTGTTTTGCAGTGTATCTAGTCTTGCCTTAGTGTTGCAGGTATCTAGTTTTGTCTTAGTGTTGCAGTGTATCTAGTCTTGCCTTGGTGTTGCAGTGTATATAGTCTTACCTTAGTGGTGCAGGTATCTAATCTTGTCTTAGTTTTCCAGTGTATCTAGTTTTGCCTTAGTATTTAGTCTTGCCTTAGTGTTGCAGGTAACTAATCTTGTCTTAGTGTTGCAGTGTATCTAGTCTTGCCTTAGTGTTGTGGTATCTATTCTTGCCTTAGTGTTGCAGTGTATTTCATCTTGCCTAAGTGTTACAGTATATCTAATCTTGCCTTGGTGTTTCAGTGTATCTATTCTTGCCTTAGTTTTGCAGTGTATCTAGTTTTGCCTTGGTGTTGCAGTGTATCTAGTCTTGCCTTAGTGTTGCAGTGTATCTAGTCTTGCCTTAATGTTGCAGTGTATCTAGTTTTGCGTTAGTGTTGCAGTGTATCTAGTCTTGCCTTAGTGTTGCATTGTATCTAGTCCTGCCTTAGCATTACAGTGTATCTAGTCTTGCCTTAGTGTTGCAGTGTATCTAATCTTGTCTTAGTGTTGCAGGATATCTATTCTTCCCTTGGTGTTGCAGTGTATCTAGTCTTGCCTTAGTGTTGCAGTGTATCTAGTCTTGCCTTGGTGTTGCAGTGTATCTAGACGTGCCTTCGTTTTGCAGTGTATCTAGTCTTGCTTTAGTGTTGCAATGTATCTAGTCTTGCCTTAGCGTTGAAGGTATCTAGTCTTACCGTAGTGCTTCAGGTATATTAGTGTTGCAGTGCATCTAGTCTTGCCTTAGTGTTGCAGTGTATTCAGTCTTGCCGTAGTGTTGCAGGTATCTAGTCTCTTGCCTTAGTGTTGCAGTGTATCCAGTCTTGTCGTAGTGTTGCAGGTATCTAGTCTTGCCTTAGTTTTGCAGGTATCTAGTCTTGCCTTAGTGTTGCAGTGTATCTAATCTTGTCTTAGTGTTGCAGTGTATCTAGTCTTGCCTTGGTGTTGAGGTGTACCTAGTCTTGCCTTAGTGTTGCAGTGTATCTAGTCTTGCCTTGGTGTTGCAGTGTATCTAGACGTGCCTTAGTGTTGCAGTGTATTTAGTCTTGTCTTAGTGTTGCAGGTTTCTATTCTTGCCGTTGTTTTGCAGGTATCTAGTTTTGCCTTAGTGTTGCAGTGTATCTAGTCTTGCCTTAGTGTTGCAGCTATCTAGTCTTGCCGCCTTAGTGTTGCAGTGTATCTAGTCTTGCCTTAGTGTTACACTTATCTAGTAATGCTTTAGTGTTGCAGTGTATCTAGTCTTGCCTTAGTGTTGCAGGTATCTAATCTTGCCTTGGTGTTGCAGTGTATCTAGTCTTGCCTAACTGGTGCAGGTATCTAGTCTTGCCGTACTGTTGCAGACATCTAGTTTTGCCTTAGTGTTGCAGTGTATCTAGTCTTGCCTTAGTGTTGCAGTGTATCTAGTCTTGCCTTAGTGTTGCAGTGTATCTATCTAGTCTTGCCTTAGTGTTGCAGTGTATCTAGTCTTACCTATTTAGTCTTGCCCTAGTGTTGCAGGTACCTAGTATTGCCGTAGTTTTGCAGGTATATAGTCTTGCCTTAGTGTTGCAGTGTATCTAGTCTAGCCTTAGTGTTGCAGTGTATCTAGTCTTGCCTTAGTGTTGCAGTGTATCTAGTCTTGCCTTAGTGTTGCAGTGTATCTATCTAGTCTTGCCTTAGTGTTGCAGTGTATCTAGTCTTACCTATCTAGTCTTGCCCTAGTGTTGCAGGTACCTAGTATTGCCGTAGTTTTGCAGGTATATAGTCTTGCCTTAGTGTTGCAGTGTATCTAGTCTAGCCTTAGTGTTGCAGTGTATCTAGTCTTGCCTTAGTGTTGCAGTGTATCTAGTCTTGCCTTAGTGTTGCAGTGTATCTATCTAGTCTTGCCTTAGTGTTGCAGTGTATCTAGTCTTACCTATCTAGTCTTGCCCTAGTGTTGCAGGTACCTAGTATTGCCGTAATTTTGCAGGTATATAGTCTTGCCTTAGTGTTGCAGTGTATCTAGTTTAGCCTTAGTATTTAGTCTTGCCTTAGTGGTGCAGGTATCTAATCTTGTCTTAGTGTTGCAGTGTATCTAGTCTTGCCTTAGCATTGCAGTGTATCTAGTGTTGCCTTAGTGTTGCAGGTATCTAATCTTGCCTTAGTGTTGCAGTGTAGCCTAATTGGTGCAGGTATCTAGTCTTGCCTTAGTGTTGCAGGTATATAGTCTTGCCTCAGTGTTGCAGTCTGTCTAGTCTTGCCTTTGTTTTGCAGTGTATCTAGTCTTGCCTTAGTGTTGCAGGTATCTAGTTTTGTCTTAGTGTTGCAGTGTATCTAGTCTTGCCTTAGTGTTGCAGTGTATATAGTCTTACCTTAGTGGTGCAGGTATCTAATCTTGTCTTAGTTTTCCAGTGTATCTAGTTTTGCCTTAGTATTTAGTCTTGCCTTAGTGTTGCAGGTAACTAATCTTGTCTTAGTGTTGCAGTGTATCTAGTCTTGCCTTAGTGTTGTGGTATCTATTCTTGCCTTAGTGTTGCAGTGTATTTCATCTTGCCTAAGTGTTACAGTATATCTAATCTTGCCTTGGTGTTTCAGTGTATCTATTCTTGCCTTAGTTTTGCAGTGTATATAGTCTTGCCTTAGTGTTGCAGTGTGTCTAGTTTTGACTTAGTGTTGCAGTGTATCTAGTCTTTCCTTAGTGTTGCATTGTATCTAGTCCTGCCTTAGCATTACAGTGTATCTAGTCTTGCTTTAGTGTTGCAGTGTATCTAATCTTGTCTTATTGTTGCAGTGTATCTAGTCTTGCCTTGGTGTTGCAGTGTACCTAGTCTTGCCTTAGTGTATCTAGTCTTGCCTTGGTGTTGCAGTGTATCTAGACGTGCCTTAGTGTTGCAGTGTATTTAGTCTTGTCTTAGTGTTACAGGTTTCTATTCTTGCCGTTGTTTTGCAGGTATCTAGTTTTGCCTTAGTGTTGCAGTGTATCTAGTCTTGCCTTAGTGTTGCATGTATCTAGTCTTGTCTTAGTGTTGCAGCTATCTAGTCTTGCCGCCTTAGTGTTGCAGTGTATCTAGTCTTACCTTAGTGTCACACTTATCTAGTAATGCTTTAGTGTTGCAGTGTATCTAGTCTTGCCTTAGTGTTGCAGGTATCTAATCTTGCCTTGGTGTTGCAGTGTATCTAGTCTTGCCTAACTGGTGCAGGTATCTAGTCTTGCCGTACTGTTGCAGGCATCTAGTTTTGCCTTAGTGTTGCAGTGTATATAGTCTTGCCTTAGTGTTGCAGTGTATCTAGTCTTGCCTTAGTGTTGCAGTGTATCTATCTAGTCTTGCCTTAGTGTTGCAGTGTATCTAGTCTTACCTATCTAGTCTTGCCCTAGTGTTGCAGGTACCTAGTATTGCCGTAGTTTTGCAGGTATATAGTCTTGCCTTAGTGTTGCAGTGTATCTAGTCTAGCCTTAGTGTTGCAGTGTATCTAGTCTTGCCTTAGTGTTGCAGTGTATCTAGTCTTGCATTAGTGTTGCAGTGTATCTATCTAGTCTTGTCTTAGTGTTGCAGTGTATCTAGTCTTACCTATCTAGTCTTGCCCTAGTGTTGCAGGTACCTAGTATTGCCGTAATTTTGCAGGTATATAGTCTTGCCTTAGTGTTGCAGTGTATCTAGTTTTGCCTTAGTATTTAGTCTTGCCTTAGTGGTGCAGGTCTCTAATCTTGTCTTAGTGTTGCAGTGTATCTAGTCTTGCCTTAGCGTTGCAGTGTATCTAGTCTTGCCTTAGTGTTGCAGGTATCTAATCTTGCCTTAGTGTTGCAGTGTAGCCTAATTGGTGCAGGTATCTAGTCTTGCCTTAGTGTTGCAGGTATATAGTCTTGCCTCAGTGTTGCAGTCTATCTAGTCTTGCCTTTGTTTTGCAGTGTATCTAGTCTTGCCTTAGTGTTGCAGGTATCTAGTTTTGTCTTAGTGTTGCAGTGTATCTAGTCTTGCCTTGGTGTTGCAGTGTATATAGTCTTACCTTAGTGGTGCAAGTATCATATCTTGTCTTAGTTTTACAGTGTATCTAGTTTTGCCTTAGTATTTAGTCTTGCCTTAGTGTTGCAGGTAACTAATCTTGTCTTAGTGTTGCAGTGTATCTAGTCTTGCCTTAGTGTTGTGGTATCTATTCTTGCCTTAGTGTTGCAGTATATTTCATCTTGCCTAAGTGTTACATCTTGCCTTGGTGTTTCAGTGTATCTATTCTTGCCTTAGTTTTGCAGTGTATCTAGTTTTGCCTTGGTGTTGCAGTGTATCTAGTCTTGCCTTAGTGTTGCAGTGTATCTAGTCTTGCCTTAATGTTGCAGTGTATCTAGTTTTGCGTTAGTGTTGCAGTGTATCTAGTCTTGCCTTAGTGTTGCATTGTATCTAGTCCTGCCTTAGCATTACAGTGTATCTAGTCTTGCCTTAGTGTTGCAGTGTATCTAATCTTGTCTTAGTGTTGCAGTATATCTATTCTTGCCTTGGTGTTGCAGTGTATCTAGTCTTGCCTTAGTGTTGCAGTGTATCTAGTCTTGCCTTGGTGTTGCAGTGTATCTAGACGTGCCTTCGTTTTGCAGTGTATCTAGTCTTGCTTTAGTGTTGCAGTGTTTCTAGTCTTGCCTTAGTGTTGCAGTAATCTAATCTTGCCTTAGTGTTGCAATGTATCTAGTCTTGCCTTAGCGTTGAAGGTATCTAGTCTTACCGTAGTGCTTCAGGTATATTAGTGTTGCAGTGCATCTAGTCTTGCCTTAGTGTTGCAGTGTATCCAGTCTTGCCGTAGTGTTGCAGGTATCTAGTCTCTTGCCTTAGTGTTGCAGTGTATCCAGTCTTGTCGTAGTGTTGCAGGTATCTAGTCTTGCCTTAGTTTTGCAGGTATCTAGTCTTGCCTTAGTATTGCAGTGTATCTAATCTTGTCTTAGTGTTGCAGTGTATCTAGTCTTGCCTTGGTGTTGCAGTGTACCTAGTCTTGCCTTAGTGTTGCAGTGTATCTAGTCTTGCCTTGGTGTTGCAGTGTATCTAGACGTGCCTTAGTGTTGCAGTGTATTTAGTCTTGTCTTAGTGTTGCAGGTTTCTATTCTTGCCGTTGTTTTGCAGGTATCTAGTTTTGCCTTAGTGTTGCAGTGTATCTAGTCTTGCCTTAGTGTTGCAGCTATCTAGTCTTGCCGCCTTAGTGTTGCAGTGTATCTAGTCTTGCCTTAGTGTTACACTTATCTAGTAATGCTTTAGTGTTGCAGTGTATCTAGTCTTGCCTTAGTGTTGCAGGTATCTAATCTTGCTTTGGTGTTGCAGTGTATCTAGTCTTGCCTAACTGGTGCAGGTATCTAGTCTTGCCGTACTGTTGCAGACATCTAGTTTTGCCTTATTGTTGCAGTGTATCTAGTCTTGCCTTAGTGTTGCAGTGTATCTAATCTTGCCTTAGTGTTGCAGTGTATCTATCTAGTCTTGCCTTAGTGTTGCAGTGTATCTAGTCTTACCTATCTAGTCTTGCCCTAGTGTTGCAGGTACCTAGTATTGCCGTAGTTTTGCAGGTATATAGTCTTGCCTTAGTGTTGCAGTGTATCTAGTCTAGCCTTAGTGTTGCAGTGTATCTAGTCTTGCCTTAGTGTTGCAGTGTATCTAGTCTTGCCTTAGTGTTGCAGTGTATCTATCTAGTCTTGCCTTAGTGTTGCAGTGTATCTAGTCTTACCTATCTAGTCTTGCCCTAGTGTTGCAGGTACCTAGTATTGCCGTAGTTTTGCAGGTATATAGTCTTACCTTAGTGTTGCAGTGTATCTAGTCTAGCCTTAGTGTTGCAGTGTATCTAGTCTTGCCTTAGTGTTGCAGTGTATCTAGTCTTGCCTTAGTGTTGCAGTGTATCTATCTAGTCTTGCCTTAGTGTTGCAGTGTATCTAGTCTTACCTATCTAGTCTTGCCCTAGTGTTGCAGGTACCTAGTATTGCCGTAATTTTGCAGGTATATAGTCTTGCCTTAGTGTTGCAGTGTATCTAGTTTAGCCTTAGTATTTAGTCTTGCCTTAGTGGTGCAGTTATCTAATCTTGTCTTAGTGTTGTAGTGTATCTATTCTTGCCTTAGCGTTGCAGTGTATCTAGTGTTGCCTTAGTGTTGCAGGTATCTAATCTTGCCTTAGTGTTGCAGTGTAGCCTAATTGGTGCAGGTATCTAGTCTTGCCTTAGTGTTGCAGGTATATAGTCTTGCCTCAGTGTTGCAGTCTGTCTAGTCTTGCCTTTGTTTTGCAGTGTATCTAGTCTTGCCTTAGTGTTGCAGGTATCTAGTTTTGTCTTAGTGTTGCAGTGTATCTAGTCTTGCCTTAGTGTTGCAGTGTATATAGTCTTACCTTAGTGGTGCAGGTATCTAATCTTGTCTTAGTTTTCCAGTGTATCTAGTTTTGCCTTAGTATTTAGTCTTGCCTTAGTGTTGCAGGTAACTAATCTTGTCTTAGTGTTGCAGTGTATCTAGTCTTGCCTTAGTGTTGTGGTATCTATTCTTGCCTTAGTGTTGCAGTGTATTTCATCTTGCCTAAGTGTTACAGTATATCTAATCTTGCCTTGGTGTTTCAGTGTATCTATTCTTGCCTTAGTTTTGTAGTGTATCTAGTTTTGCCTTGTTTTTGCAGTGTATCTAGTCTTGTCTTAGTGTTGCAGTGTATCTAGTCTTGCCTTAATGTTGCAGTGTATCTAGTTTTGCGTTAGTGTTGCAGTGTATCTAGTCTTGCCTTAGTGTTGCATTGTATCTAGTCCTGCCTTAGCATTACAGTGTATCTAGTCTTGCCTTAGTGTTGCAGTGTATCTAATCTTGTCTTAGTGTTGCAGTATATCTATTCTTGCCTTGGTGTTGCAGTGTATCTAGTCTTGCCTTAGTGTTGCAGTGTATCTAGTCTTGCCTTGGTGTTGCAGTGTATCTAGACGTGCCTTTGTTTTGCAGTGTATCTAGTCTGGCTTTAGTGTTGCAGTGTTTCTAGTCTTACCTTAGTGTTGCAGTAATCTAATCTTGCCTTAGTGTTGCAATGTATCTAGTCTTGCCTTAGCGTTGAAGGTATCTAGTCTTACCATAGTGCTTCAGGTATATTAGTATTGCAGTGCATCTAGTCTTGCCTTAGTGTTGCAGTGTATCCAGTCTTGCCGTAGTGTTGCAGGTATCTAGTCTCTTGCCTTAGTGTTGCAGTGTATCCAGTCTTGTCGTAGTGTTGCAGTTATCTAGTCTTGCCTTAGTTTTGCAGGTATCTAGTCTTGCCTTAGTATTGCAGTGTATCTAATCTTGTCTTAGTGTTGCAGTGTATCTAGTCTTGCCTTGGTGTTGCAGTGTACCTAGTCTTGCTTTAGTGTTGCAGTGTATCTAGTCTTGCCTTGGTGTTGCAGTGTATCTAGACGTGCCTTAGTGTTGCAGTGTATTTAGTCTTGTCTTAGTGTTGCAGGTTTCTATTCTTGCCGTTGTTTTGCAGGTATCTAGTTTTGCCTTAGTGTTGCAGTGTATCTAGTCTTGCCTTAGTGTTGCAGCTATCTAGTCTTGCCGCCTTAGTGTTGCAGTGTATCTAGTCTTGCCTTAGTGTTACACTTATCTAGTAATGCTTTAGTGTTGCAGTGTATCTAGTCTTGCCTTAGTGTTGCAGGTATCTAATCTTGCCTTGGTGTTGCAGTGTATCTAGTCTTGCCTAACTGGTGCAGGTATCTAGTCTTGCCGTACTGTTGCAGACATCTAGTTTTGCCTTAGTGTTGCAGTGTATCTAGTCTTGCCTTAGTGTTGCAGTGTATCTAGTCTTGCCTTAGTGTTGCAGAGTATCTATCTAGTCTTGCCTTAGTATTGCAGTGTATCTAGTCTTACCTATCTAGTCTTGCCCTAGTGTTGCAGGTACCTAGTATTGCCATAGTTTTGCAGGTATATAGTCTTGCCTTAGTGTTGCAGTGTATCTAGTCTAGCCTTAGTGTTGCAGTGTATCTAGTCTTGCCTTAGTGTTGCAGTGTATCTAGTCTTGCCTTAGTGTTGCAGTGTATCTATCTAGTCTTGCCTTAGTGTTGCAGTGTATCTAGTCTTACCTATCTAGTCTTGCCCTAGTGTTGCAGGTACCTAGTATTGCCGTAGTTTTGCAGGTATATAATCTTGCCTTAGTGTTGCAGTGTATCTAGTCTAGCCTTAGTGTTGCAGTGTATCTAGTCTTGCCTTAGTGTTGCAGTGTATCTAGTCTTGCCTTAGTGTTGCAGTGTATCTATCTAGTCTTGCCTTAGTGTTGCAGTGTATCTAGTCTTACCTATCTAGTCTTGCCCTAGTGTTGCAGGTACCTAGTATTGCCGTAATTTTGCAGGTATATAGTCTTGCCTTAGTGTTGCAGTGTATCTAGTTTAGCCTTAGTATTTAGTCTTGCCTTAGTGGTGCAGGTATCTAATCTTGTCTTAGTGTTGCAGTGTATCTATTCTTGCCTTAGCGTTGCAGTGTATCTAGTGTTGCCTTAGTGTTGCAGGTATCTAATCTTGCCTTAGTGTTGCAGTGTAGCCTAATTGGTGCAGGTATCTAGTCTTGCCTTAGTGTTGCAGGTATATAGTCTTGCCTCAGTGTTGCAGTCTGTCTAGTCTTGCCTTTGTTTTGCAGTGTATCTAGTCTTGCCTTAGTGTTGCAGGTATCTAGTTTTGTCTTAGTGTTGCAGTGTATCTAGTCTTGCCTTAGTGTTGCAGTGTATATAGTCTTACCTTAGTGGTGCAGGTATCTAATCTTGTCTTAGTTTTCCAGTGTATCTAGTTTTGCCTTAGTATTTAGTCTTGCCTTAGTGTTGCAGGTAACTAATCTTGTCTTAGTGTTGCAGTGTATCTAGTCTTGCCTTAGTGTTGTGGTATCTATTCTTGCCTTAGTGTTGCAGTGTATTTCATCTTGCCTAAGTGTTACAGTATATCTAATCTTGCCTTGGTGTTTCAGTGTATCTATTCTTGCCTTAGTTTTGCAGTGTATCTAGTTTTGCCTTGTTTTTGCAGTGTATCTAGTCTTGCCTTAATGTTGCAGTGTATCTAGTCTTGCCTTAATGTTGCAGTGTATCTAGTTTGCGTTAGTGTTGCAGTGTATCTAGTCTTGCCTTAGTGTTGCATTGTATCTAGTCCTGCCTTAGCATTACAGTGTATCTAGTCTTGCCTTAGTGTTGCAGTGTATCTAATCTTGTCTTAGTGTTGCAGTATATCTATTCTTGCCTTGGTGTTGCAGTGTATCTAGTCTTGCCTTAGTGTTGCAGTGTATCTAGTCTTGCCTTGGTGTTGCAGTGTATCTAGACGTGCCTTTGTTTTGCAGTGTATCTAGTCTGGCTTTAGTGTTGCAGTGTTTCTAGTCTTACCTTAGTGTTGCAGTAATCTAATCTTGCCTTAGTGTTGCAATGTATCTAGTCTTGCCTTAGCGTTGAAGGTATCTAGTCTTACCGTAGTGCTTCAGGTATATTAGTATTGCAGTGCATCTAGTCTTGCCTTAGTGTTGCAGTGTATCCAGTCTTGCCGTAGTGTTGCAGGTATCTAGTCTTGCTTAGTTTTGCAGGTATCTAGTCTTGCCTTAGTTTTGCAATGTATCTAGGCTTGCCTTAGTTTTGAGGTGTATCTAGTTTTGCCTTGGTGTTGCAGGTATCTAGTCTTGCCTTAGTGTTGCACGTATCTAGTCTTGCCGTAGTGTTGCAGGTATGTAGATTTGCCTTACTGTTGCACTGTATCTTGTTTTGCCATAGTGTTGCAGTGTATCTAGTCTTGCCGTAGTGTTGCAGTGTATCTAGACTTGCCTTAGTGTTGCAGGTATCTAGTCTTGCCTTAGTGTTGCAGTGTATCTAGTCTTGCCTTAGCATTGCAGGTATGTAGATTTGCCTTACTGTTGCACTGTATCTTGTCTTGCCATAGTGTTGCAGTGTATCTAGTCTTGCCATAGTGTTGCAGTGTATCTAGACTTGCCTTAGTGTTGCAGTGTATCTAGTCTTGCTTTAGTGTTGAAGTGTATCTAGTCTTGCGTTAGTCCCTTAGTTTATCTAGTCTTGCCTATCTAGTCTTGCGTTAGTGTTGCAGGTACCTAGAGTTGCTGTAGTTTTGCAGATATCTAGTCTTGCCTTAGTGTTTCAGTGTATCTAGTCTTGCCTTAGTGTTGCAGTGTATTTAGTCTTGTCTTAGTGTTGCAGGTTTCTATTCTTGCCATTGTTTTGCAGGTATCTAGTTTTGCCTTAGTGTTGCAGTGTATCTAGTCTGGCCTTGGTGTTGCATGTATCTAGTCTTGATTTAGTATTGCAGGTATCTAGTCTTTCCTTAGTGATGCAGTGTATCTAGTCTTGTCTTAGTGTTGCAGCTATCTAGTCTTGCCTTAGTGTTGCAGTGTATCTAGTCTTGCCTTAGTGTTACAGTTATCTAGTCATGCTTTAGTGTTGCAGTGTATCTAGTCTTGCCTTAGTGTTGCAGGTATCTAGTCTTGCCTTAGTGTTGTAGTGTGTGAGGCGTTGAGGGATTAAGCTCAATACTCCTCTGATATGCTGCCACCAGAGAAAGTCCCCTGTAAAGACTGATAGAGTTTTAAGTCTATTTTAATTGTCAATCAAGGAAAAGTCTCCTTTACCAACTCAGAAGCTCCCCTTTTATAGGTTACCTCTCGTCGGTTCAGGATACAACCATATATGGTGATATTACAAGGTGTGTATGATTCTGTCCAATCAGGATGATACACATGCAACTATTAACAATATTAATCAGTGTCTCAGACTAAAGTGTTAACGGGATAAGATATGTTATAACAAGGCATGATTTATATTGCATGCAAGAGGTCATAGTTTGTAATTAGATACTTATGCAAGTTTCTGCGAGTCTTCTCTCTTCTATCCTTCTCTTCTGTCAGGTCTGGTCCTGACATAGTGTATCTAGTCTTGCCTTAGTGTTGCAGTGTATCTAGTTTTGCCTTAGTGTTGCAGTGTATCTAGTCTTGCCTTAGTGTTGCAGTGTATCTATCTAGTCTTGCTTTAGTGTTGCAGTGTATCTAGTCTTACCTATCTAGTCTTGCCCTAGTGTTGCAGGTACCTAGTATTGCCGTAGTTTTGCAGGTATATAGTCTTGCCTTAGTGTTGCAGTGTATCTAGTCTTGCCTTAGTGTTGCAGTGTATATAGTCTTGCCTTAGTGTTGCAGGTTTATAGTCTTACCGTCGTTTTGCAGGTATCTAGTCTTGTCTTAGCGTTGCAGTGTATCTAGTCTTGCCTTAGTGTTGCAGGTATCTAATCTTGCCTTAGTGTTGCAGTGTATCTAGTCTTGCCTTAGTGGTGCAGGTATCTAGTCTTGCCTTAGTGTTGCAGGTACATAGTCTTGCCTCAGTGTTGCAGTGTATCTAGTCTTGCCATTGTGTTGCAGTGTATCTAATCTTGCCTTAGTGTTGCAGGTATCTAGTTTTGTCTTAGTGTTGCAGTGTATCTAGTCTTGCCTTAGTGTTGCAGTGTATATAGTCTTACCTTAGTGTTGCAGGTATCTAATCTTGTCTTAGTGTTCCAGTGTATCTAGTTTTGCCTTAGTATTTAGTCTTGCCTTAGTGTTGCAGGTAACTAATCGTGTCTTAGTGTTGCAGTGTATCTAGTCTTGCCTTAGTGTTGCAGTGTGTCTAGTTTTGCCTTAGTGTTGCAGTGTATCTAGTCTTGCCTTAGTGTTGCATTGTATCTAGTCCTGCCTTAGCGTTACAGTGTATCTAGTCTTGCCTTAGTATTGCAGTGTATCTAATCTTGTCTTAGTGTTGCAGTGTATCTAGTCTTGCCTTGGTGTTGCAGTGTATCTAGTCTTGCCTTAGTGTTGCAGTGTATCTAGTCTTGCCTTGGTGTTGCAGTGTATCTAGACGTGCCTTAGTTTTGCAGTGTATCTAGTCTTGCTTTAGTTTTGCAGTGTTTCTAGTCTTGCCTTAGTGTTGCAGTAATCTAATCTTGACTTAGTGTTGCAATGTATCTAGTCTTGCCTTAGTGTTGAAGGTATCTAGTCTTACCGTAGTGCTTCAGGTATATTAGTGTTGCAGTGACTCTAGTCTTGCCTTAGTGTTGCAGTGTATCCAGTCTTGCCATATTTTTGCAGGTATATAGTCTTGCCTTAGTGTTGCAGTGTATCTAGTCTTGCCTTAGTGTTGCATGTATCTAGTCTTGTCTTAGTGTTGCAGCTATCTAGTCTTGCCGCCTTAGTGTTGCAGTGTATCTAGTCTTGCCTTAGTGTCACACTTATCTAGTAATGCTTTAGTGTTGCAGTGTATCTAGTCTTGCCTTAGTGTTGCAGGTATCTAATCTTGCCTTGGTGTTGCAGTGTATCTAGTCTTGCCTAACTGGTGCAGGTATCTAGTCTTGCCGTACTGTTGCAGGCATCTAGTTTTGCCTTAGTGTTGCAGTTTATCTAGTCTTGCCTTAGTGTTGCAGTGTATCTAGTCTTGCCTTAGTGTTGCAGTGTATCTATCTAGTCTTGCCTTAGTGTTGCAGTGTATCTAGTCTTACCTATCTAGTCTTGCCCTAGTGTTGCAGGTACCTAGTATTGCCGTAGTTTTGCAGGTATATAGTCTAGCCTTAGTGTTGCAGTGTATCTAGTCTAGCCTTAGTGTTGCAGTGTATCTAGTCTTGCCTTAGTGTTGCAGTGTATCTAGTCTTGCCTTAGTGTTGCAGTGTATCTATCTAGTCTTGCCTTAGTGTTGCAGTGTATCTAGTCTTACCTATCTAGTCTTGCCCTAGTGTTCCAGGTACCTAGTATTGCCGTAATTTTGCAGGTATATAGTCTTGCCTTAGTGTTGCAGTGTATCTAGTTTTGCCTTAGTATTTAGTCTTGCCTTAGTGGTGCAGGTCTCTAATCTTGTCTTAGTGTTGCAGTGTATCTAGTCTTGCCTTAGCGTTGCAGTGTATCTAGTCTTGCCTTAGTGTTGCAGGTATCTAATCTTGCCTTAGTGTTGCAGTGTAGCCTAATTGGTGCAGGTATCTAGTCTTGCCTTAGTGTTGCAGGTATATAGTCTTGCCTCAGTGTTGCAGTCTATCTAGTCTTGCCTTTGTTTTGCAGTGTATCTAGTCTTGCCTTAGTGTTGCAGGTATCTAGTTTTGTCTTAGTGTTGCAGTGTATCTAGTCTTGCCTTGGTGTTGCAGTGTATATAGTCTTACCTTAGTGGTGCAGGTATCTAATCTTGTCTTAGTTTTCCAGTGTATCTAGTTTTGCCTTAGTATTTAGTCTTGCCTTAGTGTTGCAGGTAACTAATCTTGTCTTAGTGTATCTAGTCTTGCCTTAGTGTTGTGGTATCTATTCTTGCCTTAGTGTTGCAGTGTATTTCATCTTGCCTAAGTGTTACAGTATATCTAATCTTGCCTTGGTGTTTCAGTGTATCTATTCTTGCCTTAGTTTTGCAGTGTATCTAGTTTTGCCTTGGTGTTGCAGTGTATCTAGTCTTGCCTTAGTGTTGCAGTGTATCTAGTCTTGCCTTAATGTTGCAGTGTATCTAGTTTTGCGTTAGTGTTGCAGTGTATCTAGTCTTGCCTTAGTGTTGCATTGTATCTAGTCCTGCCTTAGCATTACAGTGTATCTAGTCTTGCCTTAGTGTTGCAGTGTCTCTAATCTTGTCTTAGTGTTGCAGTATATCTATTCTTGCCTTGGTGTTGCAGTGTATCTAGTCTTGCCTTAGTGTTGCAGTGTATCTAGTCTTGCCTTGGTGTTGCAGTGTATCTAGACGTGCCTTCGTTTTGCAGTGTATCTAGTCTTGCTTTAGTGTTGCAGTGTTTCTAGTCTTGCCTTAGTGTTGCAGTAATCTAATCTTGCCTTAGTGTTGCAATGTATCTAGTCTTGCCTTAGCGTTGAAGGTATCTAGTCTTACCGTAGTGCTTCAGGTATATTAGTGTTGGAGTGCTTCTAGTCTTGCCTTAGTGTTGCAGTGTATCCAGTCTTGCCGTAGTGTTGCAGGTATCTAGTCTCTTGCCTTAGTGTTGCAGTGTATCCAGTCTTGTCGTAGTGTTGCAGGTATCTAGTCTTGCCTTAGTTTTGCAGGTATCTAGTCTTGCCTTAGTGTTGCAGTGTATCTAATCTTGTCTTAGTGTTGCAGTGTATCTAGTCTTGCCTTGGTGTTGCAGTGTACCTAGTCTTGCCTTAGTGTTACACTTATCTAGTAATGCTTTAGTGTTGCAGTGTATCTAGTCTTGCCTTAGTGTTGCAGGTATCTAATCTTGCCTTGGTGTTGCAGTGTATCTAGTCTTGCCTAACTGGTGCAGGTATCTAGTCTTGCCGTACTGTTGCAGACATCTAGTTTTGCCTTAGTGTTGCAGTGTATCTAGTCTTGCCTTAGTGTTGCAGTGTATCTAGTCTTGCCTTAGTGTTGCAGTGTATCTATCTAGTCTTGCCTTAGTATTGCAGTGTATCTAGTCTTACCTATCTAGTCTTGCCCTAGTGTTGCAGGTACCTAGTATTGCCGTAGTTTTGCAGGTATATAGTCTTGCCTTATTAGTGTTGCAGTGTATCTAGTCTAGCCTTAGTGTTGCAGTGTATCTAGTCTTGCCTTAGTGTTGCAGTGTATCTAGTCTTGCCTTAGTGTTGCAGTGTATCTATCTAGTCTTGCCTTAGTGTTGCAGTGTATCTAGTCTTACCTATCTAGTCTTGCCCTAGTGTTGCAGGTACCTAGTATTGCCGTAGTTTTGCAGGTATATAGTCTTGCCTTAGTGTTGCAGTGTATCTAGTCTAGCCTTAGTGTTGCAGTGTATCTAGTCTTGCCTTAGTGTTGCAGTGTATCTAGTCTTGCCTTAGTGTTGCAGTGTATCTATCTAGTCTTGCCTTAGTGTTGCAGTGTATCTAGTCTTACCTATCTAGTCTTGCCCTAATGATGCAGGTACCTAGTATTGCCGTAATTTTGCAGGTATATAGTCTTGCCTTAGTGTTGCAGTGTATCTAGTTTAGCCTTAGTATTTAGTCTTGCCTTAGTGGTGCAGGTATCTAATCTTGTCTTAGTGTTGCAGTGTATCTAGTCTTGCCTTAGCGTTGCAGTGTATCTAGTGTTGCCTTAGTGTTGCAGGTATCTAATCTTGCCTTAGTGTTGCAGTGTAGCCTAATTGGTGCAGGTATCTAGTCTTGCCTTAGTGTTGCAGGTATATAGTCTTGCCTCAGTGTTGCAGTCTGTCTAGTCTTGCCTTTGTTTTGCAGTGTATCTAGTCTTGCCTTAGTGTTGCAGGTATCTAGTTTTGTCTTAGTGTTGCAGTGTATCTAGTCTTGCCTTAGTGTTGCAGTGTATATAGTCTTACCTTAGTGGTGCAGGTATCTAATCTTGTCTTAGTTTTCCAGTGTATCTAGTTTTGCCTTAGTATTTAGTCTTGCCTTAGTGTTGCAGGTAACTAATCTTGTCTTAGTGTTGCAGTGTATCTAGTCTTGCCTAAGTGTTGTGGTATCTATTCTTGCCTTAGTGTTGCAGTGTATTTCATCTTGCCTAAGTGTTACAGTATATCTAATCTTGCCTTGGTGTTTCAGTGTATCTATTCTTGCCTTAGTTTTGCAGTGTATCTAGTTTTGCCTTGTTTTTGCAGTGTATCTATTCTTGCCTTAGTGTTGCAGTGTATCTAGTCTTGCCTTAATGTTGCAGTGTATCTAGTTTTGCGTTAGTGTTGCAGTGTATCTAGTCTTGCCTTAGTGTTGCATTGTATCTAGTCCTGCCTTAGCATTACAGTGTATCTAGTCTTGCCTTAGTGTTGCAGTGTATCTAATCTTGTCTTAGTGTTGCAGTATATCTATTCTTGCCTTGGTGTTGCAGTGTATCTAGTCTTGCCTTAGTGTTGCAGTGTATCTAGTCTTGCCTTGCTGTTGCAGTGTATCTAGACGTGCCTTTGTTTTGCAGTGTATCTAGTCTGGCTTTAGTGTTGCAGTGTTTCTAGTCTTACCTTAGTGTTGCAGTAATCTAATCTTGCCTTAGTATTGCAATGTATCTAGTCTGCCTTAGCGTTGAAGGTATCTAGTCTTACCGTAGTGCTTCAGGTATATTAGTATTGCAGTGCATCTAGTCTTGCCTTAGTGTTGCAGTGTATCCAGTCTTGCCGTAGTGTTGCAGGTATCTAGTCTCTTGCCTTAGTGTTGCAGTGTATCCAGTCTTGCCGTAGTGTTGCAGGTATCTAGTCTTGCCTTAGTTTTGCAGGTATCTAGTCTTGCCTTAGTTTTGCAATGTATCTAGGCTTGCCTTAGTTTTGAGGTGTATCTAGTTTTGCCTTGGTGTTGCAGGTATCTAGTCTTGCCTTAGTGTTGCACGTATCTAATCTTGCCGTAGTGTTGCAGGTATGTAGATTTGCCTTACTGTTGCACTGTATCTTGTTTTGCCATAGTGTTGCAGTGTATCTAGTCTTGCCGTAGTGTTGCAGTGTATCTAGACTTGCCTTAGTGTTGCAGGTATCTAGTCTTGCCTTAGTGTTGCAGTGTATCTAGTCTTGCCTTAGCATTGCAGGTATGTAGATTTGCCTTACTGTTGCACTGTATCTTGTCTTGCCATAGTGTTGCAGTGTATCTAGTCTTGCCGTAGTGTTGCAGTGTATCTAGACTTGCCTTAGTGTTGCAGTGTATCTAGTCTTGCTTTAGTGTTGAAGTGTATCTAGTCTTGCGTTAGTCTTATAGTTTATCTAGTCTTGCCTATCTAGTCTTGCCTTAGTGTTGCAGGTACCTAGAGTTGCTGTAGTTTTGCAGATATCTAGTCTTGCCTTAGTGTTTCAGTGTATCTAGTCTTGCCTTAGTGTTGCAGTGTATTTAGTCTTGTCTTAGTGTTGCAGGTTTCTATTCTTGCCATTGTTTTGCAGGTATCTAGTTTTGCCTTAGTGTTGCAGTGTATCTAGTCTGGCCTTGGTGTTGCATGTATCTAGTCTTGAGTTAGTATTGCAGGTATCTAGTCTTTCCTTAGTGGTGCAGTGTATCTAGTCTTGTCTTAGTGTTGCAGCTATCTAGTCTTGCCTTAGTGTTGCAGTGTATCTAGTCTTGCCTTAGTGTTACAGTTATCTAGTCATGCTTTAGTGTTGCAGTGTATCTAGTCTTGCCTTAGTGTTGCAGGTATCTAGTCTTGCCTTAGTGTTGTAGTGTATCTAGTCTTGCCTTAGTGTTGCAGTGTATCTAGTTTTGCCTTAGTGTTGCAGTGTATCTAGTCTTGCCTTAGTGTTGCAGTGTATCTATCTAGTCTTGCTTTAGTGTTGCAGTGTATCTAGTCTTACCTATCTAGTCTTGCCCTAGTGATGCAGGTACCTAGTATTGCCGTAGTTTTGCAGGTATATAGTCTTGCCTTAGTGTTGCAGTGTATCTAGTCTTGCCTTAGTGTTGCAGTGTATATAGTCTTGCCTTAGTGTTGCAGGTTTATAGTCTTACCGTCGTTTTGCAGGTATCTAGTCTTGTCTTAGCGTTGCAGTGTATCTAGTCTTGCCTTAGTGTTGCAGGTATCTAATCTTGCCTTAGTGTTGCAGTGTATCTAGTCTTGCCTTAGTGGTGCAGGTATCTAGTCTTGCCTTAGTGTTGCAGGTATATAGTCTTGCCTCAGTGTTGCAGTGTATCTAGTCTTGCCATTGTGTTGCAGTGTATCTAATCTTGCCTTAGTGTTGCAGGTATCTAGTTTTGTCTTAGTGTTGCAGTGTATCTAGTATTGCCTTAGTGTTGCAGTGTATATAGTCTTACCTTAGTGTTGCAGGTATCTAATCTTGTCTTAGTGTTCCAGTGTATCTAGTTTTGCCTTAGTATTTAGTCTTGCCTTAGTGTTGCAGGTAACTAATCGTGTCTTAGTGTTGCAGTGTATCTAGTCTTGCCTTAGTGTTGCAGTGTGTCTAGTTTTGCCTTAGTGTTGCAGTGTATCTAGTCTTGCCTTAGTGTTGCATTGTATCTAGTCCTGCCTTAGCGTTACAGTGTATCTAGTCTTGCCTTAGTATTGCAGTGTATCTAATCTTGTCTTAGTGTTGCAGTGTATCTAGTCTTGCCTTGGTGTTGCAGTGTATCTAGTCTTGCCTTAGTGTTGCAGTGTATCTAGTCTTGCCTTGGTGTTGCAGTGTATCTAGACGTGCCTTAGTTTTGCAGTGTATCTAGTCTTGCTTTAGTTTTGCAGTGTTTCTAGTCTTGCCTTAGTATTGCAGTAATCTAATCTTGACTTAGTGTTGCAATGTATCTAGTCTTGCCTTAGTGTTGAAGGTATCTAGTCTTACCTAGTGCTTCAGGTATATTAGTGTTGCAGTGACACTAGTCTTGCCTTAGTGTTGCAGTGTATCCAGTCTTGCCATATTTTTGCAGGTATATAGTCTTGCCTTAGTGTTGCAGTGTATCTAGTCTTGCCTTAGCGTTGCAGTGTATCTAGTCTTGCCTTAGTGTTGCAGGTATCTAATCTTGCCTTAGTGTTGCAGTGTATCTATCTAGTCTTACCTTAGTGTTGCAGTGTATCTAGCCTTACCTATCTAGTCTTGCCCTAGTGTTGCAGGTACCTAGTATTGCCATAGTTTTGCAGGTATATAGTCTTGCCTTAGTTTGCAGTGTATCTAGTCTTGCCTTAGCGTTGCAGTGTATCTAGTCATGCCTTAGTGTTGCATTGTATCTAGTCCTGCCTTAGAGTTACATTGTATCTAGTCTTGCCTTAGTGTTGCAGTGTATCTAATCTTGTCTTAGTGTTGCAGTATATATAGTCTTGCCTCGGTGTTGCAGTGTATCTAGTCTTGCTGTAGTTTTGAAGTGTATCTATTCTTGCCTTACTGTTGCAATGTATCTAGTCTTGCCTTAGTGTTGCAGGTATCTAGTCTTACCGTATATTAGTGTTGCAGTGCATCTAGTCTTACCTTAGTGTTGCAGTGTATCCAGTCTTTTCGTAATGTTGCAGGTATCTAGTCTTGCCTTAGTGTTGTAGTGTATCCAGTCTTGCCGTAGTGTTGCAGGTATCTAGTCTTGCCTTAGTTTTGCAGGTATCTAGTCTTGCCTTAGCGTTGCAATGTATCTGGTCTTGCCTTAGTGTTGCAGTGTATCTATTCTTGCCTTATTGTTGCAGGTATCTTGTCTTGCCGTAATGTTGCAGGTATGTAGTTTTGCCTTAGTGTTGCAGTGTATCTAGTCTTACCTATCTAGTCTTGCCCTAGTGTTGCAGGTACCTAGTATTGCCATAGTTTTGCAGGTATATAGTCTTGCCTTAGTTTGCAGTGTATCTAGTCTTGCCTTAGCGTTGCAGTGTATCTAGTCTTGCCTTAGTGTTGCATTGTATCTAGTCCTGCCTTAGAGTTACATTGTATCTAGTCTTGCCTTAGTGTTGCAGTGTATCTAATCTTGTCTTAGTGTTGCAGTATATATAGTCTTGCCTCGGTGTTGCAGTGTATCTAGTCTTGCTGTAGTTTTGAAGTGTATCTATTCTTGCCTTACTGTTGCAATGTATCTAGTCTTGCCTTAGTGTTGCAGGTATCTAGTCTTACCGTATATTAGTGTTGCAGTGCATCTAGTCTTACCTTAGTGTTGCAGTGTATCCAGTCTTTTCGTAATGTTGCAGGTATCTAGTCTTGCCTTAGTGTTGCAGTGTATCCATTCTTGCCGTAGTGTTGCAGGTATCTAGTCTTGCCTTAGTTTTGCAGGTATCTAGTCTTGCCTTAGTGTTGCAATGTATCTGGTCTTGCCTTAGTGTTGCAGTGTATCTATTCTTGCCTTATTGTTGCAGGTATCTTGTCTTGCCGTAATGTTGCAGGTATGTAGTTTTGCCTTAGTGTTGCAGTGTATCTAGTCTTGCCATAGTGTTGCACTGTATCTAGTCTTGCCGTAGTGTTGCAGTGTATCTAGACTTGCCTTAGTGTTGCAGGTATCTAGTCTTGCCTTAGTGTTGCAGTGTATCTAGACTTGCCTTAGTGTTGCAGGTATCTAGTCTTGCCTTAGTGTTGCAGTGTATCTAGTCTTGCCGTAGTGTTGCAGTGTATCTAGTCTTGCCTTAGTGTTGAAGTGTATCTAGTCTTGCCTTAGTGTTACAGTTTATCTAGTCTTGCCTATCTAGTCTTGCCTTAGTTAGTATTGCAGGTACCTAGTGTTGCTGTAGTTTTTCAGGTATCTAGTCTTGCCTTAGTGTTACAGTGTATCTAGTCTTGCCTTAGTGTTGCAGTGTATTTAGTCTTGTCTTAGTGTTGCAGGTTTCTATTCTTGCCGTTGTTTTGCAGGTATCTAGTTTTGCCTTAGTGTTGCAGTGTATCTAGTCTTCCTTAGTGTTGCAGGTATCTAATCTTGCCTTAGTGTTGCAGTGTATCTAGTCTTGCCTTAGTGGTGCAGGTATCTAGTCTTGCCTTAGTGTTGCAGGTATATAGTCTTGCCTCAGTGTTGCAGTGTATCTAGTCTTGCCATTGTGTTGCAGTGTATCTAATCTTGCCTTAGTGTTGCAGGTATCTAGTTTTGTCTTAGTGTTGCAGTGTATCTAGTCTTGCCTTAGTGTTGCAGTGTATATAGTCTTACCTTAGTGTTGCAGGTATCTAATCTTGTCTTAGTGTTCCAGTGTATCTAGTTTTGCCTTAGTGTTGCATTGTATCTAGTCCTGCCTTAGAGTTACATTGTATCTAGTCTTGCCTTAGTGTTGCAGTGTATCTAATCTTGTCTTAGTGTTGCAGTATATATAGTCTTGCCTCGGTGTTGCAGTGTATCTAGTCTTGCTGTAGTTTTGAAGTGTATCTATTCTTGCCTTACTGTTGTAGTCTTGCCTTAGTTTTGCAGGTATCTAGTCTTGCCTTAGTGTTGCAATGTATCTGGTCTTGCCTTAGTGTTGCAGTGTATCTATTCTTGCCTTATTGTTGCAGGTATCTTGTCTTGCCGTAATGTTGCAGGTATGTAGTTTTGCCTTAGTGTTGCAGTGTATCTAGTCTTGCCATAGTGTTGCACTGTATCTAGTCTTGCCGTAGTGTTGCAGTGTATCTAGACTTGCCTTAGTGTTGCAGGTATCTAGTCTTGCCTTAGTGTTGCAGTGTATCTATACTTGCCTTAGTGTTGCAGGTATCTAGTCTTGCCTTAGTGTTGCAGTGTATCTAGTCTTGCCGTAGTGTTGCAGTGTATCTAGTCTTGCCTTAGTGTTGAAGTATATCTAGTCTTGCCTTAGTGTTACAGTTTATCTAGTCTTGCCTATCTAGTCTTGCCTTAGTTAGTATTGCAGGTACCTAGTGTTGCTGTAGTTTTTCAGGTATCTAGTCTTGCCTTAGTGTTACAGTGTATCTAGTCTTGCCTTAGTGTTGCAGTGTATTTAGTCTTGTCTTAGTGTTGCAGGTTTCTATTCTTGCCGTTGTTTTGCAGGTATCTAGTTTTGCCTTAGTGTTGCAGTGTATCTAGTCTTGCCTTAGTGTTGCAGGTATCTAATCTTGCCTTAGTGTTGCAGTGTATCTAGTCTTGCCTTAGTGGTGCAGGTATCTAGTCTTGCCTTAGTGTTGCAGGTATATAGTCTTGCCTCAGTGTTGCAGTGTATCTAGTCTTGCCATTGTGTTGCAGTGTATCTAATCTTGCCTTAGTGTTGCAGGTATCTAGTTTTGTCTTAGTGTTGCAGTGTATCTAGTCTTGCCTTAGTGTTGCAGTGTATATAGTCTTACCTTAGTGTTGCAGGTATCTAATCTTGTCTTAGTGTTCCAGTGTATCTAGTTTTGCCTTAGTATTTAGTCTTGCCTTAGTGTTGCAGGTAACTAATCGTGTCTTAGTGTTGCAGTGTATCTAGTCTTGCCTTAGTGTTGTAGTGTGTCTAGTTTTGCCTTAGTGTTGCAGTGTATCTAGTCTTGCCATAGTGTTGCATTGTATCTAGTCCTGCCTTAGCGTTACAGTGTATCTAGTCTTGCCTTAGTGTTGCAGTGTATCTAATCTTGTCTTAGTGTTGCAGTGTATCTAGTCTTGCCTTGGTGTTGCAGTGTATCTAGTCTTGCTTTAGTGTTGCAGTGTATCTAGTCTTGCCTTGGTGTTGCAGTGTATCTAGACGTGCCTTAGTTTTGCAGTGTATCTAGTCTTGCTTTAGTTTTGCAGTGTATCTAGTCTTGCCTTAGTGTTGCAGTAATCTAATCTTGGCTTAGTGTTGCAAAGTATCTAGTCTTGCCTTAGTGTTGAAGGTATCTAGTCTTACTGTAGTGCTTCAGGTATATTAGTGTTGCAGTGACTCTAGTCTTGCCTTAGTGTTGCAGTGTATCCAGTCTTGCCATATTTTTGCAGGTATATAGTCTTGCCTTAGTGTTGCAGGTATCTAATCTTGCCTTAGTGTTGCAGTGTATCTATCTAGTCTTGCCTTAGTGTTGCAGTGTATCTAGTCTTACCTATCTAGTCTTGCCCTAATGTTGCAGTTACCTAGTATTGCCGTAGTTTTGCAGGTATATAGTCTTGCCTTAGTGTTGCAGTGTATCTAGTCTTGCCTTAGCGTTGCAGTGTATCTAGTCTTGCCTTAGTGTTGCATTGTATCTAGTCCTGCCTTAGAGTTACATTGTATCTAGTCTTGCCTTAGTGTTGCAGTGTATCTAATCTTGTCTTAGTATTGCAGTATATATCGTCTTGCCTCGGTGTTGCAGTGTATCTAGTCTTGCCGTAGTTTTGAAGTGTATCTATTCTTGCCTTAGTGTTGCAATGTATCTAGTCTTGCCTTAGTGTTGCAGGTATCTAGTCTTACCGTATATTAGTGTTGCAGTGCATCTAGTCTTACCTTAGTGTTGCAGTGTATCCAGTCTTTTCGTAATGTTGCAGGTATCTAGTCTTGCCTTAGTGTTGCAGTATATCCAGTCTTGCCGTAGTGTTGCAGGTATCTAGTCTTGCCTTAGTTTTGCAGGTATCTAGTCTTGCCTTAGTGTTGCAATGTATCTGGTCTTGCCTTAGTGTTGCAGTGTATCTATTCTTGCCTTATTGTTGCAGGTATCTTGTCTTGCCGTAATGTTGCAGGTATGTAGATTTGCCTTAGTGTTGCAGTGTATCTAGTCTTACCTATCTAGTCTTGCCATAGTGTTGCAGGTACCTAGTATTGCCATAGTTTTGCAGGTATATAGTCTTGCCTTAGTTTGCAGTGTATCTAATCTTGCCTTAGCATTGCAGTGTATCTAGTCTTGCCTTAGTGTTGCATTGTATCTAGTCCTGCCTTAGAGTTACATTGTATCTAGTCTTGCCTTAGTGTTGCAGTGTATCTAATCTTGTCTTAGTGTTGCAGTATATATAGTCTTGCCTCGGTGTTGCAGTGTATCTAGTCTTGCTGTAGTTTTGAAGTGTATCTATTCTTGCCTTACTGTTGCAATGTATCTAGTCTTGCCTTAGTGTTGCAGGTATCTAGTCTTACCGTATATTAGTGTTGCAGTGCATCTAGTCTTACCTTAGTGTTGCAGTGTATCCAGTCTTTTCGTAATGTTGCAGGTATCTAGTCTTGCCTTAGTGTTGCAGTGTATCCAGTCTTGCCGTAGTGTTGCAGGTATCTAGTCTTGCCTTAGTTTTGCAGGTATCTAGTCTTGCCTTAGTGTTGCAATGTATCTGGTCTTGCCTTAGTGTTGCAGTGTATCTATTCTTGCCTGGTATCTTGTCTTGCCGTAATGTTGCAGGTATGTAGTTTTGCCTTAGTGTTGCAGTGTATCTAGTCTTGCCATAGTGTTGCACTGTATCTAGTCTTGCCGTAGTGTTGCAGTGTATCTAGACTTGCCTTAGTGTTGCAGGTATCTAGTCTTGCCTTAGTGTTGCAGTGTATCTATACTTGCCTTAGTTTTGCAGGTATCTAGTCTTGCCTTAGTGTTGCAGTGTATCTAGTCTTGCCGTAGTGTTGCAGTGTATCTAGTCTTGCCTTAGTGTTGAAGTGTATCTAGTCTTGCCTTAGTGTTACAGTTTATCTAGTCTTGCCTATCTAGTCGTGCCTTAGTTAGTATTGCAGGTACCTAGTGTTGCTGTAGTTTTTCAGGTATCTAGTCTTGCCTTAGTGTTACAGTGTATCTAGTCTTGCCTTAGTGTTGCAGTGTATTTAGTCTTGTCTTAGTGTTGCAGGTTTCTATTCTTGCCGTTGTTTTTCAGGTATCTAGTTTTGCCTTAGTGTTGCAGTGTATCTAGTCTTGCCTTAGTGTTGCAGGTATCTAATCTTGCCTTAGTGTTGCAGTGTATCTAGTCTTGCCTTAGTGGTGCAGGTATCTAGTCTTGCCTTAGTGTTGCAGGTATATAGTCTTGCCTCAGTGTTGCAGTGTATCTAGTCTTGCCATTGTGTTGCAGTGTATCTAATCTTGCCTTAGTGTTGCAGGTATCTAGTTTTATCTTAGTGTTGCAGTGTATCTAGTCTTGCCTTAGTGTTGCAGTGTATATAGTCTTACCTTAGTGTTGCAGGTATCTAATCTTGTCTTAGTGTTCCAGTGTATCTAGTTTTGCCTTAGTATTTAGTCTTGCCTTAGTGATGCAGGTAACTAATCGTGTCTTAGTGTTGCAGTGTATCTAGTCTTGCCTTAGTGTTGCAGTGTGTCTAGTTTTGCCTTAGTGTTGCAGTGTATCTAGTCTTGCCATAGTGTTGCATTGTATCTAGTCCTGCCTTAGCGTTACAGTGTATCTAGTCTTGCCTTAGTGTTGCAGTGTATCTAATCTTGTCTTAGTGTTGCAGTGTATCTAGTCTTGCCTTGGTGTTGCAGTGTATCTAGTCTTGCCTTAGTGTTGCAGTGTATCTAGTCTTGCCTTGGTGTTGCAGTGTATCTAGACGTGCCTTAGTTTTGCAGTGTATCTAGTCTTGCTTTAGTTTTGCAGTGTATCTAGTCTTGCCTTAGTGTTGCAGTGATCTAATCTTGACTTAGTGTTGCAAAGTATCTAGTCTTGCCTTAGTGTTGAAGGTATCTAGTCTTACCGTAGTGCTTCAGGTATATTAGTTTTGCAGTGACTCTAGTCTTGCCTTAGTGTTGCAGTGTATCCAGTCTTGCCATATTTTTGCAGGTATATAGTCTTGCCTTAGTGTTGCAGTGTATCTAGTCTTGCCTTAGCGTTGCAGTGTATCTAGTCTTGCCTTAGTGTTGCAGGTATCTAATCTTGCCTTAGTGTTGCAGTGTATCTATCTAGTCTTGCCTTAGTGTTGCAGTGTATCTAGTCTTACCTATCTAGTCTTGCCCTAATGTTGCAGTTACCTAGTATTGCCGTAGTTTTGCAGGTATATAGTCTTGCCTTAGTGTTGCAGTGTATCTAGTCTTGCCTTAGCGTTGCAGTGTATCTAGTCTTGCCTTAGTGTTGCATTGTATCTAGTCCTGCCTTAGAGTTACATTGTATCTAGTCTTGCCTTAGTGTTGCAGTGTATCTAATCTTGTCTTAGTATTGCAGTATATATCGTCTTGCCTCGGTGTTGCAGTGTATCTAGTCTTGCCGTAGTTTTGAAGTGTATCTATTCTTGCCTTAGTGTTGCAATGTATCTAGTCTTGCCTTAGTGTTGCAGGTATCTAGTCTTACCGTATATTAGTGTTGCAGTGCATCTAGTCTTACCTTAGTGTTGCAGTGTATCCAGTCTTTTCGTAATGTTGCAGGTATCTAGTCTTGCCTTAGTGTTGCAGTGTATCCAGTCTTGCCGTAGTGTTGCAGGTATCTAGTCTTGCCTTAGTTTTGCAGGTATCTAGTCTTGCCTTAGTGTTGCAATGTATCTGGTCTTGCCTTAGTGTTGCAGTGTATCTATTCTTGCCTTATTGTTGCAGGTATCTTGTCTTGCCGTAATGTTGCAGGTATATAGATTTGCCTTAGTGTTGCAGTGTATCTAGTCTTACCTATCTAGACTTGCCCTAGTGTTGCAGGTACCTAGTATTGCCATAGTTTTGCAGGTATATAGTCTTGCCTTAGTTTGCAGTGTATCTAGTCTTGCCTTAGCGTTGCAGTGTATCTAGTCTTGCCTTAGTGTTGCATTGTATCTAGTCCTGCCTTAGGGTTACATTGTATCTAGTCTTGCCTTAGTGTTGCAGTGTACTTAGTGTTGCAGTATATATAGTCTTGCCTCGGTGTTGCAGTGTATCTAGTCTTGCTGTAGTTTTGAAGTGTATCTATTCTTGCCTTACTGTTGCAATGTATCTAGTCTTGCCTTAGTGTTGCAGGTATCTAGTCTTATCGTATATTAGTGTTGCAGTGCATCTAGTCTTACCTTTGTGTTGCAGTGTATCCAGTCTTTTCGTAATGTTGCAGGTATCTAGTCTTGCCTTAGTGTTGCAGTGTATCCAGTCTTGCCGTAGTGTTGCAGGTATCTAGTCTTGCCTTAGTTTTGCAGGTATCTAGTCTTGCCTTAGTGTTGCAATGTATCTGGTCTTGCCTTAGTGTTGCAGTGTATCTATTCTTGCCTTATTGTTGCAGGTATCTTGTCTTGCCGTAATGTTGCAGGTATGTAGTTTTGCCTTAGTGTTGCAGTGTATCTAGTCTTGCCATAGTGTTGCACTGTATCTAGTCTTGCCGTAGTGTTGCAGTGTATCTAGACTTTCCTTAGTGTTGCAGGTATCTAGTCTTGCCTTAGTGTTGCAGTGTATCTATACTTGCCTGAGTGTTGCAGGTATCTAGTCTTGCCTTAGTGTTGCAGTGTATCTAGTCTTGCCGTAGTGTTGCAGTGTATCTAGTCTTGCCTTAGTGTTGAAGTGTATCTAGTCTTGCCTTAGTGTTACAGTTTATCTAGTCTTGCCTATCTAGTCTTGCCTTAGTTAGTATTGCAGGTACCTAGTGTTGCTGTAGTTTTTCAGGTATCTAGTCTTGCCTTAGTGTTACAGTGTATCTAGTCTTGCCTTAGTGTTGCAGTGTATTTAGTCTTGTCTTAGTGTTGCAGGTTTCTATTCTTGCCGTTGTTTTGCAGGTATCTAGTTTTGCCTTAGTGTTGCAGTGTATCTAGTCTTGCCTTAGTGTTGCAGGTATCTAATCTTGCCTTAGTGTTGCAGTGTATCTAGTCTTGCCTTAGTGGTGCAGGTATCTAGTCTTGCCTTAGTGTTGCAGGTATATAGTCTTGCCTCAGTGTTGCAGTGTATCTAGTCTTGCCATTGTGTTGCAGTGTATCTAATCTTGCCTTAGTGTTGCAGGTATCTAGTTTTGTCTTAGTGTTGCAGTGTATCTAGTCTTGCCTTAGTGTTGCAGTGTATATAGTCTTACCTTAGTGTTGCAGGTATCTAATCTTGTCTTTGTGTTCCAGTGTATCTAGTTTTGCCTTAGTATTTAGTCTTGCCTTAGTGTTGCAGGTAACTAATCGTGTCTTAGTGTTGCAGTGTATCTAGTCTTGCCTTAGTGTTGCAGTGTGTCTAGTTTTGCCTTAGTGTTGCAGTGTATCTAGTCTTGCCTTAGTGTTGCATTGTATCTAGTCCTGCCTTAGCGTTACAGTGTATCTAGTCTTGCCTTAGTGTTGCAGTGTATCTAATCTTGTCTTAGTGTTGCAGTGTATCTAGTCTTGCCTTGGTGTTGCAGTGTATCTAGTCTTGCCTTAGTGTTGCAGTGTATCTAGTCTTGCCTTGGTGTTGCAGTGTATCTAGACGTGCCTTAGTTTTGCAGTGTATCTAGTCTTGCTTTAGTTTTGCAGTGTATCTAGTCTTGCCTTAGTGTTGCAGTAATCTAATCTTGACTTAGTGTTGCAATGTATCTAGTCTTGCCTTAGTGTTGAAGGTATCTAGTCTTACCGTAGTGCTTCAGGTATATTAGTGTTGCAGTGACGCTAGTCTTGCCTTAGTGTTGCAGTGTATCCAGTCTTGCCATATTTTTGCAGGTATATAGTCTTGCCTTAGTGTTGCAGTGTATCTAGTCTTGCCTTAGTGTTGCAGTGTATCTAGTCTTGCCTTAGTGTTGCAGGTATCTAATCTTGCCTTAGTGTTGCAGTGTATCTATCTAGTCTTGCCTTAGTGTTGCAGTGTATCTAGTCTTACCTATCTAGTCTTGCCCTAGTGTTGCAAGTACCTAGTATTGCCGTAGTTTTGCAGGTATATAGTCTTGCCTTAGTGTTGCAGTGTATCTAGTCTTGCCTTAGCGTTGCAGTGTATCTAGTCTTGCCTTAGTGTTGCATTGTATCTAGTCCTGCCTTAGAGTTACATTGTATCTAGTCTTGCCTTAGTTTTGCAGTGTATCTAATCTTGTCTTAGTATTGCAGTATATATCGTCTTGCCTCGGTGTTGCAGTGTATCTAGTCTTGCCGTAGTTTTGAAGTGTATCTATTCTTGCCTTAGTGTTGCAATGTTGCCTTAGTTTTGCAGGTATCTAGTCTTGCCTTAGTGTTGCAATGTATCTGGTCTTGCCTTAGTGTTGCAGTGTATCTATTCTTGCCTTATTGTTGCAGGTATCTTGTCTTGCCGTAATGTTGCAGGTATGTAGTTTTGCCTTAGTGTTGCAGTGTATCTAGTCTTGCCATAGTGTTGCACTGTATCTAGTCTTGCCGTAGTGTTGCAGTGTATCTAGACTTGCCTTAGTGTTGCAGGTATCTAGTCTTGCCTTAGTGTTGCAGTGTATCTATACTTGCCTTAGTGTTGCAGGTATCTAGTCTTGCCTTAGTGTTGCTGTGTATCTAGTCTTGCCGTAGTGTTGCAGTGTATCTAGACTTGCCTTAGTGTTGAAGTGTATCTAGTCTTGCCTTAGTGTTACAGTTTATCTAGTCTTGCCTATCTAGTCTTGCCTTAGTTAGTATTGCAGGTTCCTAGTGTTGCTGTAGTTTTGCAGGTATCTAGTCTTGCCTTAGTGTTACAGTGTATCTAGTCTTGCCTTAGTGTTGCAGTGTATTTAGTCTTGTCTTAGTGTTGCAGGTTTCTATTCTTGCCGTTGTTTTGCAGGTATCTAGTTTTGCCTTAGTGTTGCAGTGTATCTAGTCTTGCCTTAGTGTTGCATGTATCTAGTCTTGTCTTAGTGTTGCAGCTATCTAGTCTTACCTTAGTGTTGCAGTGTATCTAGTCTTGCCTTAGTGTTACACTTATCTAGTAATGCTTTAGTGTTGCAGTGTATCTAGTCTTGCCTTAGTGTTGCAGGTATCTAATCTTGCCTTGGTGTTGCAGTGTATCTAGTCTTGCCTAACTGGTGTAGGTATCTAGTCTTGCCGTAGTGTTGCAGGCATCTAGTTTTGCCTTAGTGTTGCAGTGTATCTAGTCTTGCCTTAGTGTTGCAGTGTATCTAGTCTTGCGTTAGTGTTGCAGTGTATCTATCTAGTCTTGCCTTAGTGTTGCAGTGTATCTAGTCTTACCTATCTAGTCTTGCCCTAGTGTTGCAGGTACCTAGTATTGCCGTAGTTTTGCAGGTATATAGTCTTGCCTTAGTGTTGCAGTGTATCTAGTCTTGCCTTAGTGTTGCAATGTATCTAGTCTTGCCTTAGTGTTGCAGTGTATCTAGTCTTGCCTTAGTGTTGCAGTGTATCTATCTAGTCTTGACTTAGTGTTGCAGTGTATCTAGTCTTACCTATCTAGTCTTGCCCTATTGTTGCAGGTACCTAGTATTGCCGTAGTTTTGTAGGTATATAGTCTTGCCTTAGTGTTGCAGTGTATCTAGTCTTGCCTTATCGTTGCAGTGTATCTAGTCTTGCCTTAGTGTTGCAGGTATCTAATCTTGCCTTAGTGTTGCAGTGTAGCCTAATTAGTGCAGCTATCTAGTCTTGCCTTAGCGTTGCAGGTATATAGTCTTGCCTCGGTGTTGCAGTGTATATAGTCTTGCCTTTGTGTTGCAGTGTATCTAGTCTTGCCTTAGTGTTGCAGGTATCTAGTTTTGTCTTAGTGTTGCAGGTATCTAATCTTGCCTTAGTGTTGCAGTGTAGCCTAATTGGTGCAGGTATCTAGTCTTGCCTTAGTGTTGCAGGTATATAGTCTTGCCTCAGTGTTGCAGTCTATCTAGTCTTGCCTTTGTTTTGCAGTGTATCTAGTCTTGCCTTAGTGTTGCAGGTATCTAGTTTTGTCTTAGTGTTGCAGTGTATCTAGTCTTGCCTTAGTGTTGCAGTGTATATAGTCTTACCTTAGTGGTGCAAGTATCTAATCTTGTCTTAGTTTTCCAGTGTATCTAGTTTTGCCTTAGTATTTAGTCTTGCCTTAGTGTTGCAGGTAACTAATCTTGTCTTAGTGTTGCAGTGTATCTAGTCTTGCCTTAGTGTTGTGGTATCTATTCTTGCCTTAGTGTTGCAGTGTATTTCATCTTGCCTAAGTGTTACAGTATATCTAATCTTGCCTTGGTGTTTCAGTGTATCTATTCTTGCCTTAGTTTTGCAGTGTATCTAGTTTTGCCTTGGTGTTGCAGTGTATCTAGTCTTGCCTTAGTGTTGCAGTGTATCTAGTCTTGCCTTAATGTTGCAGTGTATCTAGTTTTGCCTTAGTGTTGCAGTGTATCTAGTCTTGCCCTAGTGTTGCATTGTATCTAGTCCTACCTTAGCATTACAGTGTATCTAGTCTTGCCTTAGTATTGCAGTGTATCTAATCTTGTCTTAGTGTTGCAGTATATCTATTCTTGCCTTGGTGTTGCAGTGTATCTAGTCTTGCCTTAGTGTTGCAGTGTATCTAGTCTTGCCTTGGTGTTGCAGTGTATCTAGACGTGCCTTCGTTTTGCAGTGTATCTAGTCTTGCTTTAGTGTTGCAGTGTTTCTAGTCTTGCCTTAGTGTTGCAGTAATCTAATCTTGCCTTGGTGTTGCAATGTATCTAGTTTTGCCTTAGCGTTGAAGGTATCTAGTCTTACCGTAGTGCTTCAGGTATATTAGTGTTGCAGTGCATCTAGTCTTGCCTTAGTGTTGCAGTGTATCCAGTCTTGCCGTAGTGTTGCAGGTATCTAGTCTCTTGCCTTAGTGTTGCAGTGTATCCAGTCTTGCCGTAGTGTTGCAGGTATCTAGTCTTGCCTTAGTTTTGCAGGTATCTAGTCTTGCCTTAGTTTTGCAATGTATCTAGGCTTGACTTAGTTTTGAGGTGTATCTAGTTTTGCCTTGGTGTTGCAGGTATCTAGTCTTGCCTTAATGTTGCACGTATCTAGTCTTGCCGTATTGTTGCAGGTATGTAGATTTGCCTTACTGTTGCACTGTATCTTGTCTTGCCATAGTGTTGCAGTGTATCTAGTCTTGCCGTAGTGTTGCAGGTACCTAGTATTGCCATAGTTTTGCAGGTATATAGTCTTGCCTTAGTGTTGCAGTGTATCTAGTCTTGCCTTAGTGTTGCAGTGTATCTAGTCTTATCTTAGTGTTGCAGGTTTATAGTCTTACCGTCGTTTTGCAGGTATCTAGTCTTGCCTTAGCGTTGCAGTGTATCTAGACTTGCCTTAGTGTTGCAGGTATCTAATCTTGCCTTAGTGTTGCAGTGTATCTAGTCTTGCCTTAGTGGTGCAGGTATCTAGTCTTGCCTTAGTGTTGGAGGTATATAGTCTTGCCTCAGTGTTGCAGTGTATCTAGTCTTGCCATTGTGTTGCAGTGTATCTAGTCTTGCCTTAGTGTTGCAGGTATCTAGTTTTGACTTAGTGTTGCAGTGTATATAGTCTTATCTTAGTGTTGCAGGTATCTAATCTTGTCTTAGTTTTCCAGTGTATCTAGTTTTGCCTTAGTATTTAGTCTTGCCTTAGTGTTGCAGGTATTTAATCGTGTCTTAGTGTTGCAGTGTATCTAGTCTTGCCTTAGTGTTGTAGTGTGTCTAGTTTTGCCTTAGTGTTGCAGTGTATCTAGTCTTGCCTTAGTGTTGCATTGTATCTTGTCCTGCCTTAGCGTTACAGTGTTGCTTTAGTTTTGCAGTGTATCTAGTCTTGCAGTGTATCTAGTCTTGCCTTAATGTTGCAGTGTATCTAGTTTTGCCTTAGTGTTGCAGTGTATCTAGTCTTGCCTTAGTGTTGCATTGTATCTAGTCCTGCCTTAGCATTACAGTGTATCTAGTCTTGCCTTAGTATTGCAGTGTATCTAATCTTGTCTTAGTGTTGCAGTATATCTATTCTTGCCTTGGTGTTGCAGTGTATCTAGTCTTGCCTTAGTGTTGCAGTGTATCTAGTCTTGCCTTGGTGTTGCAGTGTATCTAGACGTGCCTTCGTTTTGCAGTGTATCTAGTCTTGCTTTAGTGTTGCAGTGTTTCTAGTCTTGCCTTAGTGTTGCTGTAATCTAATCTTGCCTTAGTGTTGCAATGTATCTAGTCTTGCCTTAGCGTTGAAGGTATCTAGTCTTACCGTAGTGCTTCAGGTAAATTAGTGTTGCAGTGCATCTAGTCTAGCCTTAGTGTTGCAGTGTATCCAGTCTTGCCGTAGTGTTGCAGGTATCTAGTCTCTTGCCTTAGTGTTGCAGTGTATCCAGTCTTGCCGTAGTGTTGCAGGTATCTAGTCTTGCCTTAGTTCTGCAGGTATCTAGTCTTGCCTTAGTTTTGCAATGTATCTAGGCTTGCCTTAGTTTTGAGGTGTATCTAGTTTTGCCTTGGTGTTGCAGTTATCTAGTCTTGCCTTAATGTTGCACGTATCTAGTCTTGCCGTAGTGTTGCAGGTATGTAGATTTGCCTTACTGTTGCACTGTATCTTGTCTTGCCATAGTGTTGCAGTGTATCTAGTCTTGCCGTAGTGTTGCAGTGTATCTAGACTTGCCTTAGTTTAGCAGGTATCTAGTCTTGCCTTAGTGTTGCAGTGTATCTAGTCTTGCCTTAGTGTTGCAGTAATCTAATCTTGCCTTAGTGTTGCAATGTATCTAGTCTTGCCTTAGCGTTGAAGGTATCTAGTCTTACCGTAGTGCTTCAGGTATATTAGTGTTGCAGTGTATCTAGTCTTGCCGTAGTGTTGCAGTGTATCTAGACTTGCCTTAGTGTTGCAGTGTATCTAGTCTTGCCTTAGTGTTGAAGTGTATCTAGTCTTGCGTTAGTCTTATAGTTTATCTAGTCTTGCCTATCTAGTCTTGCCTTATTGTTGCAGGTACCTAGAGTTGCTGTAGTTTTGCAGATATCTAGTCTTGCCTTAGTGTTTCAGTGTATCTAGTCTTGCCTTAGTGTTGCAGTGTATTTAGTCTTGTCTTAGTGTTGCAGGTTTCTATTCTTGCCATTGTTTTGCAGGTATCTAGTTTTGCCTTAGTGTTGCAGTGTATCTAGTCTGGACTTGGTGTTGCATGTATCTAGTCTTGATTTAGCATTGCAGGTATCTAGTCTTTCCTTAGTGGTGCAGTGTATCTAGTCTTGTCTTAGTGTTGCAGCTATCTAGTCTTGCCTTAGTGTTGCAGTGTATCTAGTCTTGACTTAGTGTTACAGTTATCTAGTCATTCTTTAGTGTTGCAGTGTATCTAGTCTTGCCTTAGTGTTGCAGGTATCTAGTCTTGCCTTAGTGTTGTAGTGTATCTAGTCTTGCCTTAGTGTTGCAGTGTATCTAGTTTTGCCTTAGTGTTGCAGTGTATCTAGTCTTGCCTTAGTGTTGCAGTGTATCTATCTAGTCTTGCTTTAGTGTTGCAGTGTATCTAGTCTTACCTATCTAGTCTTGCCCTAGTGTTGAAGGTAACTAGTATTGCCGTAGTTTTGCAGGTATATATTCTTGCCTTAGTGTTGCAGTGTATCTAGTCTTGCCTTAGTGTTGCAGTGTATCTAGTCTTGCCTTAGTTTTGCAGGTTTATAGTCTTACCGTCGTTTTGCAGGTATCTAGTCTTGCCTTAGCATTGCAGTGTATCTAGTCTTGCCTTAGTGTTGCAGGTATCTAATCTTGCCTTAGTGTTGCAGTGTATCTAGTCTTGCCTTAGTGGTGCAGGTATCTAGTCTTGCCTTAGTGTTGCAGGTACATAGTCTTGCCTCAGTGTTGCAGTGTATCTAGTCTTGCCATTGTGTTGCAGTGTATCTAGTCTTGCCTTAGTGTTGCAGGTATCTAGTTTTGTCTTAGTGTTGCAGTGTATCTAGTCTTGCCTTAGTGTTGCAGTGTATATAGTCTTACCTTAGTGTTGCAGGTATCTAATCTTGTCTTAGTGTTCCATTGTATCTAGTTTTGCCTTAGTATTTAGTCTTGCCTTAGTGTTGCAGGTATCTAATCGTGTCTCAGTGTTGCAGTGTATCTAGTCTTGCCTTAGTGTTGCAGTGTGTCTAGTTTTGCCTTAGTGTTGCAGTGTATCTAGTCTTGCCTTAGTGTTGCATTGTATCTAGTCCTGCCTTAGCATTACAGTGTATCTAGTCTTGCCTTAGTGTTGCAGTGTATCTAATCTTGTCTTAGTGTTGCAGTGTATCTAGTCTTGCCTTGGTGTTGCAGTGTATCTAGTCTTGCCTTAGTGTTGCAGTGTATCTAGTCTTGCCTTGGTGTTGCAGTGTATCTAGACGTGCCTTAGTTTTGCAGTGTATCTAGTCTTGCTTTAGTTTTGCAGTATATCTAGTCTTGCCTTAGTGTTGCAGTAATCTAATCTTGACTTAGTGTTGCAATGTATCTAGTCTTGCCTTAGTGTTGAAGGTATCTAGTCTTACCGTAGTGCTTCAGGTATATTAGTGTTGCAGTGACTCTAGTCTTGCATTAGTGTTGCAGTGTATCCAGTCTTGCCATATTTTTGCAGGCATATAGTCTTGCCTTAGTGTTGCAGTGTATCTAGTCTTGCCTTAGCATTGCAGTGTATCTAGTCTTGCCTTAGTGTTGCATGTATCTAAACTTGCCTTAGTGTTGCAGTGTATCTATCTAGTCTTGCCTTAGTGTTGCAGTGTATCTAGTCTTACCTATCTAGTCTTGCCCTTGTGTTGCAGGTACCTAGTATTGCCGTAGTTTTGCAGGTATATAGTCTTGCCTTAGTGTTGCAGTGTATCTAGTCTTGCCTTAGCGTTGCAGTGTATCTAGTCTTGCCTTAGTGTTGCATTGTATCTAGTCCTGCCTTAGAGTTACATTGTATCTAGTCTTGCCTTAGTGTTGCAGTGTATCTAATCTTGTCTTAGTGTTGCAGTATATATAGTCTTGCCTCGGTGTTGCAGTGTATCTAGTCTTGCCGTAGTTTTGAAGTGTATCTATTCTTGCCTTAGTGTTGCAATGTATCTAGTCTTGCCTTAGTGTTGCAGGTATCTAGTCTTACCGTATATTAGTGTTGCAGTGCATCTAGTCTTACCTTAGTGTTGCAGTGTATCCAGTCTTTTCGTAATGTTGCAGGTATCTAGTCTTGCCTTAGTGTTGCAGTGTATCCAGTCTTGCCGTAGTGTTGCAGGTATCTAGTCTTGCCTTAGATTTGCAGGTATCTAGTATTGCCTTAGTGTTGCAATGTATCTGGTCTTGCCTTAGTGTTGCAGTGTATCTATTCTTGCCTTATTGTTGCAGGTATCTTGTCTTGCCGTAATGTTGCAGGTATGTAGTTTTGCCTTAGTGTTGCAGTGTATCTAGTCTTGCCATAGTGTTGCACTGTATCTAGTCTTGCCGTAGTGTTGCAGTGTATCTAGACTTGCCTTAGTGTTGCAGGTATCTAGTCTTGCCTTAGTGTTGCAGTGTATCTATACTTGCCTTAGTGTTGCAGGTATCTAGTCTTGCCTTAGTGTTGCAGTGTATCTAGTCTTGCCGTAGTGTTGCAGTGTATCTAGTCTTGCCTTAGTGTTGAAGTGTATCTAGTCTTGCCTTAGTGTTACAGTTTATCTAGTCTTGCCTATCTAGTCTTGCCTTAGTTAGTATTGCAGGTACCTAGTGTTGCTGTAGTTTTGCAGGTATCTAGTCTTGCCTTAGTGTTACAGTGTATCTAGTCTTGCCTTAGTGTTGCAGTGTATTTAGTCTTGTCTTAGTGTTGCAGGTTTCTATTCTTGTCGTTGTTTTGCAGGTATCTAGTTTTGCCTTAGTGTTGAAGTGTATCTAGTCTTGCCTCAGTGTTGCATGTATCTAGTCTTGTCTTAGTATTGCAGCTATCTAGTCTTACCTTAGTGTTGCAGTGTATCTAGTCTTGCCTTAGTGTTACACTTATCTAGTAATGCTTTAGTGTTGCAGTGTATCTAGTCTTGCCTTGGTGTTGCAGTGTATCTAGACGTGCCTTAGTTTTGCAGTGTATCTAGTCTTGCTTTAGTTTTGCAGTATATCTAGTCTTGCCTTAGTGTTGCAGTAATCTAATCTTGACTTAGTGTTGCAATGTATCTAGTCTTGCCTTAGTGTTGAAGGTATCTAGTCTTACCGTAGTGCTTCAGGTATATTAGTGTTGCAGTGTCTCTAGTCTTGCATTAGTGTTGCAGTGTATCCAGTCTTGCCATATTTTTGCAGGTATATAGTCTTGCCTTAGTGTTGCAGTGTATCTAGTCTTGCCTTAGCATTGCAGTGTATCTAGTCTTGCCTTAGTGTTGCAGGTATCTAAACTTGCCTTAGTGTTGCAGTGTATCTATCTAGTCTTGCCTTAGTGTTGCAGTGTATCTAGTCTTACCTATCTAGTCTTGCCCTTGTGTTGCAGGTACCTAGTATTGCCGTAGTTTTGCAGGTATATAGTCTTGCCTTAGTGTTGCAGTGTATCTAGTCTTGCCTTAGCGTTGCAGTGTATCTAGTCTTGCCTTAGTGTTGCATTGTATCTAGTCCTGCCTTAGAGTTACATTGTATCTAGTCTTGCCTTAGTGTTGCAGTGTATCTAATCTTGTCTTAGTGTTGCAGTATATATAGTCTTGCCTCGGTGTTGCAGTGTATCTAGTCTTGCCGTAGTTTTTAAGTGTATCTATTCTTGCCTTAGTGTTGCAATGTATCTAGTCTTGCCTTAGTGTTGCAGGTATATAGTCTTACCGTATATTAGTGTTGCAGTGCATCTAGTCTTACCTTAGTGTTGCAGTGTATCCAGTCTTTTCGTAATGTTGCAGGTATCTAGTCTTGCCTTAGTGTTGCAGTGTATCCAGTCTTGCCGTAGTGTTGCAGGTATCTAGTCTTGCCTTAGTTTTGCAGGTATCTAGTCTTGCCTTAGTGTTGCAATGTATCTGGTCTTGCCTTAGTGTTGCAGTTTATCTATTCTTGCCTTATTGTTGCAGGTATCTTGTCTTGCCGTAATGTTGCAGGTATGTAGTTTTGACTTAGTGTTGCAGTGTATCTAGTCTTGCCATAGTGTTGCACTGTATCTAGTCTTGCCGTAGTGTTGCAGTGTATCTAGACTTGCCTTAGTGTTGCAGGTATCTAGTCTTGCCTTAGTGTTGCAGTGTATCTATACTTGCCTTAGTGTTGCAGGTATCTAGTCTTGCCTTAGTGTTGCAGTGTATCTAGTCTTGCCGTAGTGTTGCAGTGTATCTAGTCTTGCCTTAGTGTTGAAGTGTATCTAGTCTTGCCTTAGTGTTACAGTTTATCTAGTCTTGCCTATCTAGTCTTGCCTTAGTTAGTATTGCAGGTACCTAGTGTTGCTGTAGTTTTGCAGGTATCTAGTCTTGCCTTAGTGTTACAGTGTATCTAGTCTTGCCTTAGTGTTGCAGTGTATTTAGTCTTGTCTTAGTGTTGCAGGTTTCTATTCTTGTCGTTGTTTTGCAGGTATCTAGTTTTGCCTTAGTGTTGAAGTGTATCTAGTCTTGCCTCAGTGTTGCATGTATCTAGTCTTGTCTTAGTGTTGCAGCAATCTAGTCTTACCTTAGTGTTGCAGTGTATCTAGTCTTGCCTTAGTGTTACACTTATCTAGTAATGCTTTAGTGTTGCAGTGTATCTAGTCTTGCCTTAGTGTTGCAGGTATCTAATCTTGCCTTGGTGTTGCAGTGTATCTAGTCTTGCCTAACTGGTGCAGGTATCTAGTCTTGCTGTAGTGTTGCAGGCATCTAGTTTTGCCTTAGTGTTGCAGTGTATCTAGTCTTGCCTTAGTGTTGCAGTGTATCTATCTAGTCTTGCCTTAGTGTTGCAGTGTATCTAGTCTTACCTATCTAGTCTTGCCCTAGTGTTGCAGGTACCTAGTATTGCCGTAGTTTTGCAGGTATATAGTCTTGCCTTAGTGTTGCAGTGTATCTAGTCTTGCCTTAGTGTTGCAGTGTATCTAGTCTTGCCTTAGTGTTGCAGTGTATCTAGTCTTGCCTTAGTGTTTCAGTGTATCTATCTAGTCTTGCCTTAGTGTTGCAGTGTATCTAGTCTTACCTAGCTAGTCTTGCCCTATTGTTGCAGGTACCTAGTATTGCCGTAGTTTTGTAGGTATATAGTCTTGCCTTAGTGTTGCAGTGTATCTAGTCTTGCCTTAGCGTTGCAGTGTATCTAGTCTTGCCTTAGTGTTGCAGTGTAGCCTAATTAGTGCAGCTATCTAGTCTTGCCTTAGTGTTGCAGTGTGTCTAGTTTTGCCTTAGTGTTGCAGTGTATCTAGTCTTGCCTTAGTGTTGCATTGTATCTAGTCCTGCCTTAGCATTACAGTGTATCTAGTCTTGCCTTAGTGTTGCAGTGTATCTAATCTTGTCTTAGTGTTGCAGTGTATCTAGTCTTGCCTTGGTGTTGCAGTGTATCTAGTCTTGCCTTAGTGTTGCAGTGTATCTATTCTTGCCTTATTGTTGCAGGTATCTTGTCTTGCCGTAATGTTGCAGGTATGTAGTTTTGCCTTAGTGTTGCAGTGTATCTAGTCTTGCCATAGTGTTGCACTGTATCTAGTCTTGCCGTAGTGTTGCAGTGTATCTAGACTTGCCTTAGTGTTGCAGGTATCTAGTCTTGCCTTAGTGTTGCAGTGTATCTATACTTGCCTTAGTGTTGCAGGTATCTAGTCTTTCCTTAGTGTTGCAGTGTATCTAGTCTTGCCGTAGTGTTGCAGTGTATCTAGTCTTGCCTTAGTGTTGAAGTGTATCTAGTCTTGCCTTAGTGTTACAGTTTATCTAGTCTTGCCTATCTAGTCTTGCCTTAGTTAGTATTGCAGGTACCTAGTGTTGCTGTAGTTTTTCAGGTATCTAGTCTTGCCTTAGTGTTACAGTGTATCTAGTCTTGCCTTAGTGTTGCAGTGTATTTAGTCTTGTCTTAGTGTTGCAGGTTTCTATTCTTGCCGTTGTTTTGCAGGTATCTAGTTTTGCCTTAGTGTTGCAGTGTATCTAGTCTTGCCTTAGTGTTGCATGTATCTAGTCTTGTCTTAGTGTTGCAGCTATCTAGTCTTACCTTAGTGTTGCAGTGTATCTAGTCTTGCCTTAGTGTTACACTTATCTAGTAATGCTTTAGTGTTGCAGTGTATCTAGTCTTGCCTTAGTGTTGCAGGTATCTAATCTTGCCTTGGTGTTGCAGTGTATCTAGTCTTGCCTAACTGGTGCAGGTATCTAGTCTTGCCGTAGTGTTGCAGGCATCTAGTTTTGCCTTAGTGTTGCAGTGTATCTAGTCTTGCCTTAGTGTTGCAGTGTATCTAGTCTTGCCTTAGTGTTGCAGTGTATTTATCTAGTCTTGCCTTAGTGTTGCAGTGTATCTAGTCTTACCTATCTAGTCTTGCCCTAGTGTTGTAGGTACCTAGTATTGCCGTAGTTTTGCAGGTATATAGTCTTGCCTTAGTGTTGCAGTGTATCTAGTCTTGCCTTAGTGTTGCAGTGTATCTAGTCTAGCCTTAGTGTTGCAGTGTATCTAGTCTTGCCTTAGTATTGCAGTGTATCTATCTAGTCTTGACTTAGTGTTGCAGTGTATCTAGTCTTACCTATCTAGTCTTGCCCTATTGTTGCAGGTACCTAGTATTGCCGTAGTTTTGTAGGTATATAGTCTTGCCTTAGTGTTGCAGTGTATCTAGTCTTGCCTTAGCGTTGCAGTGTATCTAGTCTTGCCTTAGTGTTGCAGGTATCTAATCTTGCCTTAGTGTTGCAGTGTAGCCTAATTAGTGCAGCTATCTTGTCTTGCCTTAGCGTTGCAGGTATATAGTCTTGCCTCGGTGTTGCAGTGTACATAGTCTTGCCTTTGTGTTGCAGTGTATCTAGTCTTGCCTTAGTGTTGCAGGTATCTAGTTTTGTCTTAGTGTTGCAGGTATCTAATCTTACCTTAGTGTTGCAGTGTAGCCTAATTGGTGCAGGTATCTAGTCTTGCCTTAGTGTTGCAGGTATATAGTCTTGCCTCAGTGTTGCAGTCTATCTAGTCTTGCCTTTGTTTTGCAGTGTATCTAGTCTTGCCTTAGTGTTGCAGGTATCTAGTTTTTTCTTAGTGTTGCAGTGTATCTAGTCTTGCCTTAGTGTTGCAGTGTATATAGTCTTACCTTAGTGGTGCAGGTATCTAATCTTGTCTTAGTTTTCCAGTGTATCTAGTTTTGCCTTAGTATTTAGTCTTGCCTTAGTGTTGCAGGTAACTAATCTTGTCTTAGTGTTGCAGTGTATCTAGTCTTGCCTTAGTGTTGTGGTATCTAGTCTTGCCTTAGTGTTGCAGTGTATTTCATCTTGCCTAAGTATTACAGTATATCTAATCTTGCCTTGGTGTTTCAGTGTATCTATTCTTGCCTTAGTTTTGCAGTGTATCTAGTTTTGCCTTGGTGTTGCAGTGTATCTAGTCTTGCCTTAGTATTGCAGTGTATCTAGTCTTGCCCTAGTGTTGCATTGTATCTAGTCCTGCCTTAGCATTACAGTGTATCTATTCTTGCCTTGGTGTTGCAGTGTATCTGGTCTTGCCTTAGTGTTGCAGTGTATCTAGTCTTGCCTTAGTGTTGCAGTGTATCTAGTCTTGCCTTAGTGTTGCAGGTATCTAGTCTTGCCTTAGTGTTGTAGTGTATCTAGTCTTGCCTTAGTGTTGCAGTGTATCTAGTTTTGCCTTAGTGTTGCAGTGTATCTAGTCTTGCCTTAGTGATGCAGTGTATCTATCTAGTCTTGCTTTAGTGTTGCAGTGTATCTAGTCTTACCTATCTAGTCTTGCCCTAGTGTTGCAGGTACCTAGTATTGCCATAGTTTTGCAGGTATATAGTCTTGCCTTAGTGTTGCAGTGTATCTAGTCTTGCCTTAGTGTTGCAGTGTATCTAGTCTTGTCTTAGTGTTGCAGGTTTATAGTCTTACCGTCGTTTTGCAGGTATCTAGTCTTGCCTTAGCGTTGCAGTGTATCTAGTCTTGCCTTAGTGTTGCAGGTATCTAATCTTGCCTTAGTGTTGCAGTGTATCTAGTCTTGCCTTAGTGGTGCAGGTATCTAGTCTTGCCTTAGTGTTGGAGGTATATAGTCTTGCCTCAGTGTTGCAGTGTATCTAGTCTTGCCATTGTGTTGTAGTGTATCTAGTCTTGCCTTAGTGTTGCAGGTATCTAGTTTTGTCTTAGTGTTGCAGTGTATCTAGTCTTGCCTTAGTGTTGCAGTGTATATAGTCTTACCTTAGTGTTGCAGGTATCTAATCTTGTCTTAGTGTTCCTGTGTATCCAGTTTTGCCTTAGTATTTAGTCTTGCCTTAGTGTTGCAGGTATTTAATCGTGTCTTAGTGTTGCAGTGTATCTAGTCTTGCCTTAGTGTTGCAGTGTGTCTAGTTTTGCCTTAGTGTTGCAGTGTATCTAGTCTTGCCTTAGTGTTGCATTGTATCTAGTCCTGCCTTAGCGTTACAGTGTATCTAGTCTTGCCTTAGTGTTGCTGTGTATATAATCTTGTCTTAGTGTTGCAGTGTATCTAGTCTTGCCTTGGTGTTGCAGTGTATCTAGTCTTGCCTTAGTGTTGCAGTGTATCTAGTCTTGCCTTGGTGTTGCAGTGTATCTAGACGTGCCTTAGTTTTGCAGTGTATCTAGTCTTGCTTTAGCTTTGCAGTGTATCTAGTCTTGCCTTAGTGTTGCAGTGTATCTAGTCTTGCCTTAATGTTGCAGTGTATCTAGTTTTGCCTTAGTGTTGCGCTGTATCTAGTCTTGCCTTAGTGTTGCATTGTATCTAGTCCTGCCTTAGCATTACAGTGTATCTAGTCTTGCCTTAGTATTGCAGTGTATCTAATCTTGTCTTAGTGTTGCAGTATATCTATTCTTGCCTTGGTGTTGCAGTGTATCTAGTCTTGCCTTAGTGTTGCAGTGTATCTAGTCTTGCCTTGGTGTTGCAGTGTATCTAGACGTGCCTTCGTTTTGCAGTGTATCTAGTCTTGCTTTAGTGTTGCAGTGTTTCTAGTCTTGCCTTAGTGTGGTAATCTAATCTTGCCTTAGTGTTGCAATGTATCTAGTCTTGCCTTAGCGTTGAAGGTATCTAGTCTTACCGTAGTGCTTCAGGTATATTAGTGTTGCAGTGCATCTAGTCTTGCCTTAGTGTTGCAGTGTATCCAGTCTTGCCGTAGTGTTGCAGGTATCTAGTCTCTTGCCTTAGTGTTGCAGTGTATCCAGTCTTGCCGTAGTGTTGCAGGTATCTAGTCTTGCCTTAGTTTTGCATGTATCTAGTCTTGCCTTAGTTTTGCAATGTATCTAGGCTTGCCTTAGTTTTGAGGTGTATCTAGTTTTGCCTTGGTGTTGCAGTTATCTAGTCTTGCCTTAATGTTGCACGTATCTAGTCTTGCCGTAGTGTTGCAGGTATGTAGATTTGCCTTACTGTTGCACTGTATTTTGTCTTGCCATAGTGTTGCAGTGTATCTAGTCTTGCCGTAGTGTTGCAGTGTATCTAGACTTGCCTTAGTTTTGCAGGTATCTAGTCTTGCCTTAGTGTTGCAGTGTATCTAGTCTTGCCTTAGTGTTGCAGTAATCTAATCTTGCCTTAGTGTTGCAATGTATCTAGTCTTGCCTTAGCGTTGAAGGTATCTAGTCTTACCGTAGTGCTTCAGGTATATTAGTGTTGCAGTGTATCTAGTCTTGCCGTAGTGTTGCAGTGTATCTAGACTTGCCTTAGTGTTGCAGTGTATCTAGTCTTGCCTTAGTGTTGAAGTGTATCTAGTCTTGCGTTAGTCTTATAGTTTATCTAGTCTTGCCTATCTAGTCTTGCCTTAGTGTTGCAGGTACCTAGAGTTGCTGTAGTTTTGCAGATATCTAGTCTTGCCTTAGTGTTTCAGTGTATCTAGTCTTGCCTTAGTGTTGCAGTGTATTTAGTCTTTTCTTAGTGTTGCAGGTTTCTATTCTTGCCATTGTTTTGCAGGTATCTAGTTTTGCCTTAGTGTTGCAGTGTATCTAGTCTGGCCTTGGTGTTGCATGTATCTAGTCTTGATTTAGTATTGCAGGTATCTAGTCTTTCCTTAGTGGTGCAGTGTATCTAGTCTTGTCTTAGTGTTGCAGCTATCTAGTCTTGCCTTAGTGTTGAAGTGTATCTAGTCTTGCCTTAGTGTTACAGTTATCTAGTCATGCCTTAGTGTTGCAGGTATCTAGTCTTGCCTTAGTGTTGTAGTGTATCTAGTCTTGCCTTAGTGATGCAGTGTATCTAGTCTTGCCTTAGTGTTGCAGTGTATCTAGTCTTGCCTTAGTGTTGCAGTGTATCTATCTAGTCTTGCTTTAGTGTTGCAGTGTATCTAGTCTTACCTATCTAGTCTTGCCCTAGTGTTGAATGTAACTAGTATTGCCGTAGTTTTGCAGGTATATATCCTTGCCTTAGTGTTGCAGTGTATCTAGTCTTGCCTTAGTGTTGCAGTGTATCTAGTCTTGCCTTAGTGTTGCAGGTTTATAGTCTTACCGTCGTTTTGCAGGTATCTAGTCTTGCCTTAGCATTGCAGTGTATCTAGTCTTGCCTTAGTGTTGCAGGTATCTAATCTTGCCTTAGTGTTGCAGTGTATCTAGTCTTGCCTTAGTGGTGCAGGTATCTAGTCTTGCCTTAGTGTTGCAGGTACATAGTCTTGCCTCAGTGTTGCAGTGTATCTAGTCTTGCCTTAGTGTTGCAGGTATCTAGTTTTGTCTTAGTGTTGCAGTGTATCTAGTCTTGCCTTAGTGTTGCAGTGTATATAGTCTTACCTTAGTGTTGCAGGTATCTAATCTTGTCTTAGTGTTCCAGTGTATCTAGTTTTGCCTTAGTATTTAGTCTTGCCTTAGTGTTGCAGGTATCTAATCGTGTCTCAGTGTTGCAGTGTATCTAGTTTTGCCTTAGTGTTGCAGTGTGTCTAGTTTTGCCTTAGTGTTGCAGTGTATCTAATCTTGCCTTAGTGTTGCATTGTATCTAGTCCTGCCTTAGCATTACAGTGTATCTAGTCTTGCCTTAGTGTTGCAGTGTATCTAATCTTGTCTTAGTGTTGCAGTGTATCTAGTCTTGCCTTGGTGTTGCAGTGTATCTAGTCTTGCCTTAGTGTTGCAGTGTATCTAGTCTTGCCTTGGTGTTGCAGTGTATCTAGACGTGCCTTAGTTTTGCAGTGTATCTAGTCTTGCTTTAGTTTTGCAGTATATCTAGTCTTGCCTTAGTGTTGCAGTAATCTAATCTTGACTTAGTGTTGCAATGTATCTAGTCTTGCCTTAGTGTTGAAGGTATCTAGTCTTACCGTAGTGCTTCAGGTATATTAGTGTTGCAGTGACTCTAGTCTTGCCTTAGTGTTGCAGTGTATCCAGTCTTGCCATATTTTTGCAGGTATATAGTCTTGCCTTAGTGTTGCAGTGTATCTAGTCTTGCCTTAGCGTTGCAGTGTATCTAGTCTTGCCTTAGTGTTGCAGGTATCTAAACTTGCCTTAGTGTTGCAGTGTATCTATCTAGTCTTGCCTTAGTGTTGCAGTGTATCTAGTCTTACCTATCTAGTCTTGCCCTAGTGTTGCAGGTACCTAGTATTGCCGTAGTTTTGCAGGTATATAGTCTTGCCTTAGTGTTGCAGTGTATCTAGTCTTGCCTTAGCGTTGCAGTGTATCTAGTCTTGCCTTAGTGTTGCATTGTATCTAGTCCTGCCTTAGAGTTACATTGTATCTAGTCTTGCCTTAGTGTTGCAGTGTATCTAATCTTGTCTTAGTGTTGCAGTATATATAGTCTTGCCTCGGTGTTGCAGTGTATCTAGTCTTGCCGTAGTTTTGAAGTGTATCTATTCTTGCCTTAGTGTTGCAATGTATCTAGTCTTGCCTTAGTGTTGCAGGTATCTAGTCTTACCGTATATTAGTGTTGCAGTGCATCTAGTCTTACCTTAGTGTTGCAGTGTATCCAGTCTTTTCGTAATGTTGCAGGTATCTAGTCTTGCCTTAGTGTTGCAGTGTATCCATTCTTGCCGTAGTGTTGCAGGTATCTAGTCTTGCCTTAGTTTTGCAGGTATCTAGTCTTGCCTTAGTGTTGCAATGTATCTGGTCTTGCCTTAGTGTTGCAGTGTATCTATTCTTGCCTTATTGTTGCAGGTATCTTGTCTTGCCGTAATGTTGCAGGTATGTAGTTTTGCCTTAGTGTTGCAGTGTATCTAGTCTTGCCATAGTGTTGCATTGTATCTAGTCTTGCCGTAGTGTTGCAGTGTATCTAGACTTGCCTTAGTGTTGCAGGTATCTAGTCTTGCCTTAGTGTTGCAGTGTATCTAGACTTGCCTTAGTGTTGCAGGTATCTAGTCTTGCCTTAGTGTTGCAGTGTATCTAGTCTTGCCGTAGTGTTGCAGTGTATCTAGTCTTGCCTTAGTGTTGAAGTGTATCTAGTCTTGCCTTAGTGTTACAGTTTATCTAGTCTTGCCTATCTAGTCTTGCCTTAGTTAGTATTGCAGGTACCTAGTGTTGCTGTAGTTTTGCAGGTATCTAGTCTTGCCTTAGTGTTACAGTGTATCTAGTCTTGACTTAGTGTTGCAGTGTATTTAGTCTTGTCTTAGTGTTGCAGGTTTCTATTCTTGCCGTTGTTTTGCAGGTATCTAGTTTTGCCTTAGTGTTGAAGTGTATCTAGTCTTGCCTTAGTGTTGCATGTATCTAGTCTTGTCTTAGTGTTGCAGCTATCTAGTCTTACCTTAGTGTTGCAGTGTATCTAGTCTTGCCTTAGTGTTACACTTATCTAGTAATGTTTTAGTGTTGCAGTGTATCTAGTCTTGCCTTAGTGTTGCAGGTATCTAATCTTGCCTTGGTGTTGCAGAGTCTTGCCTAACTGGTGCAGGTATCTAGTCTTGCCGTAGTGTTGCAGGCACCTAGTTTTGCCTTAGTGTTGCAGTGTATCTAGTCTTGCCTTAGTGTTGCAGTGTATCTATCTAGTCTTGCCTTAGTGTTGCAGTGTTTCTAGTCTTACCTATCTAGCCTTGCCCTAGTGTTGCAGGTACCTAGTATTGCCGTAGTTTTGCAGGTATATAGTCTTGCCTTAGTGTTGCAGTGTATCTAGTCTTGCCTTAGTGTTGCAGTGTATCTAGTCTTGCCTTAGTGTTGCAGTGTATCTAGTCTTGCCTTAGTGTTGCAGTGTATCTATCTAGTCTTGCCTTAGTGTTGCAGTGTATCTAGTCTTACCTATCTAGTCTTGCCCTATTGTTGCAGGTACCTAGTATTGCCGTAGTTTTGTAGGTATATAGTCTTGCCTTAGTGTTGCAGTGTATCTAGTCTTGCCTTAGCGTTGCAGTGTATCTAGTCTTGCCTTAGTGTTGCAGTGTAGCCTAATTAGTGCAGCTATCTAGTCTTGCCTTAGTGTTGCAGTGTGTCTAGTTTTGCCTTAGTGTTGCAGTGTATCTAGTCTTGCCTTAGTGTTGCATTGTATCTAGTCCTGCCTTAGCATTACAGTGTATCTAGTCTTGCCTTAGTGTTGCAGTGTATCTAATCTTGTCTTAGTGTTGCAGTGTATCTAGTCTTGCCTTGGTGTTGCAGTGTATCTAGTATTGCCTTAGTGTTGCAGTGTATCTAGTCTTGCCTTGGTGTTGCAGTGTATCTAGACGTGCCTTAGTTTTGCAGTGTATCTAGTCTTGCTTTAGTTTTGCAGTATATCAAGTCTTGCCTTAGTGTTGCAGTAATCTAATCTTGACTTAGTGTTGCAATTTATCTAGTCTTGCCTTAGTGTTGAAGGTATCTAGTCTTACCGTAGTGCTTCAGGTATATTAGTGTTGCAGTGACTCTAGTCTTGCCTTAGTGTTGCAGTGTATCCAGTCTTGCCATATTTTTGCAGGTATATAGTCTTGCCTTAGTGTTGCAGTGTATCTAGTCTTGCCTTAGCGTTGCAGTGTATCTAGTCTTGCCTTAGTGTTGCAGGTATCTAAACTTGCCTTAGTGTTGCAGTGTATCTATCTAGTCTTGCCTTAGTGTTGCAGTGTATCTAGTCTTACCTATCTAGTCTTGCCCTAGTGTTGCAGGTACCTAGTATTGCCGTAGTTTTGCAGGTATATAGTCTTGCCTTAGTGTTGCAGTGTATCTAGTCTTGCCTTAGCATTGCAGTGTATCTAGTCTTGCCTTAGTGTTGCATTGTATCTAGTCCTGCCTTAGAGTTACATTGTATCTAGTCTTGCTTAGTGTTGCAGTGAATCTAATCTTGTCTTAGTGTTGCAGTATATATAGTCTTGCCTCGGTGTTGCAGTGTATCTAGTCTTGCCGTAGTTTTGAAGTGTATCTATTCTTGCCTTAGTGTTGCAATGTATCTAGTCTTGCCTTAGTGTTGCAGGTATCTAGTCTTACCGTATATTAGTGTTGCAGTGCATCTAGTCTTACCTTAGTGTTGCAGTGTATCCAGTCTTTTCGTAATGTTGCAGGTATCTAGTCTTGCCTTAGTGTTGCAGTGTATCTAGACTTGCCTTAGTGTTGCAGGTATCTAGTCTTGCCTTAGTGTTGCAGTGTATCTAGTCTTGCCGTAGTGTTGCAGTGTATCTAGTCTTGCCTTAGTGTTGAAGTGTATCTAGTCTTGCCTTAGTGTTACAGTTTATCTAGTCTTGCCTATCTAGTCTTGCCTTAGTTAGTATTGCAGGTACCTAGTGTTGCTGTAGTTTTGCAGGTATCTAGTCTTGCCTTAGTGTTACAGTGTATCTAGTCTTGACTTAGTGTTGCAGTGTATTTAGTCTTGTCTTAGTGTTGCAGGTTTCTATTCTTGCCGTTGTTTTGCAGGTATCTAGTTTTGCCTTAGTGTTGAAGTGTATCTAGTCTTGCCTTAGTGTTGCATGTATCTAGTCTTGTCTTAGTGTTGCAGCTATCTAGTCTTACCTTAGTGTTGCAGTGTATCTAGTCTTGCCTTAGTGTTACACTTATCTAGTAATGTTTTAGTGTTGCAGTGTATCTAGTCTTGCCTTAGTGTTGCAGGTATCTAATCTTGCCTTGGTGTTGCAGTGTATCTAGTCTTGCCTAACTGGTGCAGGTATCTAGTCTTGCCGTAGTGTTGCAGGCACCTAGTTTTGCCTTAGTGTTGCAGTGTATCTAGTCTTGCCTTAGTGTTGCAGTGTATCTATCTAGTCTTGCCTTAGTGTTGCAGTGTTTCTAGTCTTACCTATCTAGCCTTGCCCTAGTGTTGCAGGTACCTAGTATTGCCGTAGTTTTGCAGGTATATAGTCTTGCCTTAGTGTTGCAGTGTATCTAGTCTTGCCTTAGTGTTGCAGTGTATCTAGTCTTGCCTTAGTGTTGCAGTGTATCTAGTCTTGCCTTAGTGTTGCAGTGTATCTATCTAGTCTTGCCTTAGTGTTGCAGTGTATCTAGTCTTACCTATCTAGTCTTGCCCTATTGTTGCAGGTACCTAGTATTGCCGTAGTTTTGTAGGTATATAGTCTTGCCTTAGTGTTGCAGTGTATCTAGTCTTGCCTTAGCGTTGCAGTGTATCTAGTCTTGCCTTAGTGTTGCAGTGTAGCCTAATTAGTGCAGCTATCTAGTCTTGCCTTAGTGTTGCAGTGTGTCTAGTTTTGCCTTAGTGTTGCAGTGTATCTAGTCTTGCCTTAGTGTTGCATTGTATCTAGTCCTGCCTTAGCATTACAGTGTATCTAGTCTTGCCTTAGTGTTGCAGTGTATCTAATCTTGTCTTAGTGTTGCAGTGTATCTAGTCTTGCCTTGGTGTTGCAGTGTATCTAGTATTGCCTTAGTGTTGCAGTGTATCTAGTCTTGCCTTGGTGTTGCAGTGTATCTAGACGTGCCTTAGTTTTGCAGTGTATCTAGTCTTGCTTTAGTTTTGCAGTATATCAAGTCTTGCCTTAGTGTTGCAGTAATCTAATCTTGACTTAGTGTTGCAATTTATCTAGTCTTGCCTTAGTGTTGAAGGTATCTAGTCTTACCGTAGTGCTTCAGGTATATTAGTGTTGCAGTGACTCTAGTCTTGCCTTAGTGTTGCAGTGTATCCAGTCTTGCCATATTTTTGCAGGTATATAGTCTTGCCTTAGTGTTGCAGTGTATCTAGTCTTGCCTTAGCGTTGCAGTGTATCTAGTCTTGCCTTAGTGTTGCAGGTATCTAAACTTGCCTTAGTGTTGCAGTGTATCTATCTAGTCTTGCCTTAGTGTTGCAGTGTATCTAGTCTTACCTATCTAGTCTTGCCCTAGTGTTGCAGGTACCTAGTATTGCCGTAGTTTTGCAGGTATATAGTCTTGCCTTAGTGTTGCAGTGTATCTAGTCTTGCCTTAGCATTGCAGTGTATCTAGTCTTGCCTTAGTGTTGCATTGTATCTAGTCCTGCCTTAGAGTTACATTGTATCTAGTCTTGCTTAGTGTTGCAGTGAATCTAATCTTGTCTTAGTGTTGCAGTATATATAGTCTTGCCTCGGTGTTGCAGTGTATCTAGTCTTGCCGTAGTTTTGAAGTGTATCTATTCTTGCCTTAGTGTTGCAATGTATCTAGTCTTGCCTTAGTGTTGCAGGTATCTAGTCTTACCGTATATTAGTGTTGCAGTGCATCTAGTCTTACCTTAGTGTTGCAGTGTATCCAGTCTTTTCGTAATGTTGCAGGTATCTAGTCTTGCCTTAGTGTTGCAGTGTATCCAGTCTTGCCGTAGTGTTGCAGGTATCTAGTCTTGCCTTAGTTTTGCAGGTATCTAGTCTTGCCTTAGTGTTGCAATGTATCTGGTCTTGCCTTAGTGTTGCAGTGTATCTATTCTTGCCTTATTGTTGCAGGTATCTTGTCTTGATGTAATGTTGCAGGTATGTAGTTTTGCCTTAGTGTTGCAGTGTATCTAGTCTTGCCATAGTGTTGCACTGTATCTAGTCTTGCCATAGTGTTGCAGTGTATCTAGACTTGCCTTAGTGTTGCAGGTATCTAGTCTTGCCTTAGTGTTGCAGTGTATCTATACTTGCCTTAGTGTTGCAGGTATCTAGTCGTGCCTTAGTGTTGCAGTGTATCTAGTCTTGCCGTAGTGTTGCAGTGTATCTAGTCTTGCCTTAGTGTTGAAGTATATCTAGTCTTGCCTTAGTGTTACAGTTTATCTAGTCTTGCCTATCTAGTCTTGCCTTAGTTAGTATTGCAGGTACCTAGTGTTGCTGTAGTTTTGCAGGTATCTAGTCTTGCCTTAGTGTTACAGTGTATCTAGTCTTGCCTTAGTGTTGCAGTGTATTTAGTCTTGTCTTAGTATTGCAGGTTTCTATTCTTGCCGTTGTTTTGCAGGTATCTAGTTTTGCCTTAGTGTTGAAGTGTAACTAGTCTTGCCTTAGTGTTGCATGTATCTAGTCCTGTCTTAGTGTTGCAGCTATCTAGTCTTACCTTAGTGTTGCAGTGTATCTAGTCTTGCCTTAGTGTTACACTTATCTAGTAATGCTTTAGTGTTGCAGTGTATCTAGTCTTGCCTTAGTGTTGCAGGTATCTAATCTTGCCTTGGTGTTGCAGTGTATCTAGTCTTGCCTAACTGGTGCAGGTATCTAGTCTTGCTGTAGTGTTGCAGGCATCTAGTTTTGCCTTAGTGTTGCAGTGTATCTAGTCTTGCCTTAGTGTTGCAGTGTATCTATCTAGTCTTGCCTTAGTGTTGCAGTGTATCTAGTCTTACCTATCTAGTCTTGCCCTAGTGTTGCAGGTACCTTGTATTGCCGTAGTTTTGCAGGTATATAGTCTTGCCTTAGTGTTGCAGTGTATCTAGTCTTGCCTTAGCATTGCAGTGTATCTAGTCTTGCCTTAGTGTTGCAGGTATCTAATCTTGCCTTAGTGTTGCAGTGTATCTAGTCTTGCCTTAGTGGTGCAGGTATCTAGTCTTGCCTTAGTGTTGCAGGTACATAGTCTTGCCTCAGTGTTGCAGTGTATCTAGTCTTGCCTTAGTGTTGCAGGTATCTAGTTTTGTCTTAGTGTTGCAGTGTATCTAGTCTTGCCTTAGTGTTGCAGTGTATATAGTCTTACCTTAGTGTTGCAGGTATCTAATCTTGTCTTAGTGTTCCAGTGTATCTAGTTTTGCCTTAGTATTTAGTCTTGCCTTAGTGTTGCAGGTATCTAATCGTGTCTCAGTGTTGCAGTGTATCTAGTTTTGCCTTAGTGTTGCAGTGTGTCTAGTTTTGCCTTAGTGTTGCAGTGTATCTAATCTTGCCTTAGTGTTGCATTGTATCTAGTCCTGCCTTAGCATTACAGTGTATCTAGTCTTGCCTTAGTGTTGCAGTGTATCTAATCTTGTCTTAGTGTTGCAGTGTATCTAGTCTTGCCTTGGTGTTGCAGTGTATCTAGTCTTGCCTTAGTGTTGCAGTGTATCTAGTCTTGCCTTGGTGTTGCAGTGTATCTAGACGTGCCTTAGTTTTGCAGTGTATCTAGTCTTGCTTTAGTTTTGCAGTATATCTAGTCTTGCCTTAGTGTTGCAGTAATCTAATCTTGACTTAGTGTTGCAATGTATCTAGTCTTGCCTTAGTGTTGAAGGTATCTAGTCTTACCGTAGTGCTTCAGGTATATTAGTGTTGCAGTGACTCTAGTCTTGCCTTAGTGTTGCAGTGTATCCAGTCTTGCCATATTTTTGCAGGTATATAGTCTTGCCTTAGTGTTGCAGTGTATCTAGTCTTGCCTTAGCGTTGCAGTGTATCTAGTCTTGCCTTAGTGTTGCAGGTATCTAAACTTGCCTTAGTGTTGCAGTGTATCTATCTAGTCTTGCCTTAGTGTTGCAGTGTATCTAGTCTTACCTATCTAGTCTTGCCCTAGTGTTGCAGGTACCTAGTATTGCCGTAGTTTTGCAGGTATATAGTCTTGCCTTAGTGTTGCAGTGTATCTAGTCTTGCCTTAGCGTTGCAGTGTATCTAGTCTTGCCTTAGTGTTGCATTGTATCTAGTCCTGCCTTAGAGTTACATTGTATCTAGTCTTGCCTTAGTGTTGCAGTGTATCTAATCTTGTCTTAGTGTTGCAGTATATATAGTCTTGCCTCGGTGTTGCAGTGTATCTAGTCTTGCCGTAGTTTTGAAGTGTATCTATTCTTGCCTTAGTGTTGCAATGTATCTAGTCTTGCCTTAGTGTTGCAGGTATCTAGTCTTACCGTATATTAGTGTTGCAGTGCATCTAGTCTTACCTTAGTGTTGCAGTGTATCCAGTCTTTTCGTAATGTTGCAGGTATCTAGTCTTGCCTTAGTGTTGCAGTGTATCCATTCTTGCCGTAGTGTTGCAGGTATCTAGTCTTGCCTTAGTTTTGCAGGTATCTAGTCTTGCCTTAGTGTTGCAATGTATCTGGTCTTGCCTTAGTGTTGCAGTGTATCTATTCTTGCCTTATTGTTGCAGGTATCTTGTCTTGCCGTAATGTTGCAGGTATGTAGTTTTGCCTTAGTGTTGCAGTGTATCTAGTCTTGCCATAGTGTTGCACTGTATCTAGTCTTGCCGTAGTGTTGCAGTGTATCTAGACTTGCCTTAGTGTTGCAGGTATCTAGTCTTGCCTTAGTGTTGCAGTGTATCTAGACTTGCCTTAGTGTTGCAGGTATCTAGTCTTGCCTTAGTGTTGCAGTGTATCTAGTCTTGCCGTAGTGTTGCAGTGTATCTAGTCTTGCCTTAGTGTTGAAGTGTATCTAGTCTTGCCTTAGTGTTACAGTTTATCTAGTCTTGCCTATCTAGTCTTGCCTTAGTTAGTATTGCAGGTACCTAGTGTTGCTGTAGTTTTGCAGGTATCTAGTCTTGCCTTAGTGTTACAGTGTATCTAGTCTTGACTTAGTGTTGCAGTGTATTTAGTCTTGTCTTAGTGTTGCAGGTTTCTATTCTTGCCGTTGTTTTGCAGGTATCTAGTTTTGCCTTAGTGTTGAAGTGTATCTAGTCTTGCCTTAGTGTTGCATGTATCTAGTCTTGTCTTAGTGTTGCAGCTATCTAGTCTTACCTTAGTGTTGCAGTGTATCTAGTCTTGCCTTAGTGTTACACTTATCTAGTAATGTTTTAGTGTTGCAGTGTATCTAGTCTTGCCTTAGTGTTGCAGGTATCTAATCTTGCCTTGGTGTTGCAGTGTATCTAGTCTTGCCTAACTGGTGCAGGTATCTAGTCTTGCCGTAGTGTTGCAGGCACCTAGTTTTGCCTTAGTGTTGCAGTGTATCTAGTCTTGCCTTAGTGTTGCAGTGTATCTATCTAGTCTTGCCTTAGTGTTGCAGTGTATCTAGTCTTACCTATCTAGCCTTGCCCTAGTGTTGCAGGTACCTAGTATTGCCGTAGTTTTGCAGGTATATAGTCTTGCCTTAGTGTTGCAGTGTATCTAGTCTTGCCTTAGTGTTGCAGTGTATCTAGTCTTGCCTTAGTGTTGCAGTGTATCTAGTCTTGCCTTAGTGTTGCAGTGTATCTATCTAGTCTTGCCTTAGTGTTGCAGTGTATCTAGTCTTACCTATCTAGTCTTGCCCTATTGTTGCAGGTACCTAGTATTGCCGTAGTTTTGTAGGTATATAGTCTTGCCTTAGTGTTGCAGTGTATCTAGTCTTGCCTTAGCGTTGCAGTGTATCTAGTCTTGCCTTAGTGTTGCAGTGTAGCCTAATTAGTGCAGCTATCTAGTCTTGCCTTAGTGTTGCAGTGTGTCTAGTTTTGCCTTAGTGTTGCAGTGTATCTAGTCTTGCCTTAGTGTTGCATTGTATCTAGTCCTGCCTTAGCATTACAGTGTATCTAGTCTTGCCTTAGTGTTGCAGTGTATCTAATCTTGTCTTAGTGTTGCAGTGTATCTAGTCTTGCCTTGGTGTTGCAGTGTATCTAGTATTGCCTTAGTGTTGCAGTGTATCTAGTCTTGCCTTGGTGTTGCAGTGTATCTAGACGTGCCTTAGTTTTGCAGTGTATCTAGTCTTGCTTTAGTTTTGCAGTATATCAAGTCTTGCCTTAGTGTTGCAGTAATCTAATCTTGACTTAGTGTTGCAATTTATCTAGTCTTGCCTTAGTGTTGAAGGTATCTAGTCTTACCGTAGTGCTTCAGGTATATTAGTGTTGCAGTGACTCTAGTCTTGCCTTAGTGTTGCAGTGTATCCAGTCTTGCCATATTTTTGCAGGTATATAGTCTTGCCTTAGTGTTGCAGTGTATCTAGTCTTGCCTTAGCGTTGCAGTGTATCTAGTCTTGCCTTAGTGTTGCAGGTATCTAAACTTGCCTTAGTGTTGCAGTGTATCTATCTAGTCTTGCCTTAGTGTTGCAGTGTATCTAGTCTTACCTATCTAGTCTTGCCCTAGTGTTGCAGGTACCTAGTATTGCCGTAGTTTTGCAGGTATATAGTCTTGCCTTAGTGTTGCAGTGTATCTAGTATTGCCTTAGCATTGCAGTGTATCTAGTCTTGCCTTAGTGTTGCATTGTATCTAGTCCTGCCTTAGAGTTACATTGTATCTAGTCTTGCTTAGTGTTGCAGTGAATCTAATCTTGTCTTAGTGTTGCAGTATATATAGTCTTGCCTCGGTGTTGCAGTGTATCTAGTCTTGCCGTAGTTTTGAAGTGTATCTATTCTTGCCTTAGTGTTGCAATGTATCTAGTCTTGCCTTAGTGTTGCAGGTATCTAGTCTTACCGTATATTAGTGTTGCAGTGCATCTAGTCTTACCTTAGTGTTGCAGTGTATCCAGTCTTTTCGTAATGTTGCAGGTATCTAGTCTTGCCTTAGTGTTGCAGTGTATCCAGTCTTGCCGTAGTGTTGCAGGTATCTAGTCTTGCCTTAGTTTTGCAGGTATCTAGTCTTGCCTTAGTGTTGCAATGTATCTGGTCTTGCCTTAGTGTTGCAGTGTATCTATTCTTGCCTTATTGTTGCAGGTATCTTGTCTTGATGTAATGTTGCAGGTATGTAGTTTTGCCTTAGTGTTGCAGTGTATCTAGTCTTGCCATAGTGTTGCACTGTATCTAGTCTTGCCATAGTGTTGCAGTGTATCTAGACTTGCCTTAGTGTTGCAGGTATCTAGTCTTGCCTTAGTGTTGCAGTGTATCTATACTTGCCTTAGTGTTGCAGGTATCTAGTCGTGCCTTAGTGTTGCAGTGTATCTAGTCTTGCCGTAGTGTTGCAGTGTATCTAGTCTTGCCTTAGTGTTGAAGTATATCTAGTCTTGCCTTAGTGTTACAGTTTATCTAGTCTTGCCTATCTAGTCTTGCCTTAGTTAGTATTGCAGGTACCTAGTGTTGCTGTAGTTTTGCAGGTATCTAGTCTTGCCTTAGTGTTACAGTGTATCTAGTCTTGCCTTAGTGTTGCAGTGTATTTAGTCTTGTCTTAGTATTGCAGGTTTCTATTCTTGCCGTTGTTTTGCAGGTATCTAGTTTTGCCTTAGTGTTGAAGTGTAACTAGTCTTGCCTTAGTGTTGCATGTATCTAGTCCTGTCTTAGTGTTGCAGCTATCTAGTCTTACCTTAGTGTTGCAGTGTATCTAGTCTTGCCTTAGTGTTACACTTATCTAGTAATGCTTTAGTGTTGCAGTGTATCTAGTCTTGCCTTAGTGTTGCAGGTATCTAATCTTGCCTTGGTGTTGCAGTGTATCTAGTCTTGCCTAACTGGTGCAGGTATCTAGTCTTGCTGTAGTGTTGCAGGCATCTAGTTTTGCCTTAGTGTTGCAGTGTATCTAGTCTTGCCTTAGTGTTGCAGTGTATCTATCTAGTCTTGCCTTAGTGTTGCAGTGTATCTAGTCTTACCTATCTAGTCTTGCCCTAGTGTTGCAGGTACCTTGTATTGCCGTAGTTTTGCAGGTATATAGTCTTGCCTTAGTGTTGCAGTGTATCTAGTCTTGCCTTAGTGTTGCAGTGTATCTAGTCTTGCCTTAGTGTTGCAGTGTATCTAGTCTTGCCTTAGTGTTGCAGTGTATCTATATAGTCTTGCCTTAGTGTTGCAGTGTATCTAGTCTTACCTATCTAGTCTTGCCCTATTGTTGCAGGTACCTAGTATTGCCGTAGTTTTGTAGGTATATAGTCTTGCCTTAGTGTTGCAGTGTATCTAGTCTTGCCTTAGCGTTGCAGTGTATCTAGTCTTGCCTTAGTGTTGCAGTGTAGCCTAATTAGTGCAGCTATCTAGTCTTGCCTTAGCGTTGCAGGTATATAGTCTTGCCTCGGTGTTGCAGTGTATATAGTCTTGCCTTTGTGTTGCAGTGTATCTAGTCTTGCCTTAGTGTTGCAGGTATTTAGTTTTGTCTGAGTATTGCAGTATATCTAGTCTTGCCTTAGTGTTGCAGTGTATATAGTCTTACCTTAGTGTTGCATGTATCTAATCTTGTCTTCGTGTTCCAGTGTATCTAGTTTTGCCTTAGTATTTAGTCTTGCCTTAGTGTTGCAGGTATCTAATCTTTCTTAGTGTTGCAGTGTATCTAGTCTTGCCTTAGCGTTGCAGTGTATCTAGTCTTGCCTTAGTGTTGCAGTGTATCTAATCTTGCCTTAGTGTTGCAGTGTAGCCTAATTGGTGCAGGTATCTAGTCTTGCCTTAGTGTTGCAGGTATATAGTCTTGCCTCAGTGTTGCAGTGTATCTAATCTTGCCTTTGTTTTGCAGTGTATCTAGTCTTGCCTTAGTGTTGCAGGTATCTAGTTTTGTCTTAGTGTTGCAGTGTATCTAGTCTTGCCTAAGTGTTGCAGTGTATATAGTCTTACCTTAGTGGTGCAGGTATCTAATCTTGTCTTAGTGTTCCAGTGTATCTAGTTTTGCCTTAGTATTTAGTCTTGCCTTAGTGTTGCAGGTATCTAGTCTTGCCTTAGTTTTGCAGGTATCTAGTCTTGCCTTAGTTTTGCAATGTATCTAGTCTTGCCTTAGTTTTGAGGTGTATCTAGTTTTGCCTTGGTGTTGCAGGTATCTAGTCTTGCCTTAGTGTTGCAGTGTATTTAGTCTTGCCTTAGTGTTGCAGGTATCTAGTCTTGCCGTAGTGTTGCAGGTATGTAGATTTGCCTTACTGTTGCACTGTATCTAGTCTTGCCATAGTGTTGCAGTGTATCTAGTCTTGCCGTAGTGATGCAGTGTATCTAGACTTGCCTTAGTGTTGCAGGTATCTAGTCTTGCCTTAGTGTTGCAGTGTATCTAGTCTTGCCTTAGTTTTGCAGTGTATCTAGTCTTGCCTTAGTGTTGAAGTGTATCTAGTCTTGCGTTAGTGTTATAGTTTATCTAGTCTTGCCTATCTAGGCACTAGGAGAATGATATGTAGTCTGTGATAACAGGAGTGAACAAATCAAGCACTAGGAGAATGATATGTAATCTGTGACAACAGCAATGAACAAATCAAGCACTAGAATGATATGTAGTCTCTGACAACAGCAGTGAACAAATCAAGCACAAGGAGAATGATATATAGTCTGTGACAATAGCAGTCAACAAATCAAGCACTAGGATAATGATATGTAGTCTGTGAAAACAGCAGTGAACAAATCAAGCACTAGGAGAATGATATGTAGTCTGTTACAACAGCAGTGAGAAAATCAAGCAATAGAATGATATGTAGTCTGTGACAATAGCAGTGAACAAATCAAACACTTGGAGAATGATATGTAGTCTGTGACAACAGCAGTGAACAAATCCAGCACTAGTAGAATGATATACAGTCCTTGACAACAATAGTGAACAAATCAAGCATTAGGAAAATGATATGTAGTCTGTTACAACAGGAGTGAACAAATCAAGCACTAGAATGATATGTAGTCTCTGACAACAGCAGTGAACAAATCAAGCACTAGGAGAATGATATGTAGTCTGTGAGAACAGCAGTGAACAAATCAAGCACTAGGATGTAGTCTGTGACAACAAGAGGGAACAAATCAAGCACTTGGAGAATGATATGTAGTCTGTGACAACAAGAGTGAACAAATCAAGCACTAGAATGATATGTAGTCTCTGACAACATATCATTCTAGTGTAACAGACTACATATCATTCTCCTAGTGCTTGATTTGTTCACTGCTGTTGTCATTCTTCTAGTGCTTGATTTGTTCACCGCTGTTGTCAGAGACTACATATCATTATCCTAGTGCTTGATTTGTTGACTGCTCTTGTCACAGACTACATATCATTCTCATTGTGCTTGATATGTTCACTGCTGTTGTCACAGACTAAATATCATTCTCCTAGTGCTTGATTTGTTCACTCCTGTTGTAACAGACTACATATCATTCTCCAGATGCTTGATTTGTTCACTCTTGTTGTCACAGACTAAATATCATTCTCCTAGTGCTTGATTTGTTCACTGCTGTTGTCACCGAGTGCATATCATTCTCCTACTGCTTGATATGTTCAATTCTATACTCAGAGACTATATATCATTCTCCTAGTGCTTGATTTGTTCACTGTTGTTGTCACAGACTAAATATCATTCTCCTAGTGCTTGATTTGTTCACTCTTGTTGTCACAGACTACATATCATTCTCCTAGTACTTGATTTGTTCACTCATGTTATCACAGACTATATATCATTCTAGTGCTTGATTTGTTCACTCTTGTTGTCACAGATTACATATCATTCTCCTAGTGCTTGATTTGTTCACTGCTGTTATCACAGACTACATATCAATCTCCTAGTGCTTGATTTGTTAACTGCTGTTGTCACAGACTACATATCATTCTCCTAGTGCTTGATTTGTTCACTGCTGTTGTCACAGACTACATATCATTCTTCTAGTGCTTGATTTGTTCACCGCTTTGTCAGAGACTACATATCATTATCCTAGTGGTTGGTTTGTTGATTGCTATTGTCACAGACTACATATCATTCTCCTTGTGCTTGATATGTTCACTGCTATAGTCGGAGACTATATATCATTCTCCTAGTGCTTGATTTGTTCACTGCTGTTATCACAGACTAGATATCATTCTCCTAGTGCTTGATTTGCTCACTGCTGTTGTCACAGACTATATATCATTCTCCTAGTGTTTGATTTGTTCAATGCTAATATCACAGATTACATATCATTCTACTGCTTGATTTGTTCTCTGCTATTGTCACAGACTACATATCATTCTATTGCTTGATTTGTTCACTGCTGTTGTCACAGACTATATATCATTCTCCTTGTGCTTGATATGTTCACTGCTATAGTCAGAGACTATGTATCATTCTCCTAGTGCTTGATTTGTTCACTGTTGTTGTCACAGACTACATATCATTCTCCTAGTGGTTTATTTGTTGATTGCTATTGTCACAGACTACATATCATTCTCCTTGTGCTTGATATGTTTACTGCTATTGACAGAGACTATATATCATTCTCTTAGTGCAGTGCTTCTCAACCTTTTTTTCTCCTGTGCCACATAAGACAATTTTGGAATGAGTGTGTGCCGCACCGGCAATCAGTGCGATGACTGAAACTCCTTCTGCTCATTCATGATGGCCTTGAAGTCCGGCTGCAGATGCGTCGACGCGATCCTGAGAGAAGCCAGCAAGTGGGCGTCCGTGAGAGCATTGCACTTGTTTGACTTGGTATTCTTCATCTTTGAGAAGAACTGCTCTGCACAATAAGTGGAGCCAAAGAGAGAGACGAACTTCTGAGCATTCTGGGTCAGGTTGGGGAAGGTGGCGTGGGGCAGGCTCTTGTAGAAGTCGACCAGTTCCTTGCCAAGAAACTGTCCCTTGAGGTCGAGGCTGGCCTGCAGGTCGCACAACTCCAACTGCAACTCAATCGGCGCCTGAGACACGTCGAAGTTGAACGGCACACTGAAGAGCTCGAAGTCGGTGTTCCTCGCGCGGAACTCCTTGAACCTCGTGTCAAACTCTTTCTGCAGTTTGCAAATCTCGGCCGAGTAGCGCAAGCTACTGAACTCGCCGCCATCGTGCTCCTTCTGGCTCTTGAGGGAGGGGAAGTGGGCCAGGTTTCCTCTTTCGAGCTGAACTTGCCACAGCTGCAGCTTGGTCTGGAAGGCCTTGATGTGGGAAAACAGCTCGTGGACCAGCTTGTTGCGGCCTTGCATAGCCACGTTGAGGGTGTTCAGCTTCTCGGTGATGTCAACGAGGAAGGCGAGGTCACAAAGCCACTTTTGGTCCTCCAGCTCGGGTGCCGAGATGCCCTTCATGGCGAAGAACATGGACAGCTCCTCCTTGAGGATCCAGAAGCGCTGCAGCGTCTATCCCCTGCTCAGCCAGTGCACACCGGAAAAGTAGATGACATCGCCGTAGCTGGCATCCAACTCCAGCAAGAACTGCCTGCACTGCCTTTTGTTCATGGCATGGGAGCGGATGTGATTGACATGGCTGACAACCTTACTCATCACTTCCTTGAAGCTGACATCGAAGATCTTGGCACAGAGGGCCTCCTGGTGGATGATGTAGTGGCACCACACCAAGTGCTCGTGCGACAGACCCTGGCGGTCCAACTCCGCCATCACATGGCCCTGGAGGCCGCGACCCGTGCCCAACATGGACGGTGCGCCATCCGTGGCAATGCCGATGAGGCGATTGAAGTCCAGTTTGGCATCGTTCATGGCAGCCTTCAGCTCGTTGAAGATGTCTTCGCCCGTGGTGCTGCTCTTCATGGAGCGGACAGTCAGCAGCTCCTCCGTCACATTGAAGTTGGTGTCGATGCCGCGCACGAAGATGGCCAGCTGAGCCGTGTCCTTGACGTCCGTGGACTCGTCGAGGGCCAAGGCGAAGTAAGAGAACTTTGTTGCCAGGGAGTGGAGCTGCTCGGTCAGGTTCTTGGACAAGCTGTCGATCCTTCTTGTCACTGTGTCATTGCTCAGGCTGATCTTGTTGATGACGGCGGCCTTCTCAGGGCACATGACGTCGAGGGCAGCCAGCATGCACTCCTTGACAAACTCTCCATCTGAGAAGGGCTTCATGCGCTTCGCAATGATCGTGGCCACCTTGAAGCTGGCCTCCATGGCAGCCTTGCTGGTGTTGCCCTGCCTGACGAAAAGGTTCTGTTGGCGGCCGAGCTTGTTCATCAGCTCCTTGGCCTTGTCCTCACGCTGCGGTCCCGCCAGACCATTGTAGTTCTTGCTGTGCTTGGCATCGTAGTGCCTCTTGATACAGTCTCTTTTGGGCCAGGACACCTTCTCATTGCAGATCAAGCAGATAATGTTGCCTCTGTCTTCCACGAAGAAAAATTCGTTGGTCCAGCACTCCTTGAATCCGCGGTTCTCCTCGGCGATCTTTCTCTTCCTGGTGGGGGCAGCCATACTGATGGGGGTGGAAGTGAAGGAAAAGGTGGAGAGGGGCACTTTTCCAATGTTGTTGATCAATTTTATGTTTCCTCCCAGTGTTACCAACTTCAATGTTTTGATTTGTACTTTTCTGCTGTTTCCGGTTAAAAATCAGCGTTACCAGATTGATCGTTAAAAAACGTGCGCGTTCTTAAAATAATGATTTGATGATTGTTGCCTAGTATAGCGCGACGGCGGTTGCTGCTAGCTGTGCCGCACTCAGACGCTCACTGTGCCGCATGCGGCACGCGTGCCACAGGTTGAGAAGCACTGTCTTAGTGCTTGATTTGTTCACTGCTGTTGTCAGAGAATACATATCATTCTACTGCTTGATTTGTTCACTACTGTTGTCACAGAGTACATATCATTCTCTTAGTGTTTGATTTGTTCTCTGCTATTGTCACAGACTACATATTATTCTAGTGCTTGATTTGTTCACTGCTATTGTACCAGACTACATATCATTCTAGTGCTTGATTTGTTCACTCCTGTTGTTACAGACTATTTACATATCATTCTCCCTGTGTTTGATTTGTTCACTGCTGTTGTCACAGACTATATATCATTCTCCTAGTACTTGATTTGTTAACTGCTGTTGTCACAGACTACATATCATTCTCCTAGTGTTTGATTTGTTCAATGCTAATATCACAGATTACATATCATTCTACTGCTTGATTTGTTCTCTGCTGTTGTCACAGACTACATATCATTCTATTGCTTGATTTGTTCACTGCTGTTGTCACAGACTATATATCATTCTCCTTGTGCTTGATATGTTCACTTCTATAGTCAGAGACTATGTATCATTCTCCTACTGCGTGATTTGTTCACTGCTGTTGTCACAGACTACATATCATTCTCCTAGTGCTTGATTTGTTCAATGCTGTTGCCACAGAATATATATCATTCTCCTAGTGCTTGATTTGTTCACTGCTGTTGTCACAGACTACATATCATTCTCCTAGTGCCTGATTTGTTCACTGCTGTTGTCATAGACTATATATCATTCTCCTAGTGCTTGATTTGTTCACTGCTGTTGTCACAGACTACATATCATTCTACTAGTGCTTGATTTGTTCAATGCTAATATCACAGACTACATATCTTTCTACTGCTTGATTTGTTCTCTGCTATTGTCACAGACTACATATCATTCTAGTGCTTGATTTGTTCACTGCTATTGTCACAGACTACATATCATTGTAGTGCTTGATTTGTTCACTCCTGTTGTTACAGACTATTTACATATCATTCTCCTAGTGCTTGATTTGTTCACTGCTGTTGTCACAGACTATATATCATTCTCCTAGTGCTTGATTTGTTGACTGCTATTGTCACAGACTACATATCATTCTCCTTGTGCTTGATATGTTCACTGCTATAGTCAGAGACTATATATTATTGTCCTAGTGCATGATTTGTTCACTGCTGTTGTCACAGACTACATATCATTCTCCAAGTGCTTGATTTGTTCACTCTTGTTGTCACAGACTACATCCTAGTGCTTGATTTGTTCACTGCTGTTGTCACAGACGCTATATCATTCTCATAGTGCATGATTTGTTCACTGCTGTTGTCACAGACTACATATCATTCTCCTAGTGCTTGATTTGTTCACTGCTGTTGTCACAGACTACATATCATTCTCCTAGTGCTTGATTTGTTCACTGCTATTGTCACAGACTACATATCATTCTCCTTGTGCTTGATATGTTTACTGCTATTGTCAGAGACTATATATCATTCTCTTAGTGCTTGATTTGTTCACTTCAGTATCTCATTGGTTTCAACATCTGCTTCACAGGCTGAAAACTCTACGAATGTGTGGGTGTGCTGTGAGTGTTCACGTTCGTACGATGAAGACATTTGTCTGGGAAATGGAGCTGAATGGGTCAGGTGTGCCTGTGACCGGTGGCTTCACGAAGAATGTATTGACTCAGTTGAGTACAATGCAAATGGTGAAGAAAAGTTATGTTCTTTGTGTATTGTGTGATGTTCATAGCTAGCTATATCTTGTTATGGTGATAGATATCACTGCAATGTTCAAGAAAAGTTTTTTTTTTAAATATGTATCAATAGCTGATCATGTGTGCTAGATACTAATATGTGATGCACTTTTGTATTTACAGTTCTGTATTAGTTCTACACAAAAACATTGATAATTGAGAATAGAGAATTCCATTGGAGACGGTAATAGGTGTACGGGATTACGGTAAATGATACTCCTACATATCCATTGTCAACCTCTATCGCTCCTTAGTTAATTGCTGAGACTTGGCGGATTGCAGCAATGAATAATCTATATTCCAGTGCAAGAAGACAAGTTTCATTCCTGTAGTAAGTTACGAGGTCGGGACCATTCGCGTGCTGATGATTGGCAGCCTACGCTACAGACTTGGCTCAGGCAAATGCCACAATTGAGATAAACAAGAGCCATTACGCAGAAAGCCAAATTGATGAATTGCGGAGGACTGAAATCTGTCACTTGTCATAAATCAATGAATCCAGTAGCTTTGAGATAACACATAAAAGGGAGTTGGTGGTCTCTAATTATTCACGGTAAGTTTATTCTCCTTTTTATGAATAGGACAGATTTTATGATCTTCCACTCTTCAGGAATAGAACCAAACATCATACTCTCAACAAACCATAAGCTGATGGGATCTACCAAACCTAGCACATAGAATCCAAGCTCTGATATTATCATGACCCATTGCTTTCGTTGGATCTAGTTGGGACAAAGCTTCACAAACATACGAAAACTATTTCTGAGTTGATTGGGAGGTGAAGGCAGGGAATCAATGGAAGGAAGAGCAATTGGAAGGAAGAGTGGTATGTGAAGACAGGGAATCAATGGAAGGAAGAGTGGAAGGTGAAGGCAGGGAATCAATGGAAGGAAGAGTGGGAGGTGAAGGCAATCAATGGAAGGAAGAGCAATTGGAAGGAAGAGTGGTAGGTGAAGACAGGGAATCAATGGAAGGAAGAGTGGGAGGTGAAGGCAGGGAATCAATGGAAGGAAGAGTGGGAGGTGAAGGCAGGGAATCAATGGAAGAAAGAGTTGGAGGTGAAGGCAGGGAATCAATGGAAGGAAGAGTAGGAGGTGAAGGCAGGGAATCAAAGGAAGGAAGAGTGGGAGGTGAAGGCGGGGAATCAATGGAAGGAAGAGAGAGTGGTGAAGGAAGAGAGGGTGGTGAAGGCAGGGAATCAATGGAAAGAAGAGAGGGAGGTGAAGGCAGGGAATCAATGTAAGGAAGAGAGGGAGGTGAAGGCAGGGAATCAAACGAAGGAAGAGTGGGAGGTGAAGGCAAGGAATCAATGGAAGGAAGAGTGGGATGTGAAGGCAGGGAATCAATGGAAGGAAGAGAGGGTGGTGAAGGCAGGGAATCAATGGAAGGAAGAGAGGGAGGTGAAGGCAGAGAATCAATGGAACGAAGAGTGGGAGGTGAAGGAAGGGAATCAATGGAAGGAAGAGTGGGAGGTGAAGGCAGGGAATCAATGGAAGGAAGAGCAATTGGAAGGAAGAGTGGTAGGTAGGGAATCAATGGAAGGAAGAGTGGGAGGTGAAGGCAGGGATTCAATGGAAGGAAGAGTGGGAGGTGAAGGCAGGGAATCAATGGAAGGAAGAGTGGGAGGTGAAGGCAGGGAATCAATGGAAGGAAGAGTGGGAGGTGAAGGCGGGGAACCAATGGAAGGAAGAGAGAGTGGTGAAGGAAGAGAGGGTGGTGAAGGCAGGGAATCAATGGAAAGAAGAGAGGGAGGTGAAGGCAGGGAATCAATGTAAGGAAGAGAGTGAGGTGAAGGCAGGGAATCAATGGAAGGAAGAGTGGGAGGTGAAGGCAGGGAATCAATGGAAGGAAGAGAGGGAGGTGAAGGCAGGGAATCAATGGAAGAAGAGGGAGGTGAGGGCAGGGAATCAATGGAAGGAAGAGAGAGAGGTGAAGGCAGGGAATCAATGGAACACTTTTGGTGAAGGTCGAATTGAAGAACAAATTGAACATCTCAGCCATCTCAACCTGATCATTGACAGGCTTTGAGTTATGCACGAGTACTTGAGGTGGTGGAGAACTTTGATAACAAGTTAATATAACTGTATAATTGATGAAAATTTGGAAATAAGATAATTTTCAAATGCTGCTTTTGATTTTTGCATAAAGATCTGTAAATTAGATTCCATGCCAGCAAATTTCTCCGACATGTTGATATATAGACCATTTCCTTTTAGTTTTATGACAGAGAGAATGAATATGGTAAAGTTGATTTCTGATTTCACCATTGAACCATTTAGGGGTTGTATGATGAGTGAATTGCATAGAGGGCACACATAAACAACGCGTATAACGGATGTTTGCCCTAATGATAATTATTCCATATAGATCAGAATAGAGATTGACTTCGTTAAAATCAGCTTCCAGCAGGTAATTGTGCAGACCTACCAAGTCAGCCTTAGAATAGTTGAAAGTGCACCTTGACTTTGAGTGTGGGCATAAAGGCGGTGTTGTGAATTCATATTAAAACAAATTTGTTGCTTCACATATAATCTAATGTATTATCATGGGTGGGTGTGAGTTGCTTCACATATAATCTAATGTATTACCATGGGTGGGTAGGTGCTTCACATATAATCTAATATATTACCATGGGTGGGTGTGAGTTGCTTCACATATAATCTAATGTATTACCATTGGTGGGTGGGAGTTGCTTCATATATAATATAATGTGTACCATGGGTGGTTGGGAGTTGCTTCACATATAATCTAATGTATTAGCATGGGTGGTTGGGCACATATAATCTAATGTATTACCATGGGTGGGTGGAAGTTGCTTCACATATAATCTAATGTATTACCATGGGTGGGTGGGAGTTGCTTCATATATAATATAATGTGTACCATGGGTGGTTGGGAGTTGCTTCACATATAATCTAATGTATTAGCATGGGTGGGTGGGCACATATAATCTAATGTATTACCATGGGTGGGTGGAAGTTGCTTCATATATAATATAATGTATTACCATGGGTGGGTGGGAGTTGCTTCACATATAATCTTGTCACTCTGTTGGCTGGTTATCTCCTAGACTTTGGTGTCTCTGGTACATACTGTATCAAGTACTTAAAAATCATGTGTGGGCTTAGAGGGTGACAAGAATTACTGGATCCAACAGAGGACCGACTATATAGAACCAATTGTAGAAGCTGGAGATATTTCAGCTGATCCTACGTTGCGAATAGGGGTTAATTGAGTAGGAAGACAAGGTGGTCGAGACAACCATTTCAATGTGTGGTAGAGGGGGGAATAAACTTGATGTAGATGCAGGCAGATGAGACACACCTGCAGTAGCTATAGCCAATTAGCTACAATAGGGCAACTAGTAGCTAAACATTCCTAATTCAAGAAAAATACAAATTAAATTCATCTTAGCTAGCTAGCTACTTCACAAGCATGCATATAACATTATGATGCTTACATGAAGGATTAAACCAGAGCTGAGCCAGATAGAGGAGAGTTCACAACTGATGGAGGTGGAGTAAATCATGATGGAAGAGACGCGTCTGGTTGAAATGAATTAGAGCCAGATAGAGGGAGGGTCTTTCTTGACGGAGCCAGGGTAGAGCCAAGTGTAGGGGAAGGTCAATGCCGCCTCAACTGGTGATACATCCAAGAAAAAATTAACGACTGAACATAGTAGATCGGCACCATCAGCCTTAACTGCTCCATCCGAATCTGAATCATGCATATCATTGCTATCAAATGAGTCATGAGTGAGGAGGTTCTCATTGTAATTGCATGGCAAAGCCCCTGGATGATTAATATCTAACCAAGCTATGTACATGGGATCAACATACTCATCATACCCTTCTTCATACCTGGTTTCAAACCGCAGTTCATCATCAGGTGTAAACATGATGTGGCTAGGAGATTGATCTGGAGAAACAGAAAATTGGTTATCACAGGTATCTTGGTCAACTCGCTCCTGAGGATTTTTGTCAGATAATTGAAGACAAGGGTCATGATACAGTACAGCCTTAGGGTTATGTGGATACACCCCACATGTCCTGACACCACTGATGATTGTTCTTGGTACCATGGTATTCATCCAGGCTGTATTCAACAAGCTGCTGAATTGATATTTGGTAATTGGATTGGATTGAATGAAATCATGGCAAGCATCACGCCAATACTGCTGTATCTAGTGGTTGCATTTTGTGAGTCGTATGCGGTACTAAGGTAAACAAAATGATATCACTTTCTTCAGCTAGTCTAATAGCATCAGGATTGTAGTGTGAACTGTGACCACCAAGAAGTGACGAGCAGCAACAGCAAAGGAAATGGTCAGCCAACCAGCCTTTAAACAATGTCATATCAACCCAGCCTCTATCACTTAGGCCATATGTTGTTCCCGCCACTTCACCTTTTGTCCACTCCATATTCAAACTCTTTGCATCAAAGATCACAAACAGAGGTATAGCCTGTCCAGCTGTGCTGACACACCCTATTACTGTAATCTGACTCGGTACCTAACTTTTTGTGCCTTTTAAAGTAATAACACGAGGTGGTCGATGGTCTAGTGACATGCCTGATTCATCCACATTATATATTTTCCCTGGCATGTTCATCAAGTTATTCTCCACCATCAACTCTTTCAAAAGTTTGAAGTAATTGTCAAGTGCTTCTAGATGCATCATGGCATTCATCCTTACATTGGCTGTAGCATGTCCTTTGTGCAGGCAAATGTGTGGCTGCCGCTTCAGCAGAAATCTTTGAAACCATCTGTCAGAGATTCTTCTCCCTTTATGGGTTCCCATATCACGAGCAACAGATTCTGCTATATGCTTTAAAAAAATTCAGCTCTTTCTATATCCTATCTGTCTTACTGTCTGAATGAACTCTCCAAGTTCAGTCTCTTCATTACTGGTTAAATAGGACACTCGGCCTGGCTTGGTCCGGTTAACAACTTTACCGAGATGTCTATCCTGTAGTGTTGTTCTAGGGATTCCATACTCAAGAGCAGCTCTTTTGACAGCGAAAATGTGATCTAGGGGCAGTAAATGTGATCTGTAGAGGGTAAAGATGATCTAGAGGCAGTAAATGTGATCTCGAGGCAGTAAAGGTGATCTAGAAGCAAAAATTTAATCTAAAGGCAGTAAAGGTGATCTAGAGGCAGTAAAGGTGATCTAGAGGCAGTAAAGATGATCTAGAGGCAGTAAAGGTGATCTAGAGTCAGTAAAGGTGCTAGAAGTAGTATTAGTGATCTAGAGACAGTAAATGTGAACTAGAGCGCCTGTCAATTTGATCTAGAGGCAGTAAAGGTGATCTTAAAGCAGTAAAGTTGATCTATAGGTGGTAAAGATAATCTAGAGGCAGATCTAGAGGCAGTATATGTGATCTAAAGGCAGTAAATGTGATCTAGAGACAGTAAAGGTAATCTAGAGGCAATAAATATGATCTAGAGGCAGTATAAGATGATCTAGAGGAAGTAAATGTGTTCTAGAGGCAATAAATGTGATCTAGAGACAGTAAAGCTGATCTAGAGGCAATACAGGTGATCTAGAGGCAGTAAAGGTGATCTAGAGGCAGTAAAGGTGATCTAGAGGCAGTAAAGGTGATCTAGAGGCAATACAGGTGATCTAGAGGCAGTAAAGATGATCTAGAGGCAGTAAAGGTGATCTAGAGGCAATACAGGTGATCTAGAGGCAGTAAAGATGATCTAGAGGCAGGATATGTGAACTAGAGGCAGTAAAGATGATATAGAGGCAGTAAAGCTGATCTAGGGTCAGTAAAGATGATCTATAGGCCGAAAATGTGTTCTAGAGGGAGTAAAGGTGATCAGTAGAGGGTAAAAATGATCTAGAGGCAGTAAATGTGATATCGAGGCAGTAAAGGTGATCTAGAGGCAATAAATATTATCGAGAGGCAGTAAAGGTGACCGAGAAGTATTATTGGTGATCTAGAGACAGAAAATGTGAACTAGAGCCTGTGAATGTGATCTAGAAGCAGTAAAGGCGATCTATAGGCAGTAAAGATGAACTAGAGGCAGTAAATGTGATCTAGAAACAGTAAAGATGATCTAGAAGCAGTAAACATGATCTAGAGGCAGTAAATGTGATCTAGAAGCAGTAAAGGTGATCTAGAAGCAGTAAAGGTGAACTAGAGTGAGTAAATGATATCTAGGAGCAGTAAATGTTATCTAGAAACAGTAAAGATGATATAGAGGCAGTAAAGAAGATCTAGAGGCAGCAAACATGACCTAGAGACAGTAAATGTGATCTAGAGGCAGTAAATGTTATCTAGGAGTTGTAAATGTGATCTAGCAGCAGTAATTATGATCTAGATGCAGTAAAAATGATCTAGAGGCAGTAAGAATGATCTAGAGGCAGTAAATGTGACGTAGTGGCAGTAAAGGCGATCTAGAGACAGTAAATATGATCTAGGAGTAGTAAATGTGATCTAGAGGCAGTAAGTCATATAGATGCAGTAACGATGATATAGAGCAAGCCAAGTTTATCTAGAGTCAGTAAAGGTGATCTAGAGTCAGTAAAGGTGATCTAGAGTCAGTAAAGGTGATCTAGAGGCAATAAAAGCGATCTAGAGACAGTAAAGATAATCTAGAGGCACTAAAGGAGATCTAGAGACAGTATTTGTGATATAAAGGCAGTAAATCAGATCTAGAGGCAGTATATTTGATCTAGAGGCAATAAATGTGATCTAGAGGCAGTAAATGTGATCTGGAGGCAGGAAAGGCAGTAAAGCTGATCAAGAGGCAGTAAAGGTGATCTAGTGTCAGTAAAGATGATCTAGGCCGATAATGTGATCTAGATGCAATAAAGGTAATCTATAGAGGGTAAAGATGAACTAGAGGCAGTAAATGTGATCTAGAGGCATTAAAAGTGAGCTACAGGCAGTAAATATGATCTAGAGACAGTAAAGGTGATCTAGAGCTAGTATATGTTATCTAGAGGCAGTAAAGTTGATCTAGAACCAGTATCAGTGATCTAGAGACAGTCAATGTAAACTAGAGCCTGTGAATGTACAGCCATGTAAGCCCAGGAGCTGTGAAAGGCAAAGAAACAGTCCTAATGTAGTGACAAGTACAATTGAGGAGTGGCTTAAAATAAATGTGGCTCTCCTTTGTTGACCATATAATATGTGACTTAGAGACTCGATTCTCACCATTATCCAAAACTTCATCCTCTTTGCTATGTCGTGTACCTTCTATTTTGTGTATGAAGAATGATGTAAATTTTTCTGATAGTGTGGATGTCTATTTTAGTGATTTGCCATCACCTGAGCTTCTTGACCAAGAACTTGGCCATTGGAAACAAAGTTTTGTCTGCATTCCTGCTTCAGAAAGGTCCAGTGCTTGTGCTACTGCCCTGTTATCAACTTTTGTTCCCCAATGTATACACCTTATTGAAGATTGCTTGCGCACCATACCCGTCACTTCCTGTGAATGTCAACGAAATGCTAGTACTGTATGCAGATTATGTAATTTTAAGAGATGTAGTATGACTGAAGATCGATTGACATCTCTGGCATTGATGCATATACATTACCAGCAGTACATTGATCTAGATCAGGTTGTGGATCTTTTTTCCAGGCTGCACCCAAGGCGGTTGCTCTTGAGCAGGGTATTTCTGAATAAATCACAGGTTACCCACACATAGCTATTCCATAATATAATTATATATACTCTATATTGAGCCATTTTAACTGAAGCACCTGTACCTGAGCTTCTGCCTTTCATCCTGAACTTCATGATGATGATTGTCTTTCCAATGTTTTGCAAACAGTCATCATATGAACAGACTACATATTGTTTACATGCATTTATATGGAACAAGATCAATTTATTTGTATGTTAATATATAGAAGGAAAGAAGAAGAAAAAATATATAGTTGTGACTAGCCATCATTTGTTTTGTTTTATTATTATTATTACTTAATTTTAGATCAATTTTAATTAACTTAATTCTAATTTAATGTTTGTGGCAGACACACTTAATGAACTACTTTGTTGTGTATATCCATAGTAATATGTATATTTTTTGTTATTAAAGCATAATTTATAGTTTATCTTATTTAAAAAATTAACTAAATAATATAATATATATTTTGGATAAAAAAATAATAATAACATAATATCTTATAATTAGGACCTCAGAGTTATGGACCCCTTGGGAAACTGGGTGTTCTGTAACCGAAACGTATGTTCTTTAGTATGCAATAGAGTTGGGGTCAGAAAACATAATGTAGCATACAAAATCCTGATACGAGGGAGGCAGCTATAGGCTATACCGTAAATTTTTTACCAGGTAATTAGGTAAAGATTACAAAACACCAGTAATGGCACCCCCCTTTTCGGAAGTCTGGGTACGGGCCTGATTAAGGTGAACTAGAGGCAATAAAGGTTATCTAGAGGCAGTAAAGGCAATCTAGAAGCAGTAAAGATGATCTAGAGGCACTAATGGTGATTTAGAGGCAGTAAATATGATCTAAAGGCAGTAAATGTGAACTAGAGGCAATAAATGGCATTAAAGATGATCTAGAGGCAGTAATTGTGATCTACAGGCAGTAAAGGTGATCTATAGGCCGTAAAGCTGAACTAGAGGCAGTAAAGGTGATCTGGTGTCAGTAAAGATGATCTAGAGGCCCAAAATATGATCTAGAGGCAGCTAAGGCAATCTGTAGAGTGTAAACATGATCTAGAGGCAGTAAATGTGATCTCGAGGCAGTAAAGGTGATCTAGAGGCAATAAATGTGAACTAGAGGCAGTAAAGGTGATCTATAGAGTCAGTTAAGGTTATGTAGAGTCAGTAAATGTAATCTAGAGGCAGTTAAGGTGATCGAGAAGTAGTATTGGTGAACTAGATCCTGTGAATTTGATCTAGAGGCAGTAAAGGCGATCTATTAGGCAGTAAAGATGAACTAGAGGCACTAAATGTGATCTAGAGACAGTAAAGATGATCTAGTTATCTAGAAGCAGTAAACATGAACTAGAGGCAGTAAATGTGATCTAGAAGCAGTAAAGGCGATCTAGGGGCAGTAGATGTTATCCAGAAGCAGTAAATATAATCTAGGCAGTAAATGTGATCTAGAAGCAGTAGAGGCGATCTAGAGTCAGTAAATGTGATATAGAGGCAGTAAAGATAATCTAGAGGTAGCAAACACAATCTAGAGGCTGTAAATGTGATCTAGAGGCAGTAAATGTTATCGAGAAACAAATGTGATCTAACGGCAGTTATTGTAATCTAGATGCAGTAAAGATGATCTAGAGGCAGTAAATGTGATTTAGGAGCAGTAAATGTGATCTAGTTGTAGTAAAGGTGATCTAGAGGCAGCAAACATGATCTAGAGGCAGTAAATGTGATCTAGAGGCAGCTAGAGGCAGTAAATGTGATCTATAGGCAGTAAATGTTATCTAGGAGTAGTAAATTTGATCTATCAACTGTAATTGTAATCTAGATGCAGTAAAGATGATCTAGAGGCAGTAAGAATGATCTAGAGACAGTAAATGTGATGTAGAGAAAGTAAAGGTGATCTATAGGCAGTAAAGGTGATCCAGTGGCAGTAAAGCTGATTTAGAGGCAGTAAAAGTGATCTAGTGTCAGTAAATATGATCTATAGGCTGAAAATGTGATGAAGAGGCAGTAGAGTTGATATATAGACAGTAAAGATGTTCTAGAGGCAGTAAATGTAATCTAAAGGCAGTAAAAGTGCAATAAATATGATCTAGAGTCAGTAAAGTTGATCTCGAGGCAGTAAAGGTGATCTAGAGGCAATAAATGTAATCTAGAGGCAGTAAAAGTGCAATAAATATGATCTAGAGGCAGTAAAGATGAGATCATCTTTACTGACTATAGTTCACATTTATTTCCTCTAGATCACATTTACTGTCTTTCACCATTTGTGCCTCTAGATCATCTTTAATGCCTCTAGATTGCCTTTACTGCATCTAGATTACCTTTACTGCCTCTAGATCACCTTTACTGACTCTAGATAACCTTTACTGGCCCTATATAGAGGCAGTAAAGGTGATCTGGTATCAGTAAAGATGATTTAGAGGCCGAAAATATTATCTAGAGGCAGCTAAGGCGATCTGTAGAGTGTAATAATGATCTAGAGGCAGTAAGTGTGAACTCGAGGCAGTAAAGGTGATCTAGAGGCAGTAAAAGCCATATAGAGGCAGTAAGGATGATATAGAGCCAGTATAGGTATTCTAGAGTCAGTGTAAAGGTGATTTAGAGGCAATAAAGGTGATCTAGAGGCAGTAAAGGTGATCTATAGGCGGTAAAGATGATCTAAAGGCACTAAAGTGATCTAGAGGCAGTATATATGATCTAAAGGCAGCATATGTGATCTAGAGGCAGTAAAGATGATCTAGAGGCAGTAAATGTGATCTAGCGGCAGAAAAGGTGATCTACAGGCAGTTAAACTGAACAAGAGGAGGTAAAGGTGATCTAGTGTCAGTAAAGATGATCTATAGGCCGAAAATGTGATCTAGAGGCAGCAAAGGTGATCTGGGGAGGGTAAAGATGATCTAGAGGCAGTAAATGTGATCTCGAGGCAGTAAAGGTGATCTATAGGCAATAAATGTGATCTAGAGGCAGTAAAGGTGACCTAGAGGCAGTAAAGGTGATCTAGAGGCAATAAATGTGATCTAGAAGGATTAAAGATGATCTAGAGGTGCCAGTGGCAGAAAAGGTGATCTACAGGCAGTAAAGATGATCAAGTAGCAGTAAAGGTGATCTAGTGTCAGTAAAGATGATCTAGAGGCAGCAAAAGTCATTTAGACGCAGTAAAGTTGATCTAGAGGCAGTAAAAGTCATTTAGACGCAGTAAAGATGATATAGAGCTAGTAAAGGTTATCATAAGTCAGTAAAGGTGATCTAGGGACAAATGTGATCTAGATGCAGTAAAGGTGTACTAGAGGCAATACATGTGATCTAGAGGCAGTAAAGTTGATCTAATGTCAGTAAAGATGATCTAGAAGCCGAAAATGTGATCTAGAGGCAGTAAAGGTGCAATATATAGAGGGTAAATATTACTAGAGGCAGTAAATGACATTTATTGCCTCTAGATCACCTTTACTGCCCCTAGATCACATTTACTGCCTCTAGATCACCTTTACTGCCTCTAAATTACCTTTACTGACTCTAGATAACATTTACTGGCCCTATATCATCTTTACTGCCTCTAGATGACTTTTACTGCCTCTAGATGACTTTTACTGCCTCTAGATCATATTTACTGCCTCAAGTTCTCTACAGATCACCTTCAATGCCTCTAGATCACATTTTCGGCATCTCGATCATCTTTACTAACACTAGATCACCTTTACTGCCTCTAGATCATCTTTACTGCCTATAGATCACCTTTACTGCTTCAAGATGACTTTTACTGGCTCTAGATCAAATTCACTGCCTCTAGATCATCTTTACTGCCTCTAGATCACTTTTACTGACTCTAGGTCACCTTTACTGGCTCTGGGTCACATTTACTGCCTGTGGGTCATCTTTACTGCCTCTAGATCTCATTTATTGCCTCTAGATCACCTTTACTACCTCTAGATCACATTGACTGCCTTTAGATCACATTTACTACCTCTAGATCAACTTTAGTGCCTATGGATCACCTTACCTCTAGATCGCCTTTACTGCCTCTAGATCAGCCTCTAGGTCACCTTTACTGACTCTAGGTAATCTTTAATGGCTCTATGTCATGTTTACTGCCTCTAGTTGACTTTTACTGCCTCTAGATCACATTTACTGCTTCTAGATGACCTTTACTGCCTCTAGATCACATTTACTGACTCTAGTTCACGTTTACTGCCTCTAGATCATCTTTACTGCCTCTAGATCACCTGTTTTGCCTCTAGATCACCTTTACTGCCTCTAGATCACCTTTACTGCCTCTAGATCATCTTTACTGGCTCTATATCATCTTTACTGCTTCAAGATGACTTTTACTGGCACTAGATCACATTTACTGACTCTAGATCATCTTTACTTCAACTAGAAAATGTTATCTAGAGGCAGTGAAGGTGATCTGTAGAGGGTAAAGATGAACTTGAGGCACTAAATATGATCTAGAGGCAATAAATGTGAGACATCTCAATCATCTTTACTAATATTAGACCTTTAGTGCCTCTAGATAAACTTTACTGCTTCAAGTTGACTTTTACTGCCTCTAGATTACATTTACTGCCTCTAGATCATTTTTTCTTAAACTAGATCACCTTTAATGTCTCTAGTTCACCTTTACTGCATCTAGATAACATTTACTGCCTCTAGTTCGCCTTTACTGACTCTACGTCACATTTACTGCCTCTAGTTCACGTTTACTGCCTCTAGATCATCTTTACTGCACCTAGATTACAATTACTGCCGCTTCATCACATTTACTGTTCCTAGATAATATTTACTGCCTCTAGATCACCTTTACTGCCCCTAAATCACATTTACTATAACAATTACTGCCTCTAGATCACCTTTACTGCCCCTAAATCACATTTACTATAACAATTACTGCCTCTAGATCACCTTTACTGCTTCTATATCACATTTACTGCCACTAGATGATGTTTACTGCTTCTATATCATCTTTACTGCCTCTAGATCGCATTTACAGGCACTAGTTCACATTTATTGTCCAATACTACTTCTAGATCATCTTTCCTGCCTCTAGAACACATTTACTGACTCTAGTTCACCTTTACTGCCTCTAGATCACATTGACTGCCTCTAGATCACCTTTAATGCCTCTAGATCACCTTTACTGCCTCTAGCACATTTATTGCCTCTAGATCACCTTTACCGTCTTGAGATCACATTTACTGGCTCTAGATCATCTTTACTGCCTCTAGATAACATTTTTGGCCTATAGATCATCTTTACTGACAAGATCACCTTTACTGCCTCTTGATCAGCTTTACTGCCTATAGATCATCTTTACTGCCTCTAGATCCCTAATTTACTGCCTCTAGATCATCTTTACAGCCTCTAGATCACCTTTACTGACAATAGATAACCTTTACTGGTTCTATATCATCTTTACTGCCTCTAGGTGACTTTTACTGCCTCTAGATCACATTTACTGCCTCTAGATCATATTTATTGCCTCTAGATCACCTTTACTGCCTCTAGATCATCTTTGGCTCAATCATCTTTACTGCTTCAAGATGACTTTTACTGGCATTAGATCATTACTGGCACTAGATCGTCTTTACCTCCTCTAGATCACATTTACTGACTCTAGTTCACCTTTACTCCAACTCGAAAATGTTATCTAGAGGCAGTGAAGGTGATCTGTAGAGGGTAAAGATGATCTTGAGGCAGTAAATATGATCTAGAGGCAATAAATGTGAGCCATCTCGATCATTTTTATAACATTAGATCACCTTTACTGCCTCTAGATCACCTTTACTGCCTATAGATCACCTTTACTGCTTCAGACTTTTATTGCCTCTAATTACTGCCTCTAGATCACATTTACTGACTCTAGATCACCTTTACTGCCTCTAGATAATATTTACTGCCTCTAGATCGCCTTTACTGACTCTACATCACATTTACTGCCTCTAGATCAAGTTTACTGCGTATATACAACCATAATAATGTTGTGTACACGTCATTTCAATACTCACCATTTTTTAGAGAAAGATGTTATGGTGTTTTGTTTTAGATTGTCCACTCAGTTCATAGCAATGCTAACTTTTCCATCCCTGGACTGTAGCTAACATGTCTACTGATGGGTGGGCAGGTGCATTATCAAGAAGCTTTTATATTCAATGTTATTGTCATGACAAAATTTCTTAACATAGGCACAAACCTCTCATGAAACCATGATGTAAACAATGTGGAATGCCTTTTCTTTTTTGGGGAGTAATAGTGCACAGGGAGAGAGCTCACATCCATATGCTTCAAGCAACAGGGTTTTGCACTTGTGTGTACAAACCCCAATGGCAGCCTGCATGTTCCAGCAACATTAGAACTGCTAATATAGTAACCGTTTCTTTTGATTTTTTGAATTTTTAACTTCCCTTTCCGCAGTGTGCGAGAGTCCTGGCAAGCATGAGTCACCTCCACAATCCAGTCTCATCTGCATTAAAAAATTGGCTTAGAGTGTATCCTTCCTCTTCCAACTTACCCAGCAATTTTCTTTGAAATGCACACACAGCTGAAGCATCAGCAGAGAGTGATTCTCCTTGAAGGGATAGACATCTAATTTCATGTATGTAAGAGAATTTATGCAACAAACTAGAGCTAGCTTCTACATCTCTGTCTAGATAGAGAATCTTGTATAGCTGTAGTGCCTTCTCTTGCAGAACTGGTCCTGACACAGGAGCACCCTTGGATCGTTGATGAATGAACCAGATGTAAGCAACTTTGTCCAGCTTCTCAAAGTTAGATGGTTTTACAATGCATCTCTTCTTAGCACAGGAGGGCTAGTCACTGGCTGAAATATCCTCTCAATCTTTTCTCTCCCCTTCCATATATCAGCAATAGTGGACTTGGGAATATCATGTACACTGGTCGGAGACTAACCTTTTTGACTTTCCTTTCTTTACCTCACTAATAATCTCCAGCTTCTTTTCTAATGTTACAACATTGCGACACCTATTTTCCCCCGCACACTTCTCTGCAGACATGCGACAGGAAGTCGGTAAGGGTCGTTTTAGCGCGATCGGGCTTTTGCTGCCCAGTAAAAGGAGGTGCCAGTATATTGGGAGTCCGGATAAGGGAGGTTTCACTGTAGTTGTCGTCAATGAAGCAAGACCTAATATTAATTGTGTAGGTTTGGCTGTGCTACAAGACTAATTTCAGATCAAGGTCAAGAATTTGTAAATGGGATTATTACAAACACTTATTGGAACCAACAGAGAATGACATCTAATCATCCACAAACAAATGGGACTAGTGGAAAAATTTAACCACACCATCCAAAGTTGCCTTCTGAAGGTGGTCAATGACCACCAAAATGATTGGGACAAATTCCTGGATCCTATTCTATTTGCTATCAGAACTTCTAAGCAGAAGTCCACCGGTTATACACCATTTCAGATGAAAGTGTTTTTCAGAATGCCAAGAAGAATCACAAGCAAGATACAAAAAGGATTATGATGCAGAGAGGAAGTTAAAGGAGGTAATACAGTGCAACCTTGCTAATCCCAATGGGCCTGTACCTAGGGGTGTTGGGTTTGGTGGCACGGGCATCTGACACTTTCCCAATAAAATATAATGTTTTTGTCTTGTCTTGTTCTATTTATATATATATATTGTAGTTGTAATAACTTATACAGCATTACATGTGCACATGTACCCACAGTGTATTACAATAAACTACACAGGGAAATATTCAGTTAGCTTCTTCTGAGTAATGGTGGCCAGCTTAAAGTAAATGTTGGCTGGGTTTTAAACAGAGAACAAGGTATTGTAAATTTAAGTCCATAGAAATATATAATTGACTTGTACACACCACAAACTGCTTGTGTTGTGTAGAGTACTATTTTGTAGAACCACTTGAAACTGGCAAGCCTATGTATATAATGCTAATCTCTATTTCAGATTGGGAGGTTTGGATTAGCCCAGTTCAGATTAGCTAGGTTAGGTTGCACTGTAATAGATAAGTATTAACATATACATGCACGATTCTTTTTGTGTATATAGGAATTTGAAGTTGGTTCTCATGTTCTCATGAGGAATTCTAGCGGGACAGCAGGAAAGGAGACAATATGTTTCCTAAATGATACGAAATTGTCGAACAAAAGGACCAAAAGCTATTCCGGTTGTGTAACCTCAACTCTAACATTATCCTTGTCAGTCTGGTCAATGTTGACAGACTCTAACATTATCCTTGTCAGTCTGATCAATGCTGACAGACTGAAAGTGTACAGAGAATCATCTGCAAACAATCCATCACCAGGAAAAAAGCCATGAGTCTGCACCAAAAAAATAAAGGAAGAGCGAGTCAATTATGATTTATTGGTGATTTGGTGAATGTTGCTTATAAAAGTGTACATGTCATGCAGAAATCCACAATGCGATGAATTTGGATCTCTTAGAATTATTGTAATTAATATTTCTTATTCCAGAGGAAGTTTACAGAAAGTATGAAGAAGGAGCTGGAAACTGGAAAATGGCTAACTGATGAGCACATCACTTTGGCAAAGGAACTTATTCAAAATGAATACCCAAATATATCTGGTGGATTGCAGTCCCCACTTTTGGTTCCAAGTGATGTTTCTTATGTGCACAAAGTCATTCAGAGGAAACTATAAATCCATAACATCAATGGCACCCACTGGGTTACGTCCGGCAGTAGGGATACACAAGTGACAGTCTTGGACAGCAAGTGGAGAGTGGCATGAGCCCACCATTGACTTATCAGCTAGCAATGTTCATCATTTGTTCATCGAAGACTGGAAGGTACGGTGAGGACACAGTTAGTTGTCCATGTCGCCTGTGGTGTCTTTGCTATCGCATATGTGTATATACCACATGGCCAGGGGTGACTCCGTTGAAGATATGGAATTCAACCAATAAATAATGTGAAGTCATTGTTTTAGCCATGGGAAGTTACTTCCATTCTCTCTACTAAAAGAAAACAAAAAAATCGCTAACCATATATATACCTCAATTGATATCTATTGCTCATGTATATAAGATGCCAGAGACATTTGGGAACATGATTCAGTGTGACAATTGTGAGGAGTGGCACCACTTACAGTGTGAGACCTCACTAACCAACAACACTGAGCATTGCTTTTACAGAGATTGTAATGCTTAGTTTATATCTCCAAAGATGTTTGCTTTTAAGTTTTATTGAAATATCTACTGTAATAATACTGGGGGGCATTTGTCACTGTGGCTTATTGTTTGATACAATGAAAGGGGGAAGGGGGTGGAAAAAAGTGTCACAAGATATATACTGGGGGTCACTAGATCCTGCATTTTAGAGAAGGGCCAGAAAACTACATTTTGCATACATACAGAGACTGAAATACGTCAGGCAACTCCATTGTGCACACAATCCTCACTCAAATGCACTCCATCCTAACAACTCGGTAAGGCAAATATCCCAGCCAAGCCATACATTCTAAGTTAAAATCATCACATTTCCTCGCTCAAATACACTCATCCTCGGGTGGATCACAATTTAATAAGACTTCCCCCTGGCCTAGCCACTAGAAATCAACCCTCAGATGAGGGGCTAGTATCCCATGAGACGGACAGGTGAACACAACATAGATAGCTTATATTATGTAGACATGATCGGTAATCATTAAAGTGTTCCATAACCTCCACTCCTGATGCATTTATTTTGAGTCTTTCAAAGAGTGAATTTCCGGTAAGTAAAATACTTGCTTGGATAGGTCACAACAAACTGGGTTGAGGTCACTCCATCCAGTGGTAGGTAGCTAACTGCACAGAGGGCTATTGTTTTCTCATTCAAATGTACTCCATCCTCAGATAGGTCACAACTTAGTACGATAAATATTACTGGTCTAGCTGCAGTAAAATGCAACCCTAATTAGATGTCTGCCTCACTGAAATCTAGTCTATTTAAACTAAAATGAATTACCACCTCAGAATAGCAAGACGTGGGTCATTCCATCCCATAGTAGGTCACTATACAGTGAATGGGGGCCACTGAGAACTAGGATACAGTGACTCCCAGGGTTTAAGGGGGGCGGGGGGGGGGGGGGGATCGCCAGATACTGCAACACCTGTCATGCATTGCACCTAAAATGCACTGTAACACCTGCTTAGACAGGTCACAACAAACTCGGGATAGGGTATATACTCCATTCAGAGGCAGGAGTCACTGTCACTGTTCTCTTATTCAAATGCACTCAGATAGGTCTCAACTGAGTAAGACAAACATTTTCTCCAAGCTATTCTAAAATGCAGTCTCTAGCTGTCTGCCTCACTGAAATCATAGTATCTAAAATGAACTGCATGGATAGTGAGGCAGTTACAGTCAAGTACAGTGGTCACTGTTTCCTTACACAACTGCTCCATCCTCAGATAGGAGGGAACTATTATCTTGGCTAACTATTCCAATAACAGATGCTTTATTCCCCTCACTGAATCTAGTGCTAAAATGAACTGCCTCCTCAGCCGATCATCAACGAGAAGGGGGGGTCACTCCATCCCACGGTAGGTCACTGTATACTAGGATACAGTGACTCTCTCGGTCACTGCTGTAACCTAATACTTGATGACTGCAGGTCACTGAGAACTAGGATACGGTGACCCCCCAGGTCATTTTAAAGGTAGGTCACCAGATACTGCAACAACCTACACTCCATCCCGAGATAGGTCATAACTAATATCTTGGCGTAAGATAAATACTGCAACACCTGTCATGCATTGCACCTGAAATGCACTGTAACACCTGCTTAGACAGGTCACAAGAAACTCGGGATAGGGTACTCCATTCAGAGGCAGGAGGAGTCACTGTCACTGTTCTCTTATTCAAATGCACTCAGATAGGTCTCAACTGAGCAAGACAAACATTTTCCCCAAGCTATTCTAAAATGCACTCTCTAGCTGTCTGCCTCACTGAAATCATAGTATCTAAAATGAACTGCATGGATAGTGAGGCAGTTACAGTCAAGTACAGTGGTCAGATGCTTTATTCCCCTCACTGAATCTATGCTAAAATGAACTGCCTCCTCAGCTGATCATCGAGGAGAAGGGGGGTTACTCTATCCCACGGTAGTGACGGAGGGGGGGAAGGCATTTTAAAGGGAGTCACCAGATACTGCAACACCAGTTCAACTAGAGAGATAAGTTCTCTCGCCACAGAGTTATGGCTAACCTCTGAAAAAGGTGTCGAGTTCTTTCAGATGCTCGAATTAATGCCTAGCCTCTGACCCTGCCACCGCCACTGGCCCAGTTAAAAAATTAAGGTGCGGCTACGCGACACGTCAGAAAATCGCACATCCGATCCCCCCCCATCCCTCCCTCTTCCCTTTCCATGCTCGACTGGAGATACTTTGTCACACCCACCCAGCGTCTGGCAGCGTATTGTTAAATGCCACAACACAACCACACATCCATTCACACACACACAAATACCGGATATCACGTCACCGGCACGTCATAGCATCACAGTGCGTAGCCGCCATATTGCCGAGTGAGTTGCTGATGGCAGTTGACCTTTCCTGTTAAGAAGTTTGTTATTTGATGTCCTAGCACTATGGCTGGGCATGGAAAAGCACCCAAAGTTGTTGACCTAGAATCTCAACTAAAAGGTACCCCCTATATGTAACACTAATGTTCTGTAGCCACTAGATAGTAAACTACTCAATGGTTTGATGCCTACTTGCTTGCCCTTTCTTGGCACTGTGTCTGGATGTTGTACCCAGATATTAAACGTCAGCTCGGTGAGCAGTTAGGATGCCTGGACTACCGCATGGAGTCCAAACTGTCCCTTTTAGCAGAGTTTCAGGAGTTCTTTAGACGACGTGGAGAGGTCGAGTATGAATATGCCCGCTCTCTGGAGAGACTGTGTGAAAAGTTTGAGAGAAATACCAAGCAACGTAACATTAGGTAACATTAGGTTTACAAACACTGTTCTACTAGTTGGTGTCGGGAGTTTTGATGTCCATGCTGTGGTAGATGAACAAGGTAATGCTTGCAAAATTATGGTCCTTTCTGTTCGCTCATGTTTGCTTCAGGAGTGAAGTTCGTTCAACATTCAACTTCTGGTCTACTTTACTAGCGGAGACTAGGAAAACGTCCCGTGAGAGAGCATGGATGGGCGAGACCATTGCTTCTGAGATGGTGGCCAGACTAGATATCATGGTCAAGGATGTTCAAATGCTCACCAAGAAGGTCAGGCCAAGCAGAAACATACCTATGGTTCTCTAGATACATTGCATGGAGCAGGTGTGATACAAGTGGGAGGGACTCTTCTTGTACCATATTGTTTGTTATCATTTGGTGTTGGCCTAATTTGGTCTTGTTTGTTTTGCCACTGAGTTTCCTCTGTACATAATATAGAGTAAGGAAGTTTGTTCAGAGATACAGGATCAGTTCTCCAAGGAATTGAGAGATCTTTCTGAAGTGAGTTCTTACATGACTTAGATCCATCCTTAATCTTCATGCTTGAATCTTTGATAATGCTGATTATGTTAGAACCATTGCCACCTGGAATAGATTATTGTGATTATGATATGTTTTGCCTGGATGCATTACTTCCCAGCAAACCAAAGTCTACCAGCATTCCTGTCATAACACTTCTGTATCGTACCTCAAAGCTTGCAAGAGCAAGGATAAAATGGAGGTCATCAAAGGAGCTCCTGCCCGCAGGAAGAAAACTGAAGAGAAGTTCAAGGAGGTGAGCATGAATCAGTCAACAGGTAGTGCTTGTGTTGTCCACTGAAACTGAATAATGTTGTTACGTAGCGCCAAAAGCAATATAAAGTCCAGAAGCACTTGCTGTTGAAAAACCGTAATGATTACCTGCTTGGTATTGCTCGCTGCAATGCCCTGTCTACCCATTACTTCAGCAACGATGTCATGGACATTATTGAGGTTGGCATGACTCAGAAAAGTAGTTGATAATGTTTGAACTACACTGTGGAAATACTTGTGCTGTGTGTGTGCATGTGCAGCACATGGACTTTGATTACCATGGCTCCTTCCAGAGGCTGGCGTTGGCCTACCGTGACTGTGAGCATGAGGCCTGTGAGGCACTAATGCAATCAGGAGATGCCCTGGTGGAGCACAGCAAGAGTCTCAACTCAAAAAATGACCTCCAATACTTTCTGTCTGAGTACTCCAGTCAGTTCACTGCACCCAACCACTTCCAATTCTCTCAGTTTGAAGGCGATGACGTGAGTTGGCAGTCCAGCTTGTTGAGTTGTACATACAGTGTAGGTGCACATGCATGCAATGTGTACTTTATGCTAAACACAACACGTGCCATTGGGAGTGTCTCGTGTCATTCCATGTGACCATAGTTCTTTGTTTGACCGTTTACCTTTTACTTTGTGTTGACGACATTTCTAGTGATGATCCTTTCCTAGTAATAAATCTTAGTAGTGGTGTATGTTGAGTTGTTTTGTATTATAGAACACAACAGTCAGGGTTTCATTTATAAATGTGTCCAGGGGGGGGTGGCAACTGGAGGAATCTGGATATTAAGGGGGGGGGGGGGGCATGATGGTTAAAGATGACAAAGTTTCTAATGAATTTTAATAATACAATTTCCAAAAAGGGGGGGGGGGGGGGGGGGGGGCAAAAAGGTTCCAAGGCCCCCCCCCCCTAAATGAAACCCTGACAGTATATGGCTGTTGTGTCTCTCTGTGTGGTGTGTGTAGGTGCAGGCATTCAAGGTGAATACTGAAGATGTGTTTAAGAGGTGGAGCAAGACTATGGCAGACTTGAAGGACGAGATACAGACTCTAAAAATGCAGAAAGAAGAGGTGAACTAATAGTATAGGCCAATCTGGGTCCTCCTTCACTTAGAGACTCGGAGGTTTATTTATTCTGTGTGGGTGTGGTGTGGGTGTTCAGGATTGCAAGACCATCCTGCACATGCAGACTAACTTGAAGAGGTACCAGATCATTAGCGTGGATGATGCCTACGCAGTGATAGAAGACAATGGAGACACACCTTGCATGGAGTCTTCCAGGGACAGGGGCAATGCCTCTCTAGAGAGAGGTCTGTCTGTCACCACCAAAGCAGGCCAGGCCATCATCCTCTCCCAGAAGGGGAAGAAGGACACCTTGAACTTCACACTCCAGGTCGAGCGAGAGGCGTCCTTGTGACATGCATGCAAGCACACACACACATGCACTTCATAAGCACGTACATGACACTTGCATACATATGCACATCACACATGAACACACATGTGCATGTACATACACACAGAGAGACACTTGTATGCAACACATGCATGCCCAAACACACATGCACATGGTGGTCAGAGGTGTTGATGTCATGTTTGTCTCTCAGATCCTGCAGAGGAGCATCCTAAGAGCTGATAGGCTTGCTGTGGCACGTGCTCAGCTCGAGATCCTGGAGAAAACTTTCCAAGAACAGAAAGTGTAAATCTCTCGTGGCTGTTGTGTTGCCTTGTGTCCATCTGAAGCTGATCATGGTGTGTGTGTGTGGTGTGTATGTGTGTTGCTCATGGCCTTGCCAGGCGACCTGTTCCGGTAGGTGTGGATGCCCACGGTAGAACTATTCCAGGGGAAGTGCCACAGCTCTTTGGGGGAGATTTGATCAACTATATAATGGTGAGGTGCAAGCTCTTTAGTGCAGTAGTAATGCCGAAGATCCATGCTTGTGTGTGTGTGTAGGCTACTGGCTGTGAGATTCCTCTGATAGTGGAAAGTTGTGTTGGAGCAATTGAGCAACATGGTAGGTTATGGCAGTCGTGTGGCTCATGTATGACACCACTCTTATGTCCATCTACACATTCTAGGACTCAAGATGGAGGGTCTGTTTCGTGTTCCTGGCCCTGCTGCCTTGCTAGAAGAACTGAGACTGGCATTTGAAGAAGGTAGATACATGTACATATGTGTAAGCTAGGGAGACAGTACCAATTCTATCTCGTAATGATTGGCTGACTGGCTAGGGACCTATTACCCTACCAGTATGCATAGCAAGGCTGCTTAGTCAAGACCATGTGGTTGACATGATCAATAAACATCATTTGCAGACCAAAATTGTAATAGATTCTTTAAAGTTTTTTTTTTAATTTTTTTTTTTAATATAAACTAAGGATTAAGAACAAAATTAGCTTTCAGGGGCACTGGTTAATCAGAATAACTAGCATTATTCATGCATTTACTCTGTCCTAACACTCATGCCGTTTGGTGGCTCTAAAAAAACGTGCTACGTAGCTGTTCTGTAACACAGTATTCTTGTTGCAACAGCTCTACTGAATTTTGACCTTGAATCCACCCTCAACTGCAGCAGTTGAATTTGGGCCACACATTATTGTGTTTGTGCAAGTAACATTTGATGCTGTTGTTATAGCTACCAGTGCTTCACACAGGGTTTTTTGTTTGCGGAGAGGAGACTATCTGTGCTTCTGAAACCAACATGAGATAAACCTTCTTTGCATGCAGGGGGTTGGATATCCCAGAACTCCTCCCCTCCTTCCTCCTGGTTACATCAGCTGGTTAGCTACTAACTAGCTATAGAACAGTTTACCTGCAGAAGCAGTCCATGTTCACTGAGTACATGGGCACTCCTTGAATTTCATTTCTGATGGTATTTAAAATGTTGTGGGCTGCTGCAGTCTCCACTCCAGCAGCCTGTGTCAAGAGCTACCGCAGTCTCCATCCCGCAGCCAATGAGCTGTGGTGATGTCAAGAGCTATTGCATTCTCCAGTCCTGCAGCCTGTGAGCTGTGGTGATGTCAAGAGCTACTGCAGTCTCCAGTCCCGCAGCCAATGAGCTGTGGTGATGTCAAGAGCTATTGCATTCTCCAATCCTGCAGCCTGTGAGCTGTGGTGATGCCAAGAGCTTTGCAGTCTCCAGTCCAGCAGCCTGTGGTGATGTCAAGAGCTATTGCAGTCTCCAGTCCAGCAGCCTGTGGTGATGTCAAGAGCTATTGCAGTCTCCAATCCTGCAGCTTTGAGCTGTGGTGATGTCAAGAGCTACTGCAGTCTCCAGTCCCGCAGCCTGTGAGCTGTGGTGATGCCAAGAGCTATTGCAGTCTCCAATCCTGCAGCCTTGAGCTGTGGTGATGTCAAGAGCTATTGCAGTCTCCAGTCCAGCAGCCTGTGAGCTGTGGTGATGCCAAGAGCTATTGCAGTCTCCAATCCTGCAGCCTGTGAGCTGTGGTGATGTCAAGAGCTATTGCAGTCTCCAATCCTGCAGCCTTGAGCTGTGGTGATGTCAAGAGCTATTACAGTCTCCAGTCCAGCAGCCTTGAGCTGTGGTGATGTCAAGAGCTATTGCATTCCAGAGCCTTGAGTCAGTCGTTTGGTAGCTGTTTCGATGTCTACAGCTGCTCCAATCCATCTTCAGCTGCTGTGAGCTGTGATGTCGAGGGATACTTCATTAGCATCTGCAGAATGTCATGGCCTTGAAAAAAGGAACAAAAAAGGTTTTCCCATTCTCTGAGTTTTCATTATTAATGTTTTGGGTTGCTAGTAGTGGCATTTAGCCACTAGAAATGGAAACGTTATGAGTCATCTGTAACCTTACACTTGCCTCCAGGCATTCTCTGGTGGCCCATAGCCATTAGCAGACAACTGCACCAGCAGCAGGCGTCCCCGTTAGTACATGTATCACCTTCTGCTTTCCCACATTTGCCACATTTGTTGTGATATTTTATTAGAAGCTAAACTGCTGACAGTGCAATTCAACATATGCTGAGGGCTAGCCCTAGCCCAATGTTAATGCAATACTAGGGGCTGCCGCACTACTTAATCCTGCCCTAGCCACACTGGGGAATGCTGCGCTAGCCTAGCCACACTGGGGAATGATACGCTAGTCTAGCCACACTGGGGAATGCTACGCTAGTCTAGCCACACTGGGGAATGCTATGCTAGTCTAGCCACACTGGGGAATGCTACGCTAGTCTAGCCACACTGGGGAATGCTATGCTAGTCTAGCCACACTGGGGAATGCTACGCTAGTCTAGCCACACTGGGGAATGCTGCGCTAGCCTAGCCACACTGGGGAATGCTACGCTAGTCTAGCCACACTGGGGAATGCTATGCTAGTCTAGCCACACTGGGGAATGCTACGCTAGTCTAGCCACACTGGGGAATGCTACACTAGCCTAGCCACACTGGGGGATGCTACACTAGCCTAGCCACACTGGGGGAATGCTACACTAGCCTAGCCACACTGGGGGATGCTACACTAGCCTAGCCACATTGGGGGGATGCCTGGGGATGCTACACTAGCCTAGCCACACTGGGGGAATGCTACACTAGCCTAGCCACACTGGGGGATGCTACACTAGCCTAGCCACACTGGGGGATGCTACACTAGCCTAGCCACATTGGGGGGATGCCTGGGGATGCTACACTAGCCTAGCCACACTGGGGGAATGCTACACTAGCCTAGCCACATTGGGGGGATGCCTGGGGATGCTACACTAGCCTAGCCACACTGGGGGATGCTACACTAGCCTAGCCACATTGGGGGATGCCTGGGGATGCTACACTAGCCTAGCCACACTGGGGAATGCTACGCTAGCCTAGCCACACTGGGGAATGCTACACTAGCCTAGCCACACTGGGGAATGCTACGCTAGCCTAGCCACACTGGGGAATCCTACGCTAGCCTAACCACACTAGCCTAGCCACACTAGCCTAGCCACACTGGGGAATCCTACACTAGCCTAGCCACACTGGGGGATGCTACACTAGCCTAGCCACACTGGGGAATGCTACGCTAGCCTAGCCACACTGGGGAATCCTACACTAGCCTAGCCACACTGGGGAATCCTACACTAGCCTAGCCACACTGGGGGATCCTACACTAGCCTAGCCACACTGGGGAATGCTACGCTAGCCCCACCCCTAGTCAAGTGGCAGTTTTTTCCCTTTAGTTTGTTTTACTGATTTAGAGTATGATGATGTAATGTTACTATTTAACACAAAGCAAGGCGACGCCTTCAGTTCTAATTGAGATCACCTGATCTTCCTAGATGAAGCAAGCACACGCCCACTGGTTGCACGCACCTTCTGGTTGTCAGACAAGTACTTGTTCACCAGATGCTACTGGTAATAGCGCGAGGGAACTCTTTTTGGCTCGGTGGCAGTCTCATCTTGCCAAGCCATGTGCTTGACATTGTGCTTGATTACTTCTCTCTGCCACTATCAGCATTGGAATCCTTCTTGTGCTCACCAACTCCTACATGGTGTGGTGTTGGCATTGCAACGTGCAAGCAGCTGTGGGGGTGGCTTCTGTTGGACCACTGCAGAGTCTGGCAGTAGATACAGCATCAGCTAGCCCTGGATGTAATTATGTAGGCACTATATGTGTGTATGTGTGTTGACTAGGCCATAGCCCTGAGCAGCCAGCCTTATTTAACACGGCATATGTTAGTTAGGACAGAGCAGGAAAGCTAGGCAGCAAGACCAGCATAAGCCGAGACAATGTGGTCATCTCAGGACACAGCACAATAATGGGCACGCAAAGCGAACCCTCGGGGGAATGGGAGGGGGGTTTCAACAGAAAAGTTTGTTTCTATGTGGCTATGTGTGTCTTTATTGGTGGAAGTGTAAGCGGTGACCGTCTTTAAAACAGGTCTCTTAAGCTAGGAATGGCCTTTATGGTGAAGAGAAATGATTGACCCCCAGATTCAAGGATTAGAAGGGGGGAAAGAACTGCTGCACACAATCAGCCGCTTGGTTGATTATTAGCTATCGGTGTTTCATACATATTCTTGGGAGGGGGGGGGGGGGGGGGCACAGGGGAAAATAATCAGTGATATTTTAAGCTCCTCTCCATGCTTCAGAGGAATAGTGGTGTGTGACGATGCACTCCCAGCATCAGAGGAATAGTGGTGTGTGACGATGCACTCCCAGCATCAGAGGAATAGTGGTGTGTGACGATGCACTCCCAGCATCAGAGGAATAGTGGTGTGTGACGATGCACTCCCAGCATCAGAGGAATAGTGGTGTGTGACGATGCACTCCCAGCATCAGAGGAATAGTGGTGTGTGACGATGCACTCCCAGCATCAGAGGAATAGTGGTGTGTGACGATGCACTCCCAGCATCAGAGGAATAGTGGTGTGTGACGATGCACTCCCAGCATCAGAGGAATAGTGGTGTGTGACAATGCACTCCCAGCATCAGAGGAATAGTGGTGTGTGACGATGCACTCCCAGCATCAGAGGAATAGTGGTGTGTGACGATGCACTCCTAGCATCAGAGGAATAGTGGTGTGTGACGATGCACTCCTAGCATCAGAGGAATAGTGGTGTGTGACGATGCACTCCCAGCATCAGAGGAATAGTGGTGTGTGACGATGCACTCCCAGCATCAGAGGAATAGTGGTGTGTGACGATGCACTCCCAGCATCAGAGGAATAGTGGTGTGTGACGATGCACTCCCAGCATCAGAGGAATAGTGGTGTGTGACGATGCACTCCTAGCATCAGAGGAATAGTGGTGTGTGACGATGCACTCCCAGCATCAGAGGAATAGTGGTGTGTGACGATGCACTCCTAGCATCAGAGGAATAGTGGTGTGTGACGATGCACTCCTAGCATCAGAGGAATAGTGGTGTGTGACGATGCACTCCCAGCATCAGAGGAATAGTGGTGTGTGACGATGCACTCCCAGCATCAGAGGAATAGTGGTGTGTGACGATGCACTCCCAGCATCAGAGGAATAGTGGTGTGTGACGATGCACTCCCAGCATCAGAGGAATAGTGGTGTGTGACGATGCACTCCCAGCATCAGAGGAATAGTGGTGTGTGACGATGCACTCCCAGCATCAGAGGAATAGTGGTGTGTGACGATGCACTCCCAGCATCTTTTTCCATTAAAGTACCAAAGACATGTTGTAAGTTTGTTTAGCATAATTGTATGCTTGTACACATGTTCAGAGTCAAAGGTTGGTCGAAGTGCATGTCAAAACTTATTTTTCATTATGCATACTGGACATTCAAAGATGAGACTTTGATGGATGGTGCTCTACCTGCTCCGGGTAAGTGCATGTCAAAACTTATTTTTCATTATGCATACTGGACATTCAAAGATGAGACTTTGATGGATGGTGCTCTACCTGCTCCGGGTAGAGGAAGGGAGAACAGCACAATCTCGCCTGACCCTGCAACAAGGACTCTCAACTTGTGAAGGGAGCCCAGACAAGCCAGTACAAGGGCCTCCCAGGCCAGCGGGAACTGCCCAGACCAGCGGCACTGGGAACAAAGGAACAGGGGCTCAAAGAAAGACAACAGCACTGCCTAGGTTTGCCAAGGTGGTCGGAAGAGAAGGGCTGCAGGAAGGGAACAACTGTTTACACACAGTGAACATGCCAGCAGGGGGCTGCAAGTTCCTGAGTAGCATTGCCAACGCTGCACTGGCTGGAACAAGGTAGACATGGCAAGAAGTACTAAGACAGAGCTCCTGAGCAGAATCAATAACACTAGGACAGGGAAAGACAAATGGGACATATCCTAGGCGTAGCCATATATAGTGATGCCAGGAGAGAGCTATTACAAGCCACATACTGAATTAGCTGAAAACCACCGTCTTTTTAAGACTACTCCTGCTTCATGTTCTTTGAGATTGATCCTGATGCGATTTTGGGAGGTACAGTCGATAGAGATTGACCACAAGGCTGAGCAAAAGCAACTTGTAGGGGACTCCACATGTGTAGGATATATATTTCAGGAGTACAGGGTCATGCTTGTACTGTGGTGCCTGCCGTGCATACAGTATAGACTAGGTCGACCAGCATGAGGTGCTGCACACCCTGACAGGAGCATGCTTGCTCTTAATGTGATATTGTTTGCAACAAAAGGCTCCAGATTGGCTGCTAGGGCTAGGGCTCCAGGTTGACATAAAAGAAAGTGTGCACATGCTGTGGAGCTACTAATGAACCAATTGTTATTGTATTTTGGGTGTGGAGGAAATGGAATTTAGGGGGATATATCGGGTTCCCCTCCTGCCTCTCTCCCTTTCTCTGCTGGAGTTGCATTATGACAGCCTTCCAATCCCTCAACGTGGAGATGGCGTTATGGAGGTGGCGTTATGGAGGTGTCGTGAGAGTGTATAGAAACTACATTGAGTTTGGCAAGGTAGAAACACAATTGCTTGATGTATTCCACTCCCCTTGGATAGCAAGTAGAGGAGAGAATTGGCTACATAGCTCGTATATATCGGAAAGACAGCCAATATTTTCAATAGAGGAGAGCTGTGCTAGTAATGGAGAGCAAGCTGAACACCAATAGAGGAGAGCTGTGCTAGTGATGGAGAACAAGCTGAACACCAATAGAGGAGAGCTGTGCTAGTGATGGAGAACAAGCTGAACACCAATAGAGGTGCTAGTGATGGAGAGCAAGCTGAACACCAATAGAGGAAAGCTGTGCTAGTGATGGAGAACAAGCTGAACACCAATAGAGGAGAGCTGTGCTAGTGATGGAGAACAAGCTGAACACCAATAGAGGTGCTAGTGATGGAGAGCAAGCTGAACACCAATAGAGGAGAGCTGTGCTAGTGATGGAGAGCACCAATAGAGGAGAGCTGTGACCACATCCAGGGGGTTTCTAGCTCACAATTTTAATATGAGACTACAAATTTTCCAGTGACTTCCAATGATTTTTAATTGATAAAGATTGTCAATGATTGTAATTTGCTTGTGTGTGTGTGTGCAACGATGGAACGTACTTACCTGGTTCAACAGCACAGACATTCAACAACCACTTGTTGTGTGTGTGTGTACTTTAATACATATTACAGTATGTATGGTAAAGAATAGCATGAGCTAAGGTTGCCTACATAGTTCTGGAATTATCTTTAACAGCTGGTTCCTGAGGAAACTGTTCAATTATTGTCATTGTATGTGTGAAGTGATCAAGCCACATTGCACCAGCACCTCTGCTTGCAGTCAGTTAATGGCTGCTTTATCAGGTCTTGGGAGGACACAGATTCCATTGAATATGGTGGGGGGGGGCTCGGGATAGTGTTCTTCTTTCTATGCTCCAATTTGGTGCAGGAAGGTGGGGGTTTACCCCATTCAGTATGAATGCAGATATGAATGTCCAAACTAACAAAGAACAGACAGAAACAACACAAAAGTTATGTATAAATAGGAGGATTGGATGTACTAGACAAAGAACAGTTTGTCATGTCTACCTATTTATGCATCTCCATGTATCTCTTCTTTCCCATCTGTACCTTACTTGCCCTATAATAAGTCCATGAGGCTCCAAATTTTCCAATGCCTTTTACAAACCTACTCGATTTGCTGATTAAAGGATAAAGGCAACCAGAGGGTAAGTTTACTGATACTGAATCAAGCTAGCTCGTGTTGTACTATAACCAGAACCAATGACGACTTAGTTGGGATTCTGGCTCCTAGGAAGCTGTTACCAAATTCTTGGAAGAGGCCATAGCTGATTCTCTCCCATGGGTACAGTTAACGATAGCACAAGACATGGCATGTGCTGATATAGTTTATGTTGCCATTATTTAGTACCACTTGCTCCATGTCCACCATCCCCTAAAAATCAAACTAAAATAATGGCGATGAATTCTGGATAACTGGTGAGTTTTATATTGCTGATGCTGGACTGCAGTCAGAAGAGAATTGGTGAGGTAACCCTGGACATCATAGCATTTGAGAGCAGCTGTAGACATCTAAGCAGCTGACCAAATGGTCGATATCAGCACAGCTGAACAAACCTTCAGTTATCGTCAGCTGACTATGCCCTTGATAGAACCAGCTCCTGGTAATGCTATAGCTGGAGAACGGCTCGATTGGAGTAGCTCTCATTACAGCCTCAGCTCAGTCCGCTTGACTGCAGTAGCTCTCGTTACAGCCTCAGCTCAGTCCGCTTGACTGCAGTAGCTCTCGTTACAGCCTCAGCTCAGTCTGCTTGACTGCAGTAGCTCTCGTTACAGCCTCAGCTCAGTCCGCTTGACTGCAGTAGCTCTCGTTACAGCCTCAGCTCAGTCTGCTTGACTGCAGTAGCTCTCTACATCACCACAGCTGACTGGCCACTTGACTGTCTACATCAACACAGCTGACTGGTCGCTTGACTACAGTAGCTCTCTACATCACCACAGCTCACTGGCCGCTCAACTGAATACTGGATTAGCTCTTGGCACCCACAAAGCAAACCTGCTGCTCGAGTGCTGTGGCTCTCGACATGGACATCACAATGAAGCCTTGAACATAACAATATTTTTAAGCTGTATAAAATTAAATGGATGGAGGATCCACGCACTCAGTAGAATCTGCATGGGAAACCAGTGCTACGGAAATGTGGAAGTTTAGTTTGACCCCTACTGTATGAGTATAATGTGCATTTTGTGATAAAAGGCGTGAAAGTTTGTACATATATATAAGGTTAATTTTCAGATGTGGAGCCATCAGGGATCTGACCTTTGGTGACTTCTAGAGGGCAATTAATTTTGGAAACCACAAATCCAATTTTAGCACCATAAACCCCTTATATTAGACTTTAATGTAGGGTATTAAATGTCTCACTTTAAATGGAACTTGAATCGTGTCTATATTTCATTAATATGCCATGGTGGGGTAAAGGACATGGTGGGGTAAAGGGGCATAGGCTAGCGTTGGCATTCTCCATAACTTGAGCAAAGGGCAGTGCATTGGAGAGAAGCTTTGACACATTTGCATAGCCTTGTAGACACCCTTTCTTGCAGCCATAGTGGAGTAGTTCATAGCAGGACTGGGATGCGCTTCAGAGAGAACAGTCCACAGTGGCTCCCAACCTGTTGCACCCTCTCTCCAGCGTCAGTATGCTGGACTTGGAAACACTTGGTTAGTAATTAATCACTTGTTCCGGCAGTTAGATTGATAACTGGCTCTTTGTATGTGTTGTTTGAGTGTCTCTTAAGTTGGAGGTGAGTTCTCCAGGCTCCTTGACTTCTGTGCAAAGAGGTTGTGACCTTGCATCATTCACTTTCATTATGCCACTGGTACGGGCATAGAGAAGCGCCACAAACCACTCCAGTAGGCCATAGTTGCTTCACTCATGTCCTGAAGGTCTTCAAATGCCTCACTAACTTCGGAAAACACTTCCCATGTATTCCGTGCATTTTTCTTACCTCTCCCAATGAATGCAGAGACAGTGTCACATCCTATTAATGCGAGGAAGACAGGGAGAGTTGCACAAATCCTGGGATGCACCCAGCAACAACATCATGGACAGGTACGTACCTGAAATTTGATCGAGTTCCTAATGCAAACCAGAGCTCAGCAGCACATTTGGTGAACGGCAATTGCTAATACAAGATCAGTATCTACAGTATGCACCAATAATTTCCTGGACCCTTTCTGTACAGCATCTGCCACATACACGAGGAGGCAAGTATCTGCTTCTTCATGGGAGCATGGAGCCATGTTACTTACATCAGCGTCAAGCATCAGTTGCGTGTATGTTCTTGCCTTGGGAGGTGAATCACGTCCTGGGACAGAAAGCTGAGCAATTGAGTTTTGTTTTCCTCCACATGTAGGAAGTCTCTCCAGTGGCATGGCTGTAGGAGAAGCCGCTGGTCTTCCAACACCCTCACCTCTCCTCTGTCTGTTTGTACTTTTCAAGCTATTTTTGATGTACACATCAAAGACTACGTCCACTGGATCAGCTGTCTGTAGTTGAGAAGACACATATGAAGATAATACACTATCGGCATATTTCTGAGAAGTGTTTGCTGTGCCTGGGTCCAAGTGTCTGCACTACAGCTGCACAGAATCAAGGAATTTGGCTTGGACAACAGGTTCGCTGTTTGTTTTTCATCTGATTGGAGGCAGTGAAGGAGATCAGCTATGCTTTTGTACTAAGTCGAGTCTTACCCCTTGTTACAGTGACAGTGGGGTAGCCTGGTTTTCATAGGTAAAGAACTTATCCAGATCTCCATCTCTATTTTGATAGACAGAAGAGATTGCGGTCTTTAGTGCTGTAACCTGCATCTTCTGTCTTGAAGGGTATTTCACTGATGGGCGACTGGAAAGTGTCAACTTGTTTGTGGTCAGTATATCAGTGGTTTTTCACATTTGACAATTTCCGTATGCACCACTTGTGCTGCTTGTGCCAAGTGCATTGCTTCATTATCATGGTCACAGGCCTTCTTAATAGCAGTAGAGGTATACTGTATCTTCATCAAATGTGAGAATTATATCTCTTCCCTGTGAATATGCCTGCAGATCAGGAAGCACAGGTTTTCAATAGTAACACCAGCTGTAGAGTGTGTACATGTGTCTCAAATCGTTTAGCTTGAAGACAGGGACATGACTTTCTTGCTTACGTGTAGGCCTTCCATGAATTCTGCAAAGGCTCTACCGTGCAAATGAGAATTGTTATCCTCATCAGTGCCCGTATGATCAATGGCTTTTGCTGTGTTATAAAGTGCTGAGAGGTATTTCAGGTGATACTTTGCCTCAAGGGCAAACATGTCTCTAGGTACAAGCTTGGCCAGCAAAGCACTGTCTTCTGGGACTGTTGCACATCCTGAACTTTCACATCAATATCTTGTGGAGGCCTGCAGATCCAGCTGTCGAGTTCTGTGAGGTCAAGTCCACTTTGACCTAAGCATGTATGCGCACCGTGTGAATCCCTGGACCTGAGCGTGTGTGCACACCATGTGTATCAGCTGGACCTGAGTGTGTGTGCACACATGTGTATCCCTGGACCTGAGTGTGTGTGCACACATGTGTATCCACACATGTGTATCCCTGGACCTGAGCGTGTGTGCACACCATGTGTATCCCTGGACCTGAGTGTGTGTGCACACATGTGTATCAGCTGGACCTGAGCATGTGTGCACACCATGTGTATCCCTGGACCTGAGCGTGTGTGCACTCCATGTGTATCCCTGGACCTGAGTGTGTGTGCACACCATGTGTATCCCTGGACCTGAGTGTGTGTGCACACATGTGTATCCCTGGACCTGAGCGTGTGTGCACACCATGTGTATCCCTGAACCTGAGCGTGTGTGCACACATGTGTATCCCTGGACCTGAGTGTGTGTACACACCATGTGTATCCCTGGACCTGAGCGTGTGTGCACACATGTGTATCCCTGGACCTGAGCGTGTGTGCACACATGTGTATCCCTGGACCTGAGCGTGTGTGCACTCCATGTGTATCCCTGGACCCGACCATTTGTGCCCACCATGTGTATCAGTCTTCTCTTCTACTGCTGCACTTTTCCTCCTCGGCCATTTAAGTTTTCTGGTTGCACTTAAAGTGACATGCTTTATGCCAGTCAGCTTGCTGGTGTCTCCTCTATGTGGCCTCCATCAACTCCATCGAGTCTTTTACGTCTATGTCCATTGGCATGTGTCCTAGCTCTTAAAACTGGTTGAGGTGATTAGATATAACAACCGCCAAAGGCTGCCTTGGTTGAGTGTGCTGGAAGCTACAGTGCCTTCCCAGGATCTTCTTGACAAAGCACACAAATTTCAGATTGGTAGTGTGACGTCATTTTGGGGATAGTGTTGTGGCGTCTACCAACATGTGGCCATTGCAGAGGAAACCAAGACCAGAGGAGAACAGCCCCACTGCAAAAACCAGTCTATAGTGATGGTTGAAAACTCACCTTTGTATTATGTGCAACATACGTATTACTATTACGTATATAGCAATCTTATGCATGATGGTTAATCACTATACGTCCTGTGTAGACATTGACTTAAATGACATTGACTTAAATGATAGTGAGTGAGTCAGATAATCCTTTCGAATGCAGTCAATGCATGTGCTTCTAAAGTCTAATTCAAGCTCACCCATGGTTACCACAAGTATGCACGCACGCCTTTGATCATTAAGTGTAAAATGTAACTTCCTGTAAGTGCTGATAAGTTGGGAATGGAATGAGATGTGGACATGATTCAAGTTCCACTTGACTCCACAATGTAAGACCTTCCCAACATGATGTGTAATTGAAGGGGTTATGGTGCTATAACGAGAAATTTGGTTTTCCTAAGAAGTTAAATGACTCCTAAAGGTCACCAAAGGTCAAATGCAAGCTAACTCCACACCTGAAAATAAACCTTAGACATTGTATACAATTTTTCACTCTTGTCATACAACTATACTATATGTGTAGTGTACAACTGTACTCTATGTGTAGTGTACAACTGTACTCTATGTGTAGTGTACAACTGTACTCTGTGTAGTGTACAATTGTACTCTGTGTAGTGTACAATTGTACTCTATGTGTAGTGTACAATTGTACTCTGTGTAGTGTACAATTGTATTCTATGTGTAGTGTACAACTGTACTCTATGTGTAGTGTACAATTGTACTCTATGTGTAGTGTACAACTGTACTCTGTGTAGTGTACAACTGTACTCTACAGTATGTGTAGTGTACAGCTGTATATATCTGTAGTGTACAACTGTACTCTATGTGTAGTGTACAACTGTACTCTGTGTAGTGTACAACTGTACTCTACAGTATGTGTAGTGTACAGCTGTATATATCTGTAGTGTACAACTGTACTCTATGTGTAGTGTACAACTGTACTCTGTGTAGTGTACAATTGTACTCTATGTGTAGTGTACAATTGTACTCTATGTGTAGTGTACAACTGTACTCTGTGTAGTGTACAACTGTACTCTACAGTATGTGTAGTGTACAGCTGTATATATCTGTAGTGTACACCTGTACTCTATGTGTAGTGTACAACTGTACTCTGTGTAGTGTACAACTGTACTCTACAGTATGTGTAGTGTACAGCTGTATATATCTGTAGTGTACACCTGTACTCTGTGTAGTGTACAACTGTACTCTGTGTAGTGTACAATTGTACTCTGTGTAGTGTACAATTGTACTCTATGTGTAGTGTACAACTGTACTCTATGTAGTGGACACCTGTACTATATCTGTAGTGGACACCTGTACTATATCTGTAGTGGACACCTGTACTATATGTGTAGTGTACAACTGTACTCTATGTGTAGTGTACAACTGTACTATGTGTGTAGCGTACAACTGTACTCTGTGTAGTGTACAACTACTATATTTGTAGTGTACACCTGTACTACAGTAGAGGCCAAAAAAAACTTTACGTACCGTTGCGTTGGGTTAACGTTCAACGCAGAAACCTTTCTTAAGAAATGCAAAAGCAACGCTCAAGGAACGCACAGGCAACGCTCAAGCAACGTATTGCGAACGCAACGAACGAACCGTTATTTAATTACCCGAAACGCACAATCAGCATTCGGTATCCTACACCACGTGTTCGATAGAGCGCGTAAAGTCAGTCGGCCTACTGTTGATCACTGTTGGGTTTTGTTGCAGCTTCTACTTTTGATTTACAGAAGAACTCTCGCTGCTACCTCCGCTCTAAGCAGTAAGTGTAATACTAGTTAGAACTCCAATGGCTTGAACCTCTAGCGCCTATCTGTGGTAGTGACCCAGCCTTTACTTCAGTCTTGTTGTTAGTGTTATTTAGTAACGTTCAAGAAAAGAAAATGAAACCCCCAAAAATAAAAGCTAAAACAGTGGATCCAGTAATGATAATTATACAGACTATTGTTTGGTCTTCTGGAAGAATGAAAGTTCGGGTTGGCTGTACCAAGCAGCAATGTTTTAGAGGGCTCCTCAGTGGGAGGTCAAGGCAGTGAGGGTGATATATAAATGCAAGATTTCAGCTATTGGTAATTTTTAAATAAATCAAATTTAGGTGTGATTTAATATTTTGAAATGCAGTTACCAGGCAGCCATGAGGAAGAATTCAAGCCTGTCATGGAAGACGAGGATTACAGTTCTTAACTCTCTACATCTGTGGTGGTGGGGTCAGGACTGGACTTGTTCGATAACTACCGTAGAATACGTACTCAGCGCCCATGGGCGCTCAACCACTCGCCTCTAAAATCAGGGGGGTGGGCGCTAGCTCCAGCATATGGGCGGTTACTACAGCAACTCAGTTAGCGTCATTACTCCACCGATTTGCACACGGAACCAATAATTTGCACACGGTCTTGGGGCACGGGGCGCCCACGTAATAACTGAAGTGCAGTACAATACAGTGTAACAAAGATAAAAAATGTGCTAGCTAGTGTCAATTTTGTTCGTCCTCTTCTCCAGGTTCTTCTAGCCCTTCCAACTCATCAGCTTCGCCATCACTCATCCCAGCGAAAGGATCTTCTTCGTCGTCGTCGCTCTCCTCATCAACTTTCTTCGGAACGCATTCCCTGATAAAGTCATCCTCCGAACCATCAATGCTGTTAGAAATCCCACAGTAAAGGAAGGAGCGAGCTATTAATTGTTCTGGAATGGCACCCCATGCAGCAGAGACCCAATCAATGGCATCCTGTCTTGAGGACTTCAAGTTGCCTTTCTTTGTCCTGCAGTTGTTGGCGCTTCTCCTCCATTCCTTCCACAGTTCCCTCATTTTATCCTTGAATGGCTTGTTCACAGAAACATCCATTGGCTGTGCCAGCCACCTAGACAAAATGTAGCATTTGCAGGCCATCATTTGTGACAAGACGATTGAAATTCACTACATTACCTGGGATGAATACCAGGTCTGTTTCCAACTCCTCAGCTTCATCCTTGGTGTCAGCACACTTGTGTGGACGATAGGCATCTAGGACAAGGAGTTGTCGTGTACCATACAAAGACTTCCCCCATACCCTGCGTAGCCAGCTGTGCAGTTTTGTGCGTGTCATCCATCCATTTTCGCTGGCAGTGACCTCAACATTAACAGGAACTGTAAGTCCTGCTGCAACGCGTGGGCCAAATTTTCCATTTTTCTCCTTGAAAATGATGACAGCAGGGAGTTTTGTTCCATCTCCTGTGGCACACAAAGCTACTGTGAAACCCTTCTTTTGGGCACCAGTGGTAGCAATGCGAATGCTTCTCTCTCCACGACGATTGTTGGTGGCAGAAGGTACTGAATCAAACCTAGTGATGAACCAGGTAAAATGACAAGCTATCAGTGTATACAATGTTTACCTGCACATTGTTTGATCCATGTTGCCAATATCAGATTTTCTGTACCCGTGTAGCTCTCGGTATCTGACAATGGTCCTCCGAAAGTGGGTGAGCTGCACCTTGAAGTCCTGAGGCACCTTTTGAGAGGTGTTTGTGCACCGCCTATAGCCTACGTACATTCCATCGCTTCTTCCAGCCACGTAGCCACATGGGGGGTGCAAGGAAGCCATGGATGCCTATTCTCATAGCGATTTGCAAGGCTCTCTCCATGAGGTCTTTGTTAAAAACAGCCCTGCCTTCAGAGCACTCTAGCTCTAGGTAGTCAAAGACCTCTGTATCCACGTGTTGGCTGAAGACTGGTGCACCAGCATGAAGTTTCCTTTTCTTCTTACCACCACCAATGTTGGCATCAACCAGTGTATCGTACATTTCATTCCACTCACGCACTCTCTTTCTGTTAACTCCCCAAAAAATTGCTGTCTGTGATACATTGCATCCCTTGTCCTCTGTACCATTCTACAATCTCTACTTTACAAGCCACTGTATAACTTTTCAGTTTTTTACCTGCATGACTCTGTGCCATCTTGAACAACAAGCTAGCTATCTCGGGTCAGCATGGACACTGAAATGGGAGTGGTCTGGGGGGAGGGTGCGACGTGGCACATGGCCAAGGAGCAGAAATGCGCGTCGTTTTTTGGTGGGCGCTCGATCTGGATCGTCCTAAACCCGGACGGTGGGCGGTTACTACGTCAATGGGCGCTTAAGTCTAGAACGTCCTAATCCAGGGGATGGGCACTTACTACACCATGGGCGCTTACTACGTACTCTACGATATATAGTTTTGAAATTATCATTATTTTATATCATCTTCTTATTGCTTATTGATAATTTGAATTGATAATTTGAAGGAAAAAACACCTCCAATACCACCTAAACACACGAAAGTTTTGCCAACAATATATCAAGAAGCATTGCTTGGCAAGTGATTTCCAAATAAACCTCCCTGTGGCAGGTGTCAGTTCTACTTCTGACATCTACAGTTAATCAAAATTGTGTTATGCTGTCCACCAATTCAACTTTGGACTTGGGCTTCACTTCTCTCCTGATGTACTCTTTCAACTCGTGTCATAGGTCTTCAATATGGGGTTGGCATCTGGAAACTCAGGAGGCATCCTCCATCAATTGATATCGACCAACTCCTTAGCCAGCCTGGCTGTACGCTTGGGGTCAGTGTCCTGCATGAAGCGGTGATGGGAGCAAACATCCTTTACAAAGGGTAAAAAGGGTCTGGTGAAGAATTGAACAAAAAGTGGGGCTCTTATAATACCGGCCCACACATGTACCTTCACCAAATGTTTCACGCTATAGTCAAATAAACAGGTTTAAAACACCTAGTATACCACCTTATTACACAACCATAATACAACATGAATCATGTCTTGGCTTGTTCTTTCGTGCCTGTCTTATACAAAAAAAGCCTATGTGTTTCCAATTGAACTGTGCACTCGTCTGTCCATTGGCTGCCTCTTCAAGGTTCTGCCTGTCTCGCTCCAATTTCTTGACCTAGGACGGATAAATGATACCGCTATTGATCATGTTATTACATGAGTCACTATACCAATTCACCAGTGTTCTATATCAATATCTTGCCCTAGTCTTAAGGCATAACATCTACAAAGTCCCTAAACTATATATTATATATATATATATATATTTTTAATCCAATGGTTTATCCAATGGTTTATCCCAATTGGCACATTGGCTCTAGCCAAAATACCATCAAGATACCATCAAGACCCAGGCCTAGATTATCATTAGCCACTAGCAACCAACATAGCTTCAGTGTGACACAGAAAGCTTCTACACTAGATATTAACTTTCACATGCTCCATCCCAAAACTAGTTCAACACAAACCTTGTTGGCTTCTCTTATCAGTTGGCTCAAAATATCAACACAAGCAATGTCCTGCAAAGCAAGACTAGGTTCCCTTCGCTGTGAAGGAGAACTGCACTTGGTATGCTGTCTTCTCATCATCTTCCAGCATCTTTTCCACCACGAGTTATTGGCCAGCAATAAAAAAAGATCTCCCGCTCCATGGCTGTAAGGCGATACCAGTCTCACAGTGCTTGACAAAACGGGACGCTTTGCCTTGTTGCTGTCACGCTCTCCTTAAAAATACAGACGATAGCTGCAGCCTTGAATCCTCTAGATCCTAAAGAATAGAATTCTGTTTCTTATAATAGAATATGGCATCTTGTTTCTGAAACAGAATAACCGCTAGAGCAACATTTAGCCTTTCTCCCGCCTTCGTCGATCTGTGCGCTAGTGAAATTCATTTTTACTACGCTTAATTGACGATCCCTGCCTAACGTGTTTGGCGAACGGTACAACAACGCTGCGACTCAAACGTACCACCAACGCAAACGGTACGTAAAGTTTTTTGGGGCCTCTACTGTATGTGTAGTGTACAACTGTACTAGATCTGTAGTGTGCACCTGTACCCTATGTGTAGTGTACAACTGTACTAATAGTACAGGTGTACACTAAACATATAGTACAGTTGTACAATACAGATATAGTCTATATCTGTAGTGTACAACTGTACTATATGTGTAGTGTACACCTGTACTATGTGTAGCGTACAACTGTACTCTGTGTAGTGTACACCTGTACTATGTGTAGCGTACAACTGTACTATATGTGTAGTGTACACCTGTACTATGTGTAGCGTACAACTGTACTCTATGTGTAGTGTACACCTGTACTAGATCTGTAGTGTACAGATGTATCTTTTGATACAGCTTTGCATGGGTATAATGTCCAGTGTTAATCTAGAGCTGTCAATGTTAATCAAGAGCTGTCAACATCCAGTGTTAATCTAGCCGTCAGCATTCAAAGCTGCAGGTCTGTGTTAATCTAGCCATTAACGTCCAGTGTTAATCTAGCTATCAACATTCAAAGCTACAGGTCTGTGTTAAATCTAGCCATCAACAACCACTAAGCTACAGGAGTGTGTGTTAAAAGGTCTGTCCACATCGCACCTAAACTGATGAGTGCATTGAGTCCTGGGGGGGGGTGGACTCTTCAAGTTGATGCGTGTTTCTCGCATCCACACTTCCACCGAAATACACTTCCACCGAAATAAACCATAAGAAGAAAAAATAGTCTGCTTACCAAAGTCAGTCAAAATCATATACGGTGTCTGTGGTTGAGATGGAATGCTTTTTGTCCTTTTCTTGCTGATCAGCTACTTACAGGTATGCAGGAAACATTTGTTGGACAGAGCTGAGGGAAACACAGAACCAACTAAGGTTGCAACTACACGAACTTCAGAAGTGCAGATGCCGGATGTATAAATATGGCAACAGTTCCTAAGCTATGTAGCTGGTTTAGCTAGCTAGTTTGGCCGCAGTCGACAGATAGTCTACTGTCCAAAGTTGCAGCCATCACAAAGACGAAATACTTTTCAACACACACACACTTATGCAGTTGTTTGAACGCTATAATTTATTACTCATTTCGACTCAAACACCATCGAGGCAGACCTAATTGCCGGGCCATCTAGCTGGCCACCATCGAGGCAGACCTAATGTGCCTGACTTGTGCAGTGTGGGCCATCTAGCTGGCCACCATCGAGGCAGACCTAATGTGCCTGACTTGTGCAGTGTGGGCCATCTAGCTGGCCACCATCGAGGCAGACCTAATGTGCCTGACTTGTGCAGTGGGTGCCATCTAGCTGGCCACCATCGAGGCGGACCTAATGTGCCTGACTTGTGCAGTGTGGGCCATCTAGCTGGCCACCATCCAATGTTAATTCATCTAGTTGGCACATCCAGCAGTAAGTAATGGCTCTTGATCGCAATCACTGATCACATGCTGTCCATCACTGATACTGTCCACGAGGGACTCTTTCTATTTTTTTGGAGATTTTCCAGTGAAAGCTGCACAAGCACCTAAGCCAACCTGTAAGCACTCTGACCCCTTCACCTTGAGAAAAGTGGATGAATTTCTTTGTTGTGAGATTTGCTGTAGTCCTAGTCCCGTGCAGTTTCTGTTTTCTTACTTTAATGGAGCCAATTCATCCTTACTAATGTGTGAGATTTGCATTTAAAGACATTTTAACTATGGTATCGCAGGCCCCCTGTCATATGTCTTTGTGCGAGTCGGCAGACTATTCTAGGCTCTAAATTTCATACGGTCACATCTGGTTGGGGGTGGGGTTCTAAGAGGACCAGTTCAATTTAGATTGGGCTCTGGGTTGCATTTGGAGGAGTGGTTATGACTGAAAAAGTGGTTGCTAATAGAAGATATATGACTTGTATTCATGTGATCTACACACACCAAAACAGCTACTGTTGACTAATTCAGTGACTTCTTGGACAAGCCACGTATCAAGCCTGTAATGTAGCGCTGAGCTACTGGCAATGGTCGTCTTGCACAACATGGGCTATCTGCATTCTGTTGTTGTTTCTGCTCTCTCATTTGTCTAAAAAATCTAGATGCACTATCCCTGTCCAGTGCTCTCCTGTTACTGTCCAGTGCTCTCCTGCTAGTACTATCTCTGTCCAGTACTCTCCTGCTAGTACTATCTCTGTCCAGTACTCTCCTGCTAGTACTATCTCTGTCCAGTACTCTCCTGCTAGTACTGTTACTGTCCAGTACTCTCCTGCTAGTACTATCTCTGTCCAGTACTCTCCTGCTAGTACTATCTCTGTCCAGTACTCTCCTGCTAGTACTATCTCTGTGCAGTACTCTCCTGCTAGTACTGTTACTGTCCAGTACTCTCCTGCTAGTACTATCTCTGTCCTGTACTCTCCTGCTAGTACTGTTACTGTCTAGTACTCTCCTGCTAGTACTATCTCTGTCCAGTACTCTCCTGCTAGTACTATCTCTGTCCAGTACTCTCCTGCTAGTACTATCTCTGTCCAGTACTCTCCTGCTAGTACTGTTACTGTCCAGTACTCTCCGCTAGTACTATCTCTGTCCAGTACTCTCCTGCTAGTACTATCTCTGTCCAGTACTCTCCTGCTAGTGCTATCTCTGTCCAGTACTCTCCTGCTAGTACTATCACTGTCCAGTACTCTCCTGCTAGTACTATCACTGTCCAGTACTCTCCTGCTAGTACCATTACTGTCCAGTACTCTCCTGCTAGTACTATCTCTGTCCAGTACTCTCCTGCTAGTACTATTACTGTCCAGTACTCTCCTGCTAGTACTACCACTGTCCAGTGCTCTCTTGCTAGTCACTGTCCAGTACTCTCCTGCTAGTACTATTACTGTCCAGCACTCTCCTGCTAGTACTATCTCTGTCCAGTGCTCTCCTGCTAGTACTATCTCTGTCCAGTACTCTCCTGCTAGTACTATTACTGTCCAGTACTCTCCTGCTAGTACTATCTCTGTCCAGTGCTCTCCTGCTAGTATCTCTGTCCAGTACTCTCCTGCTAGTACTATTACTGTCCAGTACTCTCCTGCTAGTACTATCTCTGTACAGTGCTCTCCTGCTAGTATCTCTGTCCAGTACTCTCCTGCTAGTACTATTACTGTCCAGTACTCTCCTGCTAGTACTATCTCTGTCCAGTACTCTCCTGCTAGTAATCTCTGTCCAGTACTCTCCTGCTAGCACTATCACTGTCCAGTACTCTCCTGCTAGTACTATCTCTGTCCAGTGCTCTCCTGCTAGTATCTCTGTCCAGTACTCTCCTGCTAGTACTATGACTGTCCAGTACTCTCCTGCTAGTACTATCTCTGTCCAGTACTCTCCTGCTAGTAATCTCTGTCCAGTACTCTCATGCTAGTACTATCTCTGTCCAGTACTCTCCTGCTAGTACTATCTCTGTCCAGTACTCTCCTGCTAGTACCATTACTGTCCAGTACTCTCCTGCTAGTACTATCTCTGTTCAGTACTCTCCTGCTAGTACTCTCTCTGTCCAGTACACTCCTGCTAGTACTGTTACTGTCCAGTACTCTCCTGCTAGTACTGTTACTGTCCAGTACTCTCCTGCTAGTACTGTCCAGTACACTCCTGCTAGTACTATCTCTGTCCAGTACTCTCCTGCTAGTACTCTGTCCAGTGCTCTCCTGCTAGTATCTCTGTCCAGTGCTCTCCTGCTAGTACTATCTCTGTCCAGTACTCTCCTGCTAGTACTATCACTGTCCAGTACTCTCCTGCTAGCACTATCTCTGTCCAGTACTCTCCTGCTAGTACTATCTCTGTCCAGTACTCTCCTGCTAGTACTATCTCTGTCCAGTACTCTCCTGCTAGTACTATCACTGTCCAGTGCTCTCTTGTTTGTACTATCTCTGTCCAGTACTCACCTGCTAGTACTATCCCTGTCCAGTACTCTCTCCTGCTAGTACTATCTCTGTCCAGTACTCTCCTGCTAGTACTATCTCTGTCCAGTACTCTCCTGCTAGTACTATCTCTGTCCAGTACTCTCCTGCTAGTACTATCTCTGTCCAGTACTCTCCTGCTAGTCTCTGTCCAGTACTCACCTGCTAGTACTATCTCTGTCCAGTACTCTCCTGCTAGACTATCTCTGTCCAGTACTCTCCTGCTAGTCTCTGTCCAGTGCTCTGTTACTGATACTACAGTAGGTGCAAAAAAAAGTGTTCCTATTGCGTTCTGTTAATATTCCGTTGGCGTTTCTTAGCAATGTCTTTCAAATGCTGTGAAAGATCGAAGAGTTAACTGGAAAAACTCCATTCCAATGGCGAATGATTTTTTCTCCCCCTCAACTTCTTTTGCACATTGCAAGCTCATTCAAGCTCATTCAAGGTTCAATTTCCTTGCCCTCATTTGCGTGGTCGTTCGTCAGCCTCATGCTCCAGCTTCTTCCAGTTTCTTTGTCGTTCAGCATTCTCTCACTTCTTGTATTTTTCATAATGTTGTTCTTCAGCAGAAGGCCCTCGATATTAATGACAGCCTTAAAAAGATAGAAGAGCAGATGAAGCTGTCCAACAAAACAACTGTTGACTAGCTCTAGTGTCTGCTACATACCAATCAAGGACCACAACTTTTCACTAGGATAGACCTTCCGAGGTAGCTCTACTGTCAGCTCCTCAGACATGCAAACAAGGTAAGCCGTCTGTTATTTCTAAAGCTTAGTTTAAATTGACAGCCTGGTTTAAACTTACAGTTTATAAGCTTTTGGCTTAGCTTAATTAAAGAAGCTTGAATGATTAGCTTATTCCAAATTTAAAGGGTAAGCTTAAGAGCATATCTTTGCCCGAGTTGTGGCTTGGAGTTTAGCTTGGGGGCTTGAAGGACTAGCTTTAACATAGGCTAAGACTTTTAGGTCTCTTAGATAGTCTGAGAATGGCGATGCTTATGCAGAAAACAAGAACTATGCTTATCAAGAAACTAACATGGTTCAACTTTAAGGTAATTAAGGCCTTCAAGACTGTGTTAAGGTTGGCTGTCACAACAAAGACTACCCAACTGGTTGACACTTTTTGGTGTTAAGTGCCATCTCTTTATTTTAAAGAAGTGTTTTTGTCTCTGTGTGTGTACACCATTTCTCGGACATTCACACATTTTTGTGACTCATAGACATCTTCATACAGTAAAACGTACATAATTGTCCCATGTCATTTCTTATTTTGCTAGCATAAACACTTGTATGCATGCTGGATCAACTCCAAACACTTCTCCTCTTGTATGCATGCTGGATCAACTCCAAACACTTCTCCTCTTGTATGCATGCTGGATCAACTCCAAACACTTCTCCTCTTGTATGCATGCTGGATCAACTCCAAACACTCCTCCTCTTGTATGCATGCTGGATCAACTCCAAACACTTCTCCTCTTGTATGCATGCTGGATCAACTCCAAACACTTCTCCTCTTGTATGCATGCTGGATCAACTCCAAACACTTCTCCTCTTGTATGCATGCTGGATCAACTCCAAACACTTCTCCTCTTGTATGCATGCTGGATCAACTCCAAACACTTCTCCTCTTGTATGCATGCTGGATCAACTCCAAACACTTCTCCTCTTGTATGCATGCTGGATCAACTCCAAACACTTCTCCTCTTGTATGCATGCTGGATCAACTCCAAACACTTCGACTCTTGTATGCATGCTGGATCAACTCCAAACACTTCTCCTCTTGTATGCATGCTGGATCAACTCCAAACACTTCTCCTCTTGTATGCATGCTGGATCAACTCCAAACACTTCTCCTCTTGTATGCATGCTGGATCAACTCCAAACACTCCTCCTCTTGTATGCATGCTGGATCAACTCCAAACACTTCTCCTCTTGTATGCATGCTGGATCAACTCCAAACACTTCTCCTCTTGTATGCATGCTGGATCAACTCCAAACACTTCTCCTCTTGTATGCATGCTGGATCAACTCCAAACACTTCTCCTCTTGTATGCATGCTGGATCAACTCCAAACACTTCTCCTCTTGTATGCATGCTGGATCAACTCCAAACACTTCTCCTCTTGTATGCATGCTGGATCAACTCCAAACACTTCTCCTCTTGTATGCATGCTGGCAACTCCAAACACTTCTCCTCTTGTATGCATGCTGGATCAACTCCAAACACTTCTCCTGTACACGCTCAAATTCAATAGGGTCCATGAAGAGGAGGTGGTTGGATGCCAAGAATGTAGAGGAGAAGTGGAATAGTATGTGTAGGTAAATGGGGCCCATCAATTATCCTGAACTCAATCATAGAAGTCTGAGGTCCTGTTACATATACAACGAAACATAATAAAGACATCCACCATACAATAGTAATGCATACCATTTGCAGAAATGTTATACTCATGGCGTAAGTAATCCACTCCTACAGTACGCCTGTCACCCACATGACCCATCCTCCACCATGCTTAACGGAATCACCGACACCGAGTTTTCCATGGCCAAAATATCAATGCATAATCTGCACAATGTATTAGTTCTTGTCTAGACTATACATGGTTGTGGTGAGGCCTATTTATTAGACATGGCTTGTTACATATAAATGTTTAGGTAGAGGTTTCTGAGGTTTAGTTTGGGCTACTAGATAAGGGTTCTGTGAGGGCTTAAAAAAGGGGCACTGTTTTGCAAGCCTTGGTCTACACCAGGCTTTGCCTAATAATGCTTTAGTGCTACAAAACTATTTAGCAAGCCTTGTCTAACGTAGCTTAGCTAAACAGAGTAGCAATGACCTAGAAGGCAAGCCACAAAGTGGAGAGCTCGACCTGCAGGGCAAGCACTAGTGGGCACAAGCCAATATAATCCCAATAGTAGGTTAAGAAGAGAAATAACTAATACACTTCAGTCAGCAATAAACTTCTTGATGACCAAAATGCCAGAAGAAAACAAATGTGGAACAAAAAATACTTGCTTTATTTAGCTTCCAGTTACTATTTGGGTGCTTGCCCCTTGTGCGCGTGCCTTGTGTACACACACGTATATATAAAGCAGACATGCTAACCTTTTATTAAAATTGGAAGTGGAAACTTAACGGCATTTGTTTCACATTATTCGTCTGGTTTTTTATCCAAAGATTCGGTGCTTCTTCTTAAAGTCGTAACAATGCCGTTGGAATGGATTCAGAACTGGTCATTTTTGGCGCATACTATATCATTGTCCAGTGCTCTCCTACTTGGACTATCGCTACCCAGTGTGTGTAGAGAATCGCAAAATTTCACACTTACCTGTATTGGGTAGGAAATTTCCCTTGCTACATCATGAATTTAGCTAGCATACTGGCATGTATAAAGATGTTTCTCTGATTAAGGGCAATTGCAGCTCCACCTACTTCGGATGGTGCTCACGCTGACACTCTGGCCCACTCACTCGCTTCTGAACTGGAAGTAACTATGCTATAGAAGTCATCCCTCCCTCAATGATCCTCATGCTATAGAAGTCATCCCTCCTCCATCAGTCATCCTCAAAAAAAACACAATAACAATAGTCTCAGCCCTACCAAAGCCAAGCTCTCCTGGATTTTATCAGTCCAATGAGGATGTGAGCAGTAAATAGTGGGCATGGCCAGTAAAAATGGGCATGGTTAGGTGACAGGAGGGTTCAAAGGTCATGGTGTGGTTTCCCACCCACCCCTCAATACAAAATCCTAGATGAAACCATGGCTAGGGAGTTGTTGCCTCCATCTTATATGTAGGAGTTGTAGCCTCCTATGGGTTGTCATGGCTAGGGAGTTGTGCCTCCATCTTATACTGTATGTAGGAGTTGTAGCCTCCTGTGGGTTAGGGAGTTGTGCATCCATCTTAGATGTAGGAGTTGTAGCCTCCTGTGGGTTGTCATGGCTAGGGAGTTGTACATCCATCTTATATGTAGGAGTTGTAGCTTCCTGTGGGTTGTCATGGCTAGGGAGTTGTGCATCTATCTTATATGTAGGAGTTGTAGCCTCCTGTGGGTTGTCATGGCTAGGGAGTTGTACATCCATCTTATATGTAGGAGTTGTAGCTTCCTGTGGGTTGTCATGGCTAGGGAGTTGTGCATCCATCTTATATGTAGGAGTTGTAGCTTCCTGTGGGTTGTCATGGCTAGGGAGTTGTGCATCCATCTTATATGTAGGAGTTGTAGCCTCCTGTGGGTTGTCATGGCTAGGGAGTTGTGCATCCATCTTATATGTAGGAGTTGTAGCCTCCTGTGGGTTGTCATGGCTAGGGAGTTGTACCTCCATCTTATATGTAGGAGTTGTAGCTTCCTGTGGGTTGTCATGGCTAGGGAGTTGTGCCTCCATCTTATATGTAGGAGTTGTAGCTTCCTGTGGGTTGTAGGGAGTTGTGCATCCATCTTATATGTAGGAGCTGTAGCCTCCTATGGGTTGTCATGGCTAGGGAGTTGTGCATCCATCTTATATGTAGGAGTTGTAGCCTCCTATGGGTTGTCATGGCTAGGGAGTTGTGCATCCATCTTATATGTAGGAGTTGTAGCCTCCTATGGGTTGTCATGGCTAGGGAGTTGTGCCTCCATCTTATATGTAGGAGTTGTAGCCTCCTGTGGGTTGTCATGGCTAGGGAGTTGTGCATCCATCTTATATGTAGGAGTTGTAGCCTCCTGTGGGTTGAGATAGGTGTGCACAGTTCTGTGGTAGTTGCCGATTAGGTTAGCATGATTTGTCTGTTGTTATATTTGGGTATGTACATGTATGTAGGTCGTGACCCACTAGCTGGATCCACCCACAACAAGCTGGACGTGGCTGCAGTGGCCAGCATGCTGAAGGCTTACTTCAGAGAACTAAACATTCCTCTCTTCCCCACAGATATGTACAAGGAGTTTATTGGCTGCACCCATCAAGAAACTATTCAGGGCAGACTGGATGCTCTGTCAGCCACCATCCACTCTCTGCCTCCACAGATCATATCTGTCATGCGATTTCTCTTCCGCTTTTTGTTTCGAGTGTCTCTGCATTCATCTGATAATAAAATGGGCTCGGCTAACTTAGCACTAGTATTCGGGCCCACCTTGACACGAGCTCCTGACTCCATTGATCCAAGGCAGCTGCACAATGATGTCCCCTGTGTCAATATACTCGTACAGATGTGCATAGACAGACACAAGTATTTATTTGGCGAGGAAGAGGAACAGAAAACTCGTATCACTTCTCACTCCCCAGATGACGGTGAGGTTGTCCAGAAAGATCCTCCAGTGTCCACATCTCCTCAGGCTGAACCTCCTGTTCCACTCGCCTCTACTTCTACATTGGAGTCTCCACGAACTTCACCGGAGCATGTGCGATATTGTGCATAAAATGTGATACATCATATGTCGGATACATTGCCACGTGTGCGCACGCACACATACACACACAGAAATATTCATGCAAATATTGCAGTCTGCAAAGTTCATATGGTTGGCCTGTGTAGCCTATAAAGTGGTCATGTAGAGATGTGTGTATGGTGGGTCCATTTGGCACTGGAGCCTTGGATGGCGGGCCTCTTTAGATGCTCGTCTGTATAGCATATGTAGAGTGTGATTGATTGACGGATGGCGGGCCTATTTAGATGCTCGTCTGTATAGCCTATACATATGTAGAGTGTGATTGATTGACGGATGGCGGGCCTATTTAGATGCTCGTCTGTATAGCCTATACATATGTAGAGTGTGGTTGATTGACGGATGGCGGGCCTATTTAGATGCTCGTCTGTATAGCCTATACATATGTAGAGTGTGATTGATTGACGGATGGCGGGCCTATTCAGATGCTCGCCTATACATATGTAGAGTGTGATTGATTGACGAATGGCGGGCCTATTTAGATGCTCGTCTGTATAGCCTATACATATGTAGAGTGTGGTTGATTGACGGATGGCGGGCCTATTTAGATGCTCGTCTGTATAGCCTATACATATACATATGTAGAAAGTGAAGTGTTTACTTGTTGTTTTGTGCATGTAGTTGCTGGATGATGATATATGTGAGCTGCCTCCTCCGCCATGTCCTCCCAGACCAGATGATGAGGATATGCAGCTTTCTATAGATGGTATCCCACCTCCCCCACGTCCTCCTAAGCCTGAGGCCATTTCGCCCCCTCCCCCTCCACCCTCACTAGAGCCAGACCCAACACTCTCCATTCTCACGTGCATAGAACCATTAATACCACCATTAAGGTACAGAAAGTGGCTGTGTAAACTTGTAGACTATTTTATTCAAGTCGTCCCATCTAGTATTGTCCTTGATCTGCTTGTTCTAACTCGACTCCTTATTGTAACTTGCAGTGAGGAAGGAAGAGGGCCTGGGCCTGATTGTGATACTGCCGGCCTCGATGCTACCATGCAGGAGATAGCTGCAAGTCTGGAGGAATTGGGAGGAGGGCTTGCTGCCAACCAGAAAGCATCGGATAAATCAGATAAGGGGGCAGGTACCAATGATGCAGAAGATGAAGATGACGACAGTGATTCTGAAGATGAAGGAGGTAAATAGAGCAGATTTTACATAGCTTCAACCAAGTTCATGAAACGTTTTGTACATTAGATGGTCTGAGGATTGGTGCACGGGCACTTTACGACTATGAGGCTAGGAGTGACAAGGAGTTGACTTTTTGTCGAGGAGATTCCCTGCAGGTCATTACTAAAACTCCTGACAATAACTGGTGGGATGGCTTTCATGGTGACAGGCGTGGGTTTATCCCTGTATCATATGTGGAGGTGACAGAGCTCAAGCCTAGTCCTAGCCCTGCAGCAGTGGACACGATCTCTTCACCTATCTCCCAAACTGCTACATTTTCTGTGCCTGCCCCTCCCGAGAGGAAGTCTAGCATACCCGTCTCAGAGGCAGAGCCTGTAACCAAGGTCAGTGAAGTTCCTCGTGAACATGTCATACATGAGGACTCTGGTGAGTCTCCCACTTCTGAAACTGTTTTGGAAGAAAACATGTCTCCTCCTACTGAAAACTCTTCAGTGTCCACCAATACTGCACTTCCTCTGTGCAAGAATGAAGCAGAAGTGGAGGTCATTGCAGAAGGAGGCAAAGAGAAAGTTGGAGAACTACCATCTGCCAAGCCCAAGGGGTCTGTTAAGTCGCTCACCAAGCAGTTCCAAGAACCTGAGGTAATGGCTCCAAAGATTCTGATGGAGCCAATTCAGTCACATCGTCGCCAACATTCAGATCACTTCAAGATTCTTACTCCTTTGGATGGTCTTGAGTTGATGGGAACTCCTCGTTGTTCCTCCGGTGGCAACAAGGTGAGCATGCTTTCTTCCACCTTTGAGAGCAAGGCAGTCCCTTCCTCTGGCCTTCCTCCTCCTCTCAAGCCTAAGCCACCTCCTGTGTCTTCCTCTGCCCCCTGCAGTGATACATTCCCTTTTCATGCTAACCCTGGAATGCTGGCTGTTTCTCCTCTCCAGAGAGCAGTACACCAAAGTCAGCAGATTGGGCAGAAACCTGCTGTTACCGTTAAGAAACCTGCAGGTTTAGTTGCGGGTAAGGCTACTGGGAAAAGCAGTAGCAAGGCCAAACTGAAGAAGAAAGATAGTTTGAGTCTGAAGGAAAAGGAGAAAGAGAAAGCTAAGCCTAGCCCAACCCCTAAACCAGGGTTTGTAGCATCTCCGGCAGAAATACAAGCTGAATTACAAGCACGTGCTAAGAGAAAGCAAAGTGATACCTGACTAAGTAATAACTGCAAAATTGTGTTTTTTAATTTTATTATTTTTATGATTCTGTGAAGTGATTTAGAACCATTAATTAGACTTGTTATATAAAATGATTTTTTATTTGATTTTTTTAATATGATATATAACAAGAAAAGAAACAAATTTGCCCTAGTCCACACCATTTAGACACCTTTTATCATTATTGGCACGGAAGTCTCCTCGGAGGGAGTTTGGTGGAAAACTTGGTATTGTTAAGCGTGGTGTTGCGATATATCTATCTATGTACTACATGTTTACCTGTAGAAAAATACTAGTAACAAATGCAAGGCACTGAGTGGCGAGAGAAGTGTATGGAAAAAGTGAGAGTAAGACAATTTAGTTTGAATCCTTGTGTAAAATTATTGCTCTAGTCGTTATCCTAGTTTTAGCATTGCTCAAGGTTATTAATGCAGTACTGATATGTACCATTATTGATGTTATGGTAAGGTAATGCTTGGATCTATTAATACAGTACTGATAAGTATATACCATTATTGATGTTATGGTTATGGTATTGGATTGTGATATGGAGAAGTAGCAAAGCGTGATATGTACTTCATGTTCTCACAGATTCCGAACATTATGGGGTTGGCCAATTCTGAAACGAAAATGTGCATGTGCTGTGAGAAGTTCTGTTTAGCTCAGTCACTGATCTTCAGAAAATACAATTCTAGTCTGAAATAAAAAACCATAGCATGTATTGATCCCAAGAGACTCCAATATTACACATCAATAGCATGATATTCACAGAGCCTCTTCGGAGTTTCAATGTCACAGAGTATGACATGCTTAACCCTCACACCGGCGTAGGCGCGAAATGGTATTACCGCTACTAAAATAATAATAAAAAATTAAGCATTCAACCAAAAAATTAAATAAACATTTTTGCATAGCTAAAGCTTTGCTCTATGAAGATAAATATAACGTATGTATAACGTAGGTAACCATGAAAAACGTGGCGTCAAACTTCATTTCCGGTTTTGGAATATAGATGTCGGTTCGATATAATCGAGATGAAGTTATCGGTCTGCTTTTTTATGATGATTTTTGCCTCTCCAAGAGTGATAACTCTTGAGAAGATTTAATAAATACCCCTGCTTACTTGGGAAGCCACGAGGTTGACGTGAATGAGCTAGAAGCTCTGACAAGATCTGTCATTGGTAGCCCTTGCCCACCTGCTGCTACCTCTCTTGCTGGTATGCATGTAACATAATCTAGTAATGTAAAGGTATAATAAGATATATTTAGGTCCTTCAAACATCTCTCCTTCTCTAATGAGTCAGTGATGCAAGTGCCCCTTCCTAATCAGCTCCATGTTATGATATTCACAGTTATGTGGTTGTTGCCAGCTTCATATAATGATATTCATAATTATATGTTTGCCAAAAATATATTCTTCTATTGTCATTTACCTTCTATTATCAGTTACTAACCTGTCAATCAATGAGCAATAGTAAACTGTTGAAAATTCTTAGTGGACATAATACTGAAAGCTAGAAACAGTTCCCATTTCTTATAATGAGATTCACGATGTTGTGGTTTATTGCTAGGCCACCAAATTTTGTTACGATATTCATCCGCTCATTAGCTATCACCTGATATATGGTTGCTAGGTGCTTTACATCATGCATCTTTAAATATAATATATATTAAGAAAATCATTAAAAAACCTCGGTAAAGTTACCGGTGAGAGGGTTAACTAGTTTTGTATTATGATGCACAATCGCATACTACTAGGGCCAATACCCAGAAATGGGAGGGGGTTCAAATTTGGAAGTTGCCCTATAAAACATGGTCACTTGCAAACTTCGTTGCTGGACTCATTTCTTAACAAGCCTGCTATATAACTGCATCAAACCAAGTAACTGGAGGGCAAACAAGCAAAAAATGCTCTCAACTAACTCGAACCGAGCCGAAACATAAATCAAAGTTGATTATCGAGAGTCGATCTCATAGTATCAACAAGCAACAAATGGCACTTTTTCTTTACCGGAAGACTATATACTAGAATATAAAAGCAGTAAACTCACATGTATAAACTTTCAACTGCTTACTAAAATAGTTCCCTGAATGTTGGAACCATTGCTCCAGTTTCACGCATAACAAACTGGAGTGCTGCACCTCAATATTGTCTTGCAAAATATAGTCGTACTCGGGATAGCCAAATCCTTTATTTGACCTTTGATGGGTCTTTAATTACTGTGTCTGTTGTGGCTAAACCACGATGAGTATACTGATGTCTGACTTGTGTACGGATTACATGTATATATATATAGCTATACCGTACTTGAGGATAAGGGAGAAACTACCAGTTTTACAACACTGTGCATGCAACTCGTGGTAATCCAGTCTCCGCTTCAAGACATGAATGCTTTGAAGAGGACTGATATATGGAGACGACCTTGTTTCGTTGTGATTTTCAACAGTTACTGCAGTGGATGAGCTGGATCTTGGCTGAAATGTTAGTGGAGCATGATCTACTCTTCAGGTGAGAAATTTGGCTTTGTAGCTCATGAATAGTAGTGACTCTTGAATCACTACTCTTGCAAATAGCTTTACCTCCTATATCTCCAAGCTCCAAGAAAAATTCTTCCTGAAGTTCTGCATCTATGACGACTGACATGAAGCCTCATAAAACCTTTCCTTTCTTTTCTGCCATAACTGACAGAAACCTTGCATAAGCAACAACTCGAACATTTCACTAGCTTTCTGTGATATTTTAAAGTGCAAAGGACATGATGAAACCCCACTAGCCAAATATGCAGATGGTGCGGAAACAGATCACTAGCTAAGCAAGTCCTCTGGACCCTCGTTCCCTGTACAAGGTGAGACTAGCAGTCATTGCATGTAAGCTAGAGGACTGAATTAGAGAAAGCGAGAGGATTATATGGCCAGTACACAAAATATATATACGTGTGTAGAAATACACCTTACTACTGCAGTGTTAGTGTTAATGTCATTACTAATCACAACACTAAGTAGCAATGTTAAAATAATTAAACACTTTCCTGATAACTCATTTCTACTGTGACATAAATACTTGCTACACACTCTATACAGGACACTGTTCCTTCTCAAATGCTGTCTGTTTTGATGGTCCATCTATCTCACATGAGTCCATCATGATGACTTGGGAGCTGTCTGATGACACCCTTTCCAATAACTCTTAATGTGCTATGTGTGCACTTGGGTCAGAAAAAGTGACCGAGTGGTTTTGTTAACTATATAGCATGGTGGCAAATGTTGGCTATGCTGCTAACTTCACTGTAGGCTCTTGTCACAAGGACCACCTGAGACAACTGACTTGTGACATCGAACTCATCAACAACATTGATGTATTAATGATATTCATGCATAACCCACACCTGTAGGCTTTTGTCACAGGGCCACCTGAGACATAACTGACGTGTGACATCTAAATCATTAACAACATTGATGTATTAATGATATTCATGCATAACCCACACACTGTAAGGGAAAGGAGCTGGTCATATAAACCAGAACCTGGACTGGTCAGCAGACCGTTTTTGATTGAGTCAGTTGCTTATTGTGCCAACAGTTTCATTAAAAGTCTGACCATGGACTCTAGTGATCAGCACAGGGGTATTTAGACAGTTACCTGGTGGCAGCTTACCAGTCAGAACAGCATAGTTTCAGGGTGTCGGCGGTGGGATACCTGCTGATATTTTCCAGTGCTTTTCAGTGACTTCGCTACTAATTTGCTTGATTGTAGTTTGTTGTTCAATTTATTGTTGTGTTTTTACTCGGAATGTCACTCGACAACCTCAGAGGAAATAATCAGCAGCAGAGAGATCAGCCAACCACATAAGACTCACTGACTACAGGAAGACAGAACTTTGCTAGAGACTTCCGAGTCGATTGCACTACAGTTAGTGGAGTTGCCACAATATGGAGCTGGGACTGAAGCCATGAATGGACCTCACAGGTTCCCTGTAACCAGTGCAATCCCACATGGAATGCAGACCATGCTAGATCAGACAACCCCCATGGTCATGATGATGCAATTCATGCAAACATCTATGGGCAACAGATGAGAGGAGAAGAACAGGATCAAAGAGAAGCTCGCTGATTCCAGGAGCAAGAGGAATGGCGGAGTCGCAAAAGAGAAGGAACCAGACGATTAGAAGCTGAAAGAGAAAAACGGTGGGAAAGGCTACTGGCCAGAACAATAGATGACCACAGTGTGCTTGGATCACCATGGCCAGCCACCACCTCAACAGACAGGATAAACAGATTCTGACAGTTGGAAAAGGGAGAGGATGGTAGCTTACTTTTCAGCTTTTGAAGCCCACATTGAATCTACCCAGACAACAATGGAGCCGGCACCTGATACTGGTTCTAACACCAGATGCAACACAGGTCTATGTGACCTTGGATCCAGACAACAGACAGGACCATGGTGCCCTTAAGATAGCTCCGTTTTCTCATTACAGGATAACGCAATAAACCTACAGACAGAGAATGGACCAACTCAAAAGGAAATTGGAAGAAACCTGGAGTGCATGTGGCAGGAGACACCTCAACCTTACTTTGAAGTGGATTGAAGGCTGTGCCACAGCCAAGGAAATGGCTGAGTTAGTGTCCACTGAAGCAATGTTGAAGCTAATGCCCAGGCAAATGGCCACCTATGTGAGAGACAGAAAAGCCAAAACCTCAACTGGTTTGGCAGATGACTTTGTAGTAAATTGAGATGGACGTATGAGGTTACTACCGAGACTGATCGGTCTACCCACCAAGGAAAGCAGCACAGAAAGGAAGACAGACAGCGTCATACAGGAGAACAGTTGTCTAGTCCCAAGCAAAGGGATGGAAGGAGGTCACCACCACCACAGGATGCACCAGGACCTGGAAAGAAGTCAGACCAGAGCTGGAAGGGGCTACCCAAATTTGACAAGCAGAACCGACCAAGATGTTTCAGATGTAACCAGTATGGCCACTTTGCAGCTGAATGCCATGAAGAAAAGAAGGAGATCTTTAAACCAAGGCTAGAAACCATTAACATGGCATCTACTGACACTAAGATAGGCGGTCGACTTAGTAACCACAGAGGTGAACCGTCATACCCTGGTCGCAGGAACTGTGAATGGCCAGCCTGTGGAAAGAGTGCTACTCGACACAGGAGCAGAGGGGACCTTGGTCGACAGCAAACTGATTCAGGATGAAGACAGACTGCATAGGTGATTCACGTCAGGGCATTCAATGGCACAATATCAGCATTGCCACTGGCAAAGGTCAGAATAGAAGTAGGAGACTGTAAGAACGAACTAACCGTTGCTGTACAGAAGGACCTTGGCTTGCTGGGAACGGACTTCCCAGACTTGTGGGGAATGGGAAAACGTTTACTCTACGATGAGATTGTAAATGTAGTCCAGACACGTTCTCACGCAGACAAGACAGAGCATACTTTCCTTCCGAACAGTTTCAAGGAGATCAACTCCAGAGACACCGACACAGAGTCAGAAGAAGAAGAGTATGATGGAGTCAACCAACATTGGGAAGACCAAGCTAGTGATGATCAGAGCAGCTCCCACACAGACGGATGCAGAAGATGAAGACAACCATCCCAGCAGCAGAGCCAGTCGTTGGAAGGCTAGAGTTCTTTTCATGACCAACAAAAAAGGACACCCACTGGACCACAATGGAGAACAATTCCAGAAAGAACAGAAACAAGATGAGTTGTTAAGACAGTGCTGGAAGAAGTCTGAGAAGGAAGACACTGAATTTATAGTTTTGAACAACCTCTTCTGGAGGAAGTCAGTTGACCGACTAGGTGACGAACTGCTACAGTTGTGTGTGCAGAATGCTGGTTCTGTCCCTGGCACATAGGCCGAGCCACTGGGACGAGATCGGACTACCCAGCGGATCCTTGATGAATGCTTTGGGCCTGGAGTTCACACAGATGTAAAGAAGCTGTGCCTCACATGCCCAGAATGCCAGAAGTCAGCCTACCAGTCCAAACAGAGAGCCCCTCTCACACCACTTCCAGTCATTCATACACCATTCTCGAGGATAGGAATGGACCTAGTTGGACCCCTCCCTAGGACTGAAGCTGGACATAGGCACATCCTTGTAGTTGTTGATTATGCAACTAGATGGCCAGAAGCTTTTCCTCTACAGAAGATGGATAGCCAGACCATAGCAGATGAGCTGATGGTATTGTTTACCCGAGTTGGAGTGCCAGATGAGATTGTCACAGACTTGGAACAAACTTTGTAAGTCGTTTGATGCAAGAGCTTTACAAGATAATGGGTGTCAAAGGGATTAAAACAACTCCCTACCATCCAGAGATGGATGGAATGGTAGAAAGATTCAACTCCACGTTGTAAACCATGTTGAGAAAGACGTTGAAACTGTGGAAAGGCCAATGGGACCTCGCCATTCCACATGTGTTGGGAGAATACAGAAGAGCTCCCCATGGTACCACAGGATTTCCACCATCAGAATTACTCTATGGATGCCAGATAAAGAGACCTCTACAGACCTTGTGTACACTGGACAGCTACAGCAGCAACTCCAAAGGATGTGATTACATACATCACCACCATTCAAAACCGATTTGAAGTTTTGAGGGAGATGTCCAGGGACAAAGAGGAAGAGAAGAAAGCAAGCCACAAATTGTGGCATGACAAGAAGGCAAAACACAGATCGTTTCAACCAGGAGACCTTGTGCTGCTCAGAACACCCTCACTAGGACCCAAGTTACTAGCTGAATCGGATGGATCATATGCAGTGAGATTGACAGAGTGGATGAGACCACCTACGAGCTGAGTATGCCAGATCACCCTAGAAGACGAGTGAAGAGGCACAGTAACCTTCTCAAAGAGTTCAACTCTCTGACAGCTGCTTGCTTTGCAACAACAGAAATGACAGAGGACGACCTCACAGCCTCACCAGAGAATGGAGGGGGAGTCATTCTGACCATCAGTAAGAGCTTGTCAGCAACACACGGAGAGATACTGCAGGAACTGGTGATCAGACACAGAAAATTATTTGATCAAGGCAGAGATAAGGCTGGAAACAGGAGATACTTATCCTATCAGCAGACCACCTTATAGGCTGGACCCAAAGAAATTACAGATGATGGATGACGAGATTCAGACTGGAGATGGGAGTAGTGAGGCCATCGAAGAGTCCGTGGGTATCACCAGCGCTACTCGTGGGAAAGAAGGATGGAGGAGTACGGTTGTGCATTGACTATAGACACCTAAATGCAGTCACAAAGTCAGACCTATTCCCCCTACCAAGAACCAAGAATAGAAGAGTTGATCGACAAACTGGGTCGAGCAACCCATATTTCAACATTGGATCTGGATAGGGGATACAACCAAGTCATAGTCCACAAGGACTCGGTCTGCAAAACGGCCCCACATTATAAATGTGGGGTGATAAAAGAGAACCAGTTGATTTTCAGTTAGTGCTTTGCTTCACGATTTTTCAGATGGAATGCACATAGATGTGTCTTAATGATTTGCACGAAGGTGGTTAACTAGTATATGGTGTTAGCTCATCCAGAGCCCTTGAGAGTCTCTCTTCAACCACTGTAAAGTCACCATCTTATGCACCTATGCCAAGGTGGTCTGCACAGATGAAGCAACAGGTGCCGTCATTTCTTGGTTAGTCATTAGTGTGGATGTTAGAGAAGAGTAGCGCAGGCACACCTCCCTGTAGGAGGCCATTTTTAAGCCTTCTCCGTCTGCTCTTCTTACCTCCCCATTCAACAAAGAAGAGTCTGTTCACAAGCATGCTTTCAATCAGCTCTGTGAGGCAGGTGTCTTTAGAGTGCGATGGAGGGTGTGGTATCTGAAGAGAGGATTAATTTTATCACTACAGTAAGCACCATAAGTTCTGGTTTCGTACCTGTTACATACTTGTTCCAACGGATGGAGAAAAGAAACACTGGATTAATTGAATATCGCGCCGTTTCCAATTTTTTAATTGTTGGCAAAAGGTGATGAGCAGAAAAGTATAAAAGTCATTACAGGGATATGAGGGAGTGACAGGGTCAGCAGGTCTATTGCAGGACAAGAAGATATGTAGGGTGTGTAGTGATGATAGATGCGTGTTGTGTGACAGGAAGGAAGTGGAAGATGTGGGACACTTTCTAATAGGCTGTGATGAATTTGGAAGGGAACGGAAAATGTTAATGAAAGGAATTGGTGGAGCTGGAATATGGTTGGAGTTTGAGATGGTGGGGAATGTGGGATTCTTGCTTGGGAATGAGGTGGAGGGTGTGAGTAATCAGGTGATGGTGGAAGTGTGTGGGTGCATTTTTATTGTCCGAGGAGGAAGGGACTGATTTATGCCACCGCCCCCCCCCCTCCCACACACACACACACTCCACCATAACTAATGTGCATGTCTATTACAGTACAAGTCATCTTGACCTCATATATTCTCATTAGTTCTATACTGCACTGCAAGGGACTAGAGATTTAAAAAATAAGGGGGACAAACCACAAAGTAGTAGAAAGCATTTAAAAACTTGTGGTTTCCTCTTTTTAGCTCCATAGATTTTTAGCTCCATAGATTCTGCAAACTTCATGGTGTGGACTTGATATTTAACTCAAAAGATAGGTCTCTCTGTGTGCTCTCTTTTGATTATAAAACATTTTTTATATGTACAGCTATAGCCAAGTTACTGGAGCTGAAGTGGTGGTACCTCAAAAACCTGAGTGCCTGATTTCTCTTAATACCAGTGGCTAGAGGGAGCCACAATGACTTCCTTCATTAGGTACGTAGTCAAGCGCGTTGTTGGAAAATAAATTTTAAGAGGAACTACACGTCATGTGCAGTATCTACACGTCATGTGCAGTATCTACACGTACCATGTGCAGTATCTACACGTACCATGTGCAGTATCTACACGTCATGTGCAGTATCTACACGTCATGTGCAGTATCTACACGTACCATGTGCAGTATCTACACGTAATGTGCAGTATCTACACGTCATGTGCAGTATCTACACGTCATGTGCAGTATCTACACGTACCATGTGCAGTATCTACATGTACCATGTGCAGTATCTACACGTACCATGTGCAGTATTTACACGTACCACGTGCATGCACCCAGTGTCAGCGTCATGATATTGTGACACACCCAGTGTCAACGTTATTATATTGTAATGCACCCAGTGTCAACGTCATTATATTGTAATGCACCCAGTGTCAGCGTCATGATATTGTGACACACTCAGCATCAACGTCATGATATTGTGACACACCCAGTGCCAACGTCATGATATTGTGACACTCCCAGTGATTAAGGAAAGCTAGTGATTAGGGAATGTTACTATTTAAGGGAGGTTAATAATCAAAAGAGGTTGCCAGTGGAGAATGGCAACTACTCGAGGCAGTTTAGAATACATGCAGTGTGCAAATTGTATCCAGCGTATCTCCAAGGGGTTAATGCTTGGAGATGACTAGCAGGACACACTCCCTGGGGACCATGCATGACTCGTGCAACGCAGAGTCGAAGCCACGCCACCAAGCTCTACACCAAAAAATTGGATTCTATCTGTGATAACTGAAAACTTTGAACCTTTGAAAATATAGCATTATCCGATGTGTTATTGACTATTGACGACAAACTTTCACCTTCTGTAGGAATAGCGAGAGACTCACTTTAATCTTCTTGAACTGTTTGGTTCTGTAGGAATAGCGAGACTCGCACACGAACACATCCTCCGCAGAATAACCCTGCACAACAAACACACAAGGTACAAATGAACTCACACTCCATGGGGGCATCCCGTCAATTAGCTACATGTGTTTCCATAGCGATAACCTTTGGGTAGAATTTGGGGAAGTCCTTGAGGAAGAGGATGCTGGCTCTCCCCATGACCTGGCTCATGTGAGCAACTCCATGGAAGTCACTGCGGAACAGTTCCTGCAGTGGCAAGGGAGGGAGTGAGAGGAGATACTAGAGAGGCATGCTGCTATGCAGGACTCAAAGCACGAGAAGAGGGGGAGAGGGAGGGAGTGAGGGCTGAAACAGTCATACAAAACCTCCTCCTTGAGGCACCCGGATGTTCAATGACAGATGTGAGTACTTCTGCATCACTCACTATAGACCTCACCAAGAACACCAGCAACACTGCTAGCTTCAGGTTCTTCTGCTGCCACTTTGAGGTCAGTCTCAAATTAAACACGATTATACTTCATTTTGCGTGTATGTGTGTGTGTGTGTGTGTGCATGTAAGGGGCCTTTGGATAGTGCATCATTTGTGTCAGCTACTTTGACCACAAGCGAGTGGATCTTTCTCACATCACAGAGGAATGAGAACATCACACATCACATGAACATGAGGAGGGAGAGGGAGGGGCAGAGGAATTGAAGAAGACAAAGCAAGAAAGAGAGGTAGGAGAGAGAGAGACGATGAAAGAGTAAAGGTGCAGATGAAGAGCTGCAGACCTTCTCACCTTTTTGTAGAATTTCTTTCTTGCCACATGAAATGTTTCTTCAGGTCTGTAGAACCACGTCCCGTCAAAACACTGCGAGGGAGCGTGTCACATGACACACTAACAGGATACACACACACTACTAACAGGCACACACACACTACTAACAGGCACACACACACACTACTAACAGGCACGCACACACTACTAACAGGCACACACACACACTACTAACAGGCACATACACACTACTAACAAGCACACACACACTACTAACAGGCACACACACAACTAACAGGCACATAGTCATATGGTACAAACATTGACTCTCTCACCTCAGAGTTGTTCTGGTCAGTCCAGAACTTCTCCACTCGCACAATGTGAGGTTTACGTGGCTTCGTATCACTATGTGTGTGTGTGCGTGTGTGTGTGTAGGTGTGTGTATGTGTAGGTGAGTGTGTGTGTGTGTGTGTGTGCGGGGGGGGGGGGGGGTTCATACTGTACATGAGCATGTTAAAATGAGGACAGAATGTGCATGGGATACAGGGAAGGGAACATGAGCGCAGGCGACATCGGGCATCATCCATGCATGTCCAAATTCCAAGGTAGTTTCCCCTGGCTACACCCCCCCCTAGCCAGAATCAGGTGTGGGCAAGAGATTGGAACATGCCCGGACAGTACCCGCTACGCACCACTGGACATATACAGTACTGTGAACGGTGAAAAGGCCGGGGGAGGGGGGGTTAAGAGTCATGCGGAGAACTTGTTTACCTTCACTTGACGTAGAGCACGTCTCCTGCTTGGTACTCCTCTCCCTCCCACACACACCTGGCACACTCATCACACTTCGTACCAGGTACCGCCCACTCCACACCTGCCACACCCTCACTGCAATCTTCCCCTGGAATGGTACTGGAGAGGGAATATAAGTCCGACTCTGATGTGGTAGGGGAAGATACCGACATGGGACTTGGAGACTTGGAATGGGATGTTGCAGCAGCATCCAAATCACAGACCAGATCGCTACAAAATGAGACAAATCTCACACCAACTTCTATAGTCCGACTCTTACAAACGTTCAATCATCGCTAAATTCAGTCACACGGCACTAATATGCTCTAATAAGCTCACACCGACTTCTGACTCAAAGACATACAAATAAACGTTCAAGCATCGCTAAATTCAGTCACATGGACACTAATAAGTTCACACTGTACGACATGCCATTAGCACAGCAGGCACAGCTGCCCGGTGCTACTAGGCCAGGGATCAGGTTACCCTACCCACACGTAGGCATACATAACATATGTGACTGTGCAGCTTTGCTCAGCATGAAAGGCATAGACATCCAGTAGGCATCTACGTACATAGACATCCAGGTACATAGACATCCAGGTACATAGACATCCAGGTACATAGACATCCAGGTGCATAGACATCCAGGTACATAGACATCCAGGTGCATAGACATCCAGGTGCATAGACATCAAGGTGCATAGACATCAAGGTACATAGACATCCAGGTACATAGACATCCAGGTACATAGACATCCAGGTACATAGACATCCAGGTACACAGACATCCAGGTGCACAGACATCCAGGTACATAGACATCCAGGTGCATAGACATCCTGGTACATAGACATCCAGGTGCATAGACATCCAGGTACATAGACATCCAGGTACATAGACATCCAGGTACATAGACATCCAGGTGCATTGACATCCAGGTACATTCACATCCAGGTACATAGACATCCAGGTACACAGACATCCAGGTGCACAGACATCCAGGTACACAGACATCCAGGTGCATAGACATCCTGGTACATAGACATCCAGGTGCATAGACATCCAGGTACATAGACATCCAGGTACATAGACATCCAGGTACATAGACATCCAGGTACATAGACATCCAGGTACATAGACATCCAGGTACATAGACATCCAGGTACATAGACATCCAGGTACATAGACATCCAGGTGCATAGACATCCAGGTGCATAGACATCCAGGTACATAGACATCCAGGTACATAGACATCCAGGCACATAGACATCCGGGTGCATAGACATCCAGGTACATAGACATCCGGGTGCATATACATCCACATAGACATCCAGGTACATAGACATCCAGGTACATAGACATCCAGGTGCATAGACATCCAGGTGCATAGACATCCAGGTGCATAGACATCCAGGTACATAGACATCCAGGTGCATAGACATCCGGGTGCATAGACATCCAGGTACATAGACATCCAGGTACATAGACATCCAGGTACATAGACATCCAGGTACATAGACATCCAGGTACATAAACATCCAGGTACATAGACATCCAGGTACATAGACATCCAGGTGCATAGACATCCAGGTATATAGACATCCAGGTACATAGACATCCAGGTACATAGACATCCAGGTACATAGACATCCAGGTACATAGACATCCAGGCACATAGACATCCAGGTACATAGACATCCAGGTACATAGACATCCAGGTACATAGACATCCAGGTGCATAAACATCCAGGTACATAGACATCCTGGTACATAGACATCCAGGTACATAGACATCCAGGTACATAGACATCCAGATACATAGACATCCAGGTGCATAGACATCAAGGTACATAGACATCCAGGTACATAGACATCCAGGTACATAGACATCCAGGTACATAGACATCCAGGTGCATAGACATCCAGGTGCATAGACATCCAGGTACATACACATCCAGGTACATAGACATCCAGGTACATAGACATCCAGGTACATAGACATCCAGGTACACAGACATCCAGGTGCATAGACATCCAGGTACATAGACATCCAGGTGCATAGACATCCAGGTGCATAGACATCCAGGTGCATAGACATCCAGGTGCATAGACATCCAGGTGCATAGACATCCAGGTACATAGACATCCAGGTGCATAGACATCCAGGTGCATAGACATCCTGGTACATAGACATCCAGGTACATAGACATCCAGGTACATAGACATCCAGGTGCATAGACATCCTGGTACATAGACATCCAGGTGCATAGACATCCAGGTACATAGACATCCAGGTACATAGACATCCAGGTACATAGACATCCAGGTACATAGACATCCAGGTACATAGACATCCAGGTACATAGACATCCAGGTACATAGACATCCAGGTGCATAGACATCCAGGTGCATAGACATCCAGGTACATAGACATCCAGGTACATAGACATCCAGGTACATAGACATCCAGGTACATAGACATCCAGGTGCATAGACATCCAGGTATATAGACATCCAGGTACATAGACATCCAGGTACATAGACATCCAGGCACATAGACATCCAGGTACATAGACATCCAGGTACATAGACATCCAGGTACATAGACATCCAGATACATAGACATCCAGGTACATAGACATCCAGGTACATAGACATCCAGGTGTATAAACATCCAGGTACATAGACATCCTGGTACATAGATATCCAGGTACATAGACATCCAGGTACATAGACATCCTAGTACATAGACATCCAGGTACATAGACATCCAGGTACATAGACATCCAGGTACATAGACATCCAGGTGCATAGACATCCAGGTACATAGACATCCAGGTACATAGACATCCAGGTACATAGACATCCTGGAACATAGACATCCAGGTACATAGACATCCAGGTACATAGACAACCAGGTACATAGACATCCAGGTACATAGACATCCTTGTACATAGACATCCAGGTGCATAGACATCCAGGTACATAGACATCCAGGTACATAGACATCCAGGTACATAGACATCCAGGTACATAGACATCCAGGTGCATAGACATCCAGGTACATAGACATCCAGGTACATAGACATCCAGGTACATAGACATCCAGGTACATAGACATCCAGGTACATAGACATCCTTGTACATAGACATCCAGGTACATAGACATCCAGGTACATAGACATCCAGGTACATAGACATCCTTGTACATAGACATCCAGGTACATAGACATCCTTGTACATAGACATCCAGGTACATAGACATCCTGGTACATAGACATCCAGGAACATAGACATCCTGTTATATAGACATCCAGGTACATAGACATCCAAGTGCATAGACATCCAGGTGCATAGACATCCAGGTGCATAGACATCCAGGTACATAGACATCCAGGTACAAGTACATAGACATCCAGGTACATAGACATCCAGGTACATAGACATCCAGGTACATAGACATCCAGATACATAGACATCCAGGTGCATAGACATCCAGGTACAAGTACATAGACATCCAGGTACATAGACATCCAGGTACATAGACATCCTGGTACATAGACATCCAGGTACATAGACATCCAGGTACATAGACATCCAGGTACATAGACATCCAGGTACATAGACATCCTGGTACATAGACATCCAGGTACATAGACATCCAGGTACATAGACATCCAGGTACATAGACATCCAGGTACACAGACATCCAGGTACATAGACATCCAGGTACATAGACATCCTGGTACATAGACATCCAGGTACATAGACATCCAGGTGCATAGACATCCAGGTACATAGACATCCAGGTACATAGACATCCAGGTACATAGACATCCAGGTACATAGACATCCAGGTACATAGACATCCAGGTACATAGACATCCAGGTACATAGACATCCAGGTGCATAGACATCCAGGTGCATAGACATCCAGGTACATAGACATCCAGGTACATAGACATCCAGGTACATAGACATCCAGGTACACAGACATCCAGGTGCATAGACATCCAGGTACATAGACATCCAGGTGCATAGACATCCAGGTGCATAGACATCCAGGTGCATAGACATCCAGGTGCATAGACATCCAGGTGCATAGACATCCAGGTACATAGACATCCAGGTGCATAGACATCCAGGTGCATAGACATCCTGGTACATAGACATCCAGGTACATAGACATCCAGGTACATAGACATCCAGGTGCATAGACATCCTGGTACATAGACATCCAGGTGCATAGACATCCAGGTACATAGACATCCAGGTACATAGACATCCAGGTACATAGACATCCAGGTGCATAGACATCCAGGTACATAGACATCCAGGTACATAGACATCCAGGTACATAGACATCCTGGAACATAGACATCCAGGTACATAGACATCCAGGTACATAGACAACCAGGTACATAGACATCCAGGTACATAGACATCCTTGTACATAGACATCCAGGTGCATAGACATCCAGGTACATAGACATCCAGGTACATAGACATCCAGGTACATAGACATCCAGGTACATAGACATCCAGGTGCATAGACATCCAGGTACATAGACATCCAGGTACATAGACATCCAGGTACATAGACATCCAGGTGCATAGACATCCAGGTACATAGACATCCAGGTACATAGACATCCAGGTACATAGACATCCAGGTACATAGACATCCAGGTACATAGACATCCAGGTACAAGTACATAGACATCCAGGTACATAGACATCCTTGTACATAGACATCCAGGTACATAGACATCCAGGTACATAGACATCCAGGTACATAGACATCCTTGTACATAGACATCCAGGTACATAGACATCCTTGTACATAGACATCCTGGTACATAGACATCCAGGAACATAGACATCCTGTTATATAGACATCCAGGTACATAGACATCCAAGTGCATAGACATCCAGGTGCATAGACATCCAGGTGCATAGACATCCAGGTACATAGACATCCAGGTACAAGTACATAGACATCCAGGTACATAGACATCCAGGTACATAGACATCCAGGTACATAGACATCCAGCTACATAGACATCCAGGTGCATAGACATCCAGGTACAAGTACATAGACATCCAGGTACATAGACATCCAGGTACATAGACATCCAGGTACATAGACATCCTGGTACATAGACATCCAGGTACATAGACATCCAGGTACATAGACATCCAGGTACATAGACATCCAGGTACATAGACATCCTGGTACATAGACATCCAGGTACATAGACATCCAGGTACATAGACATCCAGGTACATAGACATCCAGGTACATAGACATCCAGGTACACAGACATCCAGGTACATAGACATCCAGGTACATAGACATCCTGGTACATAGACATCCAGGTACATAGACATCCAGGTGCATAGACATCCAGGTACATAGACATCCAGGTACATAGACATCCAGGTACATAGACATCCAGGTACATAGACATCCAGGTACATAGACATCCAGGTACATAGACATCCTGGTACATAGACATCCAGGTACATAGACATCCTGGTACATAGACATCCAGGTGCATAGACTTCCAGGTACATAGACATCCAGGTACATAGACATCCAGGTGCATAGACATCCAGGTGCATAGACATCCTGGTACATAGACATCCAGGTACATAGACATCCAGGCACATAGACATCCAGGTACATAGACATCCAGGTACATAGACATCCAGGTACATAGACATCCAGGTACATAGACATCCAGTTACATAGACATCCAGGTACATAGACATCCAGGTGCATAGACATCCAGGTACATAGACATCCAGGTACATAGACATCCAGGTACATAGACATCCAGGTACATAGACATCCAGGTACATAGACATCCAGGTGCATAGACATCCAGGTACATAGACATCCAGGTACATAGACATCCAGGTACATAGACATCCAGGTACATAGACATCCAGGTACATGTACATAGACATCCAGGTACATAGACATCCAGGTACATAGACATCCAGGTACATAGACATCCAGGTACATGTACATAGACATCCAGGTACATAGACATCCAGGTATATAGACATCCAGGTGCATAGACATCCAGGTACATAGACATCCAGGTACATAGACATCCAGGTACATAGACATCCAGGTACATAGACATCCAGGTACATAGACATCCAGTTACATAGACATCCAGGTACATAGACATCCAGGTGCACAGACATCCAGGTGCATAGACATCCAGGTACATAGACATCCAGGTACATAGACAAACAGGTACATAGACATCCAGGTACATAGACATCCAGGTGCATAGACATCCAGGTACATAGACATCCAGGTACATAGACATCCAGGTACATAGACATCCAGGTACATAGACATCCAGGTACATAGACATCCAGGTGCATAGACATCCAGGTACATAGACATCCAGGTACATAGACATCCAGGTACATAGACATCCTGGTACATAGACATCCAGGTGCATAGACATCCAGGTACATAGACATCCAGGTACATAGACATCCAGGTGCATAGACATCCAGGTGCATTGACATCCAGGTACATACACATCCAGGTACACAGACATCCAGGTACATAGACATCCAGGTTATTAGACATCCAGGTACATAGACATCCAGGTACATAGACATCCAGGTGCATAGACATCCAGGTGCATAGACATCCAGGTACATACACATCCAGGTACACAGACATCCAGGTACATAGTTAATTTTCCAATCGACTGCTAGACTACGCCTAATGGTTGTATAGAGTAATACTTCCTCCACTGGTGCTAATTTCAGCTCTCTAGCACTTTGACAGATATTAATGCAGAGAAACCACCTTTTTTTTTAACAGTTACCTACTACTACTTGTCTCCCCTTGCATATTTTTTTTTAAGCTCTCTATTTAGTAGCTTTGCCTTCTAGTTTAGCTAAGCTGCGTTGGACAAAGCTTGCTATATAGTTTTGTAGAGGTTAGGTTTGCTATGCATAGCGTTAGGCTGAGCCTAGTGTAGACTAAGGCTTGTAAAACAAAGCCCCTTTTTAGAGCTCTCACAGAACGTCTAGTAGTTAGCAAGTCTTGCCTTGGAAATTTTACAGAACGTCTAGTAGCTTAGCAGAACATTATTATTATATTATTAATATTATATAATATTATTATTATTATAAATATGATTTTACAGCACTGTATAATACATGAAAATAATGTACAAAGGATGAGAGTGTGCTGAAGACTTACCAGCAAGAGCTGCTGGTAGCCTTATAGGTGAGAATATATAGTTAATTGGAGATGGTAATGAAAAACATTTACTGCATGGACAAAGATAGTGCCAAGTGCATGGTAAATCAGAATTAAAATTAAAGTTATTTATGAAATAGTCCCAGAAAAAGAATTTCAGCTTCTTTTTCAAAGTGTAGGTGGAGAGTTTGAGGTCCATCTCAGGTAAGGCATTCCACAGCTTGACAACTCGGTTGAAATATATGAAATTTAGATGGTTGTTGGTGGTTTGTGGAAGTAGACACTTAAGCTTCGAGTGATTAGAAGACCTGGTATATACAATGTATTACAATTCGGAAATTGTACATAGTCATAGATGTTGAAGTGATCTTGAGCATTTTGAGGCAGTTGAAGAGAAATGTGTTGTCCAAATGTTCTAGCCATAGTGATAAAGGAAGAGATATTAGTCTATCCTTGTAATTTGGTCTATCCTTGTAATTTAAATGAAAACAAACTTGGTTGAGCGGCGCTGAACTTTCTCAAGTGATTTGATATCCTTGAGCAAGTGAGAGTGCCAGACTTGACTGCAGTAGGTAAGGCGAGTTCTGACGAGATGTATATAAAGTAAGCTTGGTGAGGATGATGTGAGATGAGATGGCACGACGGAAAAAGTATAGGCTTTGGTAATAATAATGGAGTAATGGTGAGATGAAAGGTGTTAATACCAAGGTCCTTGTAGTGGGCTGTATTGTGTTTTATTAAGCAGATAAATATGACTATGTTCCTCAGGAGATGTTGAAAACGAGATATGTTTGCATTTTGATGGGTTGAAGGCCAATTTCCAGTCACTACTCCAGGACTGCAGCGAATCAAGGTCTCTTTGCAAAAGAAGGCGGTCAAAGGGAGTGGAGATAGTATGCAAGCACTTGCAGTCATCAGCAAACATTAAGAGAGATGACTCTGAAACAGATAGTGGAAGGTCGTTGACATATAATGAACAACAGTGGTCCAAGTATACTTCCTTGGGGGACTCCTGATGTGACAGGAAGTAGAGAGGAAGACACACCATCAATAGATGTAATTTGACATGTTGTTTAAGTAGTTTTTGAGCAATATCCATAGTGAGCCAGTGATACCAATGTTCCACAGTTTGATTAATAGATCCTTATGGGAAACACTGTCAAAAGCCTTCCGGAAGTCTATATAACACATCTGCGGTCCTGGAATTAGTATAGATCAGCATTAGGGTAGTGAGAAATTGTTGGAGACATGAGCGACCTTTCACAAAGTCAAATTGATTAAGAGATATGATGGGGAAGACATGGATGAAAATGACATCGAAAAGGACTTTTTCTTGAACTTTAGAAATAGAGCACAAGAGAGCTATTGGGTCGATAGTTGGTAATGTTGGATGGAACTCCAGTCTTTAGAATAAGAGTAATGAGGTGGACTTTCCATTCTTGTGGAATCTGGTTCAAATGTATACATTTCTGGAGAAGCATAATTTTGGCCCAATGTTGTCAATGCCCATAGCTTTTGATGTGTCAAGAGAGTTGAGGATGGTAAAGATGTCCTCCTTGCAACATGAGACCTCACAAAGTAACGATGGAAAAGGTGTAGGTGAAGAGAAGTTGAATGTCTCTGGACTAACAGATTTTGGTTGGTAGACTCAATGAAAGTACTCATTAAACAGTTCAACTCTTTAGGAAGCAGAACGAGTTATTGGAGAAAACCTGCTGGGGAATACAATTTTTTGGGGGAGATAGAGTGCAGGTAGTGGATGGTGGATTTGCTGAATATTTGGTCTGAGCTTTTATCATTAAGTCTTCAAGATTCTGTTCCCCTTCATGTAGTTATGAGGAATTGGGTTACGCTTGTCTTGTCTTCTAAAGGAGTGAATACGATTGAGATGATGTCGTGGCTGGGGTGAACCACCTGGGAGGTTGGTGGGCTTTGAGTTTAATTAACTTTGGGTATAAAGAGTGAACACACATTGAGAATAATTGACTTGAGTAGTTGCCAGGAGTTGTCTATGTCATCACTATCAAAACATGAGATGAAGTCAACTTCCAGAAAGTGACAGGCCTTCAAGATCACCCTTTCTTAAGTCTAATACGTATCTGGTCGTTTTCTTGATATGATGGGTTATGCATGCCATGTCTAATAATATATTAGGCCCCCCACCGCGACTATGTATACTAAACCACCGAGCTGATAACCTTTTTAATTTTTTTTAAGGAAAAGATCAAACAGGAGAAGAGTAAAACAAAGAATATATAAATTGATTATAATTAAGTAGTTAAAAGTCAATGTGCTGATAAGGGGTGTTGAATATAAAATTAGTTTCTTTAATGTAATTAGGGTAGCAGTAGGGTAGCAGGGGGAAATACAAGATATATAGCAGACCAATACTGGGATGGAAGGATCAGAGGTTGTAGCAGGGAGTAGGCTGACATGATGGGTGAAATCTATGTTATTGTGAAAAGTTTGAAGAAAAGATAAATTTGGTAATAATTTATGGTGGCGACAGGATAGAGATGGAAGATGAAGCTTAACCCTTTCGTGGATGTAAGAGTCATATGACGCGAGAGCAAACTTAACTTCGCAAAAATATTTATTACAGATCGGATTGTACCAGCGCATGCCCAGAGAGTTGCTCTAGCTACATATTTAATATCGTTGGGTAACTATATAGTAGTCATAACGTTGAAGTAAAAATGGATTCCAAGTTCTCACCGTGAGCTATATTTTGTCAATGGTCTACAACAGCGATTTTGGTCTCTCTGAGAACGAATCCAGTTGCAAAGGAGAAGAGGTCCATGCGTACCATGGAGAAAGAGTTGTAGCTCCTGAGGAAGTAGCAGCTCTGAGTAGAGCTGTCATTTCTGAGCCTATAGTTAGTGGTAGCCGTAGCGCTTCGTAGATGCGCCTTTTTTCATAATCTGCTGTTACTACCTTAGTAATGATGCCCTATCTGAGGAAGGAAGTTAGTTACTCTCTATAGTTAGTAAGCTGCTTGAAAAGCATGTTCGCTCTCTCCTTAAATTATGCAATGAACATAATATTATCATTATTAGAGGAAAGAACGGTACTTCCAAATGAGGACAGACAAGAGAAGCGTAGAAGAGGAGAAGTTCTGAATAACAGTAGAAATGATGGTAGAGAAGACCAATTAATTTACCGTCTTGCAAGGATGTGATTGGTCCAGGCTAGAGATGAAGAAAAGAGAATTCCCAGGTACTTGAACTCGGTCACTAACTGAATTGGAGAACCAGTGATACACAGAGGTGGCAGAGACTTGATTGTTTATAAGAAATAAGCATGTATGACTTCATTAGATTAGATTGGGAAGCAAGCCAGGCAGTGATACAGTTTAGGTTTTTCTGAAAGACAATGAGAATTGATGGGATGAAAACAAGAATCATCGCGTAGAGAATAAGAGACAGACAAGGGCATGTTATACACACAATTGACATAATTTATAAAGAGGAGAGGACCTATTATATAGAAGATAAAAGAACAGGTGAGGAAGTGGTGCCTGTGACGATAACATGTTGCAAACTTGCTGAAAGATAGGAGTAAAGCCAGTTAGTGAAGTAAGTAGGGAAGCGTAGAAGCGTAGGAAGGAAAGAAGATAAATTAACACTTTGTGAAGAACAGAACCAAAGACCTTTTTAAGAACTAGAAAACAAGCACCAACCAAGTTTGAAGAAAGAGTGAAAGGAATGGTTGGCCAAGAGAAGGGCTGATGAAGTGGACCGATAAGGAAGAAAACCAAATTGAGAAGAAGAGATAATATTATGTTCAATACATAATTTAAGGAGAGAGCGAACATGCTTTTCAAGCAGCTTACTAACTATAGAGAGTAAGGAAATGGGCTGGTAGTAATAGGGATAGTCAAGATTAGATGAACATTAGGATGGGAACAATGAAGGAGTTTTTCCACTCAACTGGAACACATCCTTGAGACACGAAGATATATGTAAGGGGAACAACTATGGATAGGCTAGTGGATTTAAGCATTCTAGAGGAAATCTAATCAGGGCCAGAGGCTGTGGAAGAAGGTAAATGAGAAATCAGGCCAATAACATCAGATTCATTATAGAGAGAGTCAGGAGAAAAGGATGGTTGGGAAGTCGGGAAAGGGAGAGGACAGGATGCAATTGGAGGATAGCACGAATTGAAGCATTCAGAGAAAAGTATTGGCCTTATCATGGCTAGAGGAGAACGCATTGCCATTAGATACAAGAGTTAGTACAGAAAAGGATCTTTTTCTTGTGGACGAACAAAAGGAGGAGAGGATGAGAGAGACTGGAAGAAGATGCGTTTATCTTTTAATAGTAGATGAAATGATGTTTCTAAGTGAGCAATAAACCAGATAAAGAGCAGGTGAAGCTTTTTTTTTTTTTGCACGCAAGAGAAGGTTGTGACATTTTTTTAATTGTTGCTGAAGGTTATTATCACTGCAAGGGTGTCAAGTCACTATCAAGTGGTGGGTGAGATAAATTTAGAGGGGACTCACAAACTGATGACTTCTGAAAATCTATATTTAAATGCTTTCCAGGGGAAATCACTGAATAAAGGATTTGATCCAAAGGAAAGGAGGAAAGAAGGTAGGCAGCTCTGTCAAAGTCTGAGAGATGATACAACAAATTTTACACTTTGTACACTTTCAAGTAAGGAGGGGAGAAGGAAGGGTGATTTCTGTAAGATCAGAGGAGGATACGGGTGGTAAGAACCAAAGGAGAAGCACGAACATGGGATGGAAGACAAAGTCTATGATAGAGGTCGAACCAGAATGAGGTGTGTAGGAGAGGATATGAGTTGCTTGAGGGAGAAGAGTGCAAGATATACAGGCAGAGATGAGCAGGACACATCAACATTGACCTTATAGTCTCCAGTAAGGATCAGGCCAGAGAGCACATTGTGCAAAAGAGCACTATATAAGAGTGTCTGAAATGATGTTTACATCATTTAAGGAAGGTCTATAAAAAGCTCCAAACGTAAAAGTAAATTCCTGTACCTTGACTGAGAGAAGGCTATTATGAGGTTCAAAGGGACAGCATGTCAAGAAGAGTGTACAACAATAACACCGTGGCGATTTCTAGATAGGTGATAAAGTTGAAATTTGATTAAGAAATCTCACTATTTAGAATGTCTGGTGAGAGCCAAGTCTCATTCAGACAAACAATATCAGAAAGATATGTGTTACACAGTAGCAACAGCTCATCTAATTTATATAAGAGACTGCGGGCATTGAAAGAAAACGGCTAAAAGGATCAACTGGTGAAGCGAGAGGTGGAATTAGGAAGAAGAGGAGAGATTTTAAGAGACATTTTGGACATTCAAGTTAAGGTTTAGGTCCTTCGTGGTTTCTTTAGATGGAGTCGATAGCTGGGGGAAATGGCAGGAGATGTGGTCAAAGAAGAGATAAAAGTAGACACAGAAGAGGTAGGTGGAGAATGGGATTGATCTCTTAGATGAGGAAGAGTCCTTGAGGGATAAATGGGAGTGGGTAGTCGCAGAGGTTTGTGAGTAGTACAATGACCACAGTGAGCTCTGTTTGGAGGCTTTGGAGGAAGGGGAGAGGATAAAAAATTATTGATGGAGAATGAGTATTGGAAGAGGAACAGTAAAGGAGTTAGACTTAGCGACAAGAGGTAGTTGACCATATGTAGGAAGAGGGAAACTGGAGGGGAAACTGGAGAAACAGACAATTTTAGAGGATGGATTATATCAACACTTCTAGTTGAGGAAGTTCAGGTAGGGGAATGGAGGGGAGGGGAATTAGGTGGAGAATTAGAAGCCGAGATAGCTGACGAAAAGGAGGAAATCAGCTCTTGCAAGGTATAAATTCAGCCTGAACAGTGGTGGGTGATACGTCCACTAAGGTGTTTTGGAGTGACAACCTAAGGCTGTCTTCCAGCATCCGAAATTGGGTGACCAGGGCGGAGGAGAGAGAGAGAGACAGAATCTTTATGCAGTGAAGGCAGACAAATGGATAAGATTGTGCAAGCGACATGGGAATACCACCACAGGTGCAGTGAGATCAACTGGAGCAGATTTCACATTGCATCATATCACCTTCATCAGAACTAACACTACACACAAACTTGACGACAACTTCATCAGAACTAACACTACACACAAACTTGACGACATCAGCAGTACTAGGACCTGGGCTAGTTTCCATGTCACCAGACACAAGTAGCAGTAGGCAGCCTACATTAGCTGAGCTAGGAGAGGATAAATGGGAGAAATGAGAGAAACAATGACGATGACAGCAGATACAATGACCAACGTTATAGAAGAAACATCCACAAGTTAGAGAGAGAGAGACGGCTTCAAAAACAAATACAAATGATGAATTAATTCCAGAAGAAATAGGATGGAGGTATTGCTTTGAAAAGAGCAGGTAGTACGTCTAAGCTTCAAAAGAATAATAAAAGGAACAGGATGAGAAACAGAGAAGAGTAGTTTCTAGCAGTTACCGCCATGGTAAAGGACAGCTAACAGTCTATTTTAACTAATGGAGAACTCGCTGTCGGGGATGCCCCTAAGTATGGTGGAGGATGGTCACGTGTTTGGTGACAAGTGTACTGTAAGAGTGGAAAAGTTACGTCGCGAATGGAAATTTCTACAATTGGTATGCACTGCATGATGGATATCCCTATTATGTTTCATTGAACATGCAACAGGAACTCCCGACTTCTATGATTGTTAGAGGATAAGTTTGTCCTGACCTACACATCTAGTCTACTTCTCCCCTACATTCACTCATATCCAATCACCTACCTCTTCATGGACTCTATTGAATCTGAGCTTGTAGGGAGAAGTGTTTGGAGTCGACAGCAAGCATACAAGTGTTTATGCTTGCAATGACCTGGAAAATTGTTTTGTGTTAGTATGACTGTCATATTTTACCATTTGAAGATGTCTGTTTAATAAATTACTAAAAGGCAAGTTCATCTTTGCTTCACAGAAGTCATTACAAATGTCAAGAGAATGTTGTACACAAACACTTGTTGACGACAACCAACATTGCCTTGTATGACAAGGTGTTAATTGCCTTGAAAGTTCACTAATGATTGTTTGCATGCTCATTGCTCATGATAATCTTACCAGAGAACAAAAAAACATATATAGCAATATTGTATATATGAATACATTCAATAGGCAGTTGCTGCTCCCTTAACAATTCTTGGAATAATTGAGTGCAGCCTGTGCATTTCAAGTTGGACTGCATTCATCAGTCCATAGTACGTCCTCTGTGCCACAAGTCACCTCGCCAAGCAAATGCCACATTCATGTTTTCAAACTAGAAAGGTAGGGAAGGGAGAAGATATTATTGTAATAATTACTTGACCTTTAAGATTTGGAAATCAAATGTTTCACTGACTCGAGCTAAGCTCGCTAAGAAAAGTTTAAAGTCTTAGCCTATGTTACTTAGCCTATGTTAGCTTAAGTCCTTCAAGCTAAACTGCAAGCCATGATATGCTCTAAAGCTTCCCCTTCAAATTTGGAAATAGCTATGTACTGTCTTAGCTGCTACTATACTAGTCTATGTTACTACTAGTACTGCACGCAATGTAAAGTCAAACTTGTTATTGAAATTACAATACATTATCAAGAGCACTGAATTGTATCGTCAATGAAAACACGGTATTTTATAGTGTACACTAAATAATCATAGCAAATGATAAATATATAACCACAACAATGTTAATAATAACTAATCATAAATCAGACTAAGGTCACAGTCTATCACACCTTTCCCCCCTTAGCATGAAGGTCAGTTAATCGACAGCTGGTCGGTAACAGGTAACAATCTGGAGGTGCTCTGTTTCTACTTGAACGACGTGGAAGTGACGCTGGTGTCTCCACTTGGGTTTGCTCAACTTGACTCTCTGTCTCTGTTCGTGATGATGTTTCTTGGTCTGTACATGGAAGTTCTCTTTCCCTTCCCGGAGGTTCAGTGGATTCGGTTCTCGGCAGAAGTTCTGGATCGACTCCGGTATATTTGACTTCAGGCCCAATAGAACTACAGTCTGAATTTCTTGCAATCACACCGTCTATGTGACGCCGCACATCTCTCCTGTCCATCAACTTAACCAAATAGGATAGGGGTTCAGTCACGTTGATTATGGTTCTTGGTATCCACTTTTGCTTTTATGGTGTAAAATTCTCCACGTACACAAGATCACCTTCAACAAATGTTCTCAGTGCTTGTTGTCATGGCCTTCTTTCTGTCTCATCTGTCTTCCCTCCACTCGGTTTGAAATATTTGGAAATAAGTTATCCAAACAACATCTCAGGCATCGGCCCTTTAGCAACTCCGTGGGCGGAACTCCTGTTGTTGACTGAGGTGTAATGCAGTACTTGAAAAGAAACTTTGATAACTTTTCCTCGACAGTGGAACCTTCCCCTTGGGGGAAGCCTTGCTTAACTGTTTGAACAGCTCTTTCTGCCAACCTGTTAGAAGAAGGGTGGTAAGGTGCAGATGTTACATGCTTAATCCCATTCCTTTCCATGAACACTTTAAATTCTTCGCTTGTAAAGGAGGGACCATTATCTGTCACAATCTTGTGAGGAAGCAAATTGTCAATTGTCTTTGCTGTTGTAACTGAAGACATCACTTGAACCTCCAACCACTTTGAGTGAGCATCTACCGTCATAAGGTACATGTGACCCATGAACGGACCTGGATGCAGTCTCCTGGCCACTCCCAAGGGTGCAGTGGAGCTGAAACAGGTGAGTGTTGATGCTCTTGACATATATTGCAGCTTGTAGCCATGGTCACAATGTCTGCATCCATGTTTGGCCAGCACACATAAGACCTGGCTAAGGCCTTCATCTTGGATGATCCTGTGTGTGACTCATGGAGTTCTCCTTCCTTTTTGTGGAACTAACACTCATGATCCCCATAGCAAACATTCATCCAGGGTACTAAGTTCCTTATCTCACTCGTTATGGTTTCAGGTCTTCAGTTCTGTCTTGATACGGCCATCCATGCATAACATAAGTTAACACTGCTTAATACTGGATCTTTGGCTGTCCATCGCTTGATGCCTGCCACACTAATAAGTCGTTTCCAATTTATTCAACAGATGAATGAGGTCTTCTGGTAGTTTTACTGAGGAAGTTGTCACCCGACTAGGTAATCTACTCACAGCATCAGCATTACCTAACTTCTTCCCAGCCTTGTAGCGTGTTGTACCACCTATAAGCGCTCAGAGTAAGTGCCCATCATTGAATTCATGATGATGCAAGAGGTGGAACTTGTCTAGACTCGTTAAGGAGGTAAGATAAAGGTTGATGGTCAGACTCGATAATGAATGATCTGCCATAAAGGTAGGTATGAAATTTGGTAACACCAAATATTATCGCTAAACCTTCCTTTTCTAGCTGCGAGTAATTTTTCTCGGCTGCACTCAGAGTTCTAGAAGTGTAAGCAATTGGTCTTTCATAGCCATCAATCCCATTACGTGTGATAGGGCCGCACCCAAACAATATTGAGATGCATCACATGCTATGATAAGGGGTTTTGCACTATCATGGTGAAACAATAGCGAGTTAGTATGTAATGCTCCTTAGACACTACAAAAGCCTGATCCTGCTTGCTTGTCCAAACCCACTTTGAGTTTTTGCTTATAATTGATACAATGGAGACAGCTGTGAGGATAGGTTAGGCATGAACCTTCCATAATAATTAATAATCCCCAAGAAGGCTCTCAACTGAGTGATATTAGTTTGTCTTGGGGCTTCTTTAATAGCTTGAATTTTCTCTTCAGTGAGGTGCAAACCATCCTTGTCAATCACATGTTCAAGAACTTTAGGTAACACAAATGAGCATTTAGCCTTGTTTAATCGAGCTCCTGCTAATTCTAGCTTGCCCAAGACACAATCAAAATTCTCCATATGCTCTTCTGCTGTGCTTCCAGTCACTAAAATATCATCTAAATACACAGAAACACCTTTGCACCCTTGTAACAGGTTTTCCATGTACCTTTGAAAAATAGATCGAGCAGCTAATACTCCAAAGGGTAACCTGTTGTACTGAAATAACCCCTTGTGCGTATTCACAATGACATACTGTTTAGAGTCGGTCTCTAACTCCAACTGTAGGTAAGCCTGAGACATGTCAAGTTTAGGAAATACTTTCCACCATTCAGAGCAGCAAACAACTCCTTCACTCTGGGTAAAGGATAAGATCTACCTGAGAAAGAGAGTTAATAGTAATCTTATAGTTTCCACAGATTCTTACAGTATCATTGCTTTTCTTTACAGGGGCTATAGGTGCAGCCCAACTAATGAACTGAAATTATGCCTGTGCTTTCCAGTCTCTCAAGCTCAGTTTCAAATTTCTCCTAAGAGAGTAAAGGTACTGTCCTAGCTCTGAAAAACTTAAGCTTTGACTTTTGGGTCTAGATGTTGGGTCTAGATGTAGCTTCACCTTGGTTCCTTTCAGCGTACCAATCTCATTATTGAACAAGCTAGCCAGTGGGGTTCAATTAATTCAAAGTTGAATTAGTTAGACTGTCATTTGAGTATATTTAATTCAACTTGTTTAGTTAGTTTGTCATAGTTATTTTATTTAAACTGGTTTTTGAGGTCCAACAATTCAAAGTTGAATTAAAATTGAATTAAGGGGGCATAGAGGGCATAGACCATATTTGTGGTCACCAATTTAACGCTTCATCAATTTTGAATGGTTTTGATCTCAAAAGGTAGCTCATTCTCTGTGCTTTCCAATGATGCCTATAGGTAAAGCAGTGTTGCCATCAACATCTGGCTGACAGCCTGACACACTGGCAATAGTACAGAGGGTTTCCCCCCCCCAAATTTTCAGCCTTCATCAAGACTTGCCATTTATGTTGCTGTCAGTCAGAGTTTCCAGTCAGTTTCTAATAAAACTCCCCCCCCCCCTTTTCATAGCAGGAAAAGTGAGCCCACAGAATGAACCGTATCTCATGGAAAATTGGCTGGATTGAAAAAAAATTGAAGAGCAAAGACAGAGCATTCAAATGAAAATTATATACTATGGACAAAAATTGAGTGAGCAAAACTGTGAATAATGTAGGGAATACACATTTTTTTTGAATCATGAGAATCAAAATACAACACTCCAGGGGGCAGGGGTAGATCCAGGGTGGTTGTAAACCCCTCATTTTGCTCTTGATCATGATTATCATTCTTACACTCTTTCATCAGCAACACACAGACTCACCAGAAATACAGGGACTGAGCAGGGTTGACACAGGAGCAGGCAGGCCTGTGATAGCCAGCGCTAGGGAAGGACCAGCTACAGTCGCCATCTGAAGGTAAAGGGTTGGAGCATAAACGGTAAAGCCGCTAATACTATAGTTCCAAACTTCCAGCATCATTTGAGTCTTCAGCTTCTAGATATCTCTTCTTCTCCCACGATTCTCTTCTCCCACGATTCTAACCCAGAAGATTTTTCGTAACTCTTCATGACTCCATACTTTCGTCTTTCCAGAGCTTTTGTTTGCATTCTTCTGGACAAGGAATTTAATAGTATTAATAATGCTAACAAGTAAATAGCAGTAACAATGTGTGTGTGTGTCAGACCAGTGGCCACAAAACCCGAAAATAAGGTCCGGTTAAACTGAAAAATTCCTCAAATAGAGTTTTCAAAGCCCTCAAATAGAGTTTTCAAAGCCCACTTCCAAGGAGGTGGGAAAATGAAATGAACAGACTTGCCTAAAAAAAGCCAGAATGGCGAGCGGTGAAATGTTGTGGCCCTTGCTTGGTACAGACGCTGGAGCTAGTCAACAGTTTTTTTTGTCAGTCAGCTTCATCTGCTCCTCTATTTCTTTTGCTGGCATTAATATCGATGGCCTTCCGCCATTATGTAAAGTACAAGAAGCGCGAGGTTGCCGAACGACAAAGAAACTGGACGAAGCTGGAGCATGAGGCCGATTGAGGCCGATTGAATAAAGCACGATGCTGACAGAGCGAGGAAATTGACCAACCAATTTGCAACGCTGATTCTTCGCCGTGGTTTTTTTATTTTTATTTTTCTGTTCAGTTCTAATGCCAACAGAATATTAAACGGAACGAAAGCGGAATTTTTTTTTTGCTCCTATTGTACAGTAGGCGCCATAAAAAACTTGGCGTTGCGTTTAAACCCAACGTACGTGCAACGCATGACCGTTGGCCAAAGAAACGTTAACGAAACGTACAGTACAGAGCGTTTGGACGCTTGCTGCGTTGAACGCTCGCTGCGTTTAAACGCTCGCTGCGTTTTATGCAAACACTCCGAGAAGCGCGTGCATTGACTACCACGTGAACTGAAGAAAAAAAGCGGGGCAAGCTAGAACTACAGTTACTTGTTCTTTAGAGATCGTCCGCTGGAGTTGTTGTCCAATAAATTATTATTTCAGTACTAGTTTAAGGGCCTGTAAGCTTTAAGAGTCTATAAGCAAGTAAGTTTCCTCCTCTTACTGTTATACTTGCTATAATATAACTTTGGTGTAACTGGAATCCGCTTGATCCATACAAGCCAGTACTTGAGTTTCAGTTTTAGTTGTTTTTTGGTAGCTAGAACAAATGGAATGGATGGTACTTCTCTAGCTATTGTTGTAGCTACATGTTGTCATCAAGAATTGATTCATGTTGTGTTATTGGTTTGTTTTAGCCTGTGGAGTTGGACTGGTCTCTGTCCCACAAGGCAAAGCTCTGGGGCACCTTGCTGGGGGATGCCTGCACAGAGTGAAGGTAGGGACTTACACATCCCAGAATATGTCTGGAGGCAATTCAACTGGCATCAAACCAGATGGGACTACAAACCAAGAAATGATTTACTGTTCATGTGATATATATTTGTGTTTGTTCACAAGTCTTTAATAGACTGGGTTATTTTTGTAGACTTCTGTAACTTCTCTTCTGTAACAAACATTATGTAAATAAAAAATGTATATATTTTTTTATTTATAACTCCCATTTCTATAATTTGTATATAGAATTTGCTAACATGAAAATGCAATGACAAAAAAACACAGGATATTGTTCTTTTCAGGTTGACCAATGTTCTTATGATGAGCTTCAGTGGGTTTCAAACTAGGACTGCATTCGTCTGTCCACCTTCTCAAATCCTTGATACCCATGAATTGTCTTGGCCACACCAACCTAAATGATGCAATTGGGGATTATAATTTTATTCACATCAAGGCAACAAATCATCAAGGCAACATATCTGTAAAATAATGTTTATTTCAGTGCAAGGGGAATGGCAATAACAGCCACTACACCAACAGGGTGGGCATTCAAGCTTCAGCATAAACTACAAACAAAAGCTAGATCCCACCCATAGCAAGCATGTAGGAGCTTTAAGCCAGTCTCCTTATCAGCTAAATTAAGTCAGCATACAGCCTTAAGAATCCCAAGCAAACAAGACTAACACGAACCTAGTTAATTCTCTTGCCAACTGACAGTAGGAGCTACCATCCGAGTGAGGCTCTACACGAAGAATGGTCATTGGGTAGCCATTGTTCTTGAGGTGCTCGTGCAGCTGGAAGGCAGTCATTAATTCGCATCTTCTGTTCCACTACACCTCTCAGATGACTGCCGTTATCTTTGTAGGTCTCCCGCTATCAAACCGCCAGACTAAGTCCTGACACAGTCGGTGCCTTCAATCTGTTTCTTGTTACACCATTCGCTAAAAATCACGATGACTGCCACGTGCAACTCCACTCCATACGATCTATTTTCCGGCTAAAATACAATAAACGTTCCGTGCGTCTAAACGTTTAGAGCGGCTAAACGGTCGTGCGTTTAAAATGTTTAGCGTCTGAACGTTTCGTGCATTCCTTTTAACCGGTAGGAAATCGCATGCGTTTAACGCTGAACCAACGCTCGGTTTAAACGCAACGCCAAGTTTTTTATGGCGCCTACTGTAGGTTATGCGCCTATGTAACCTATAGTTATTAACCAATCAAATTAGCCACAGATCATGTGATGTAGTATAATAATGAATGCTAGGCATTAACAATAATAATTATTATTATTATTATTTTAATTTTTTAATTTTTTTATACATGCTCAATAGCCACTGGCTAATGCAAAGAGCACACAATACACACAACACATGAAATAATTATGAATGTTATGAAATTGTTTGTATGTAATGTTTAAATAAGCTAAGAGAACGGGATTCCTTAATATTGTTCGGAAGAGCATTCCACTTACGAATGACAGAAGGGGAAAAAGATACATTAAAAGACTGAAGTACGAGGGAAAATGAAAGTAAGGTTGAGGGGGTGGGTATCATCTAATGTTGTAAGGTGGAGGAGGCTGATGTGCAGGCAGTGAGGTTGGAAAGTCAATAATTGGTTGAGTTCGTAAGGATTTGGACGGAAAACTTCGTATTGCTTTGCATGCCATAATATCTATCAGTAGCTATATATATATATAATGTAATATAATGTATTCACCATATATTCACCCAGTGCAATATATAAACTGGTTTGAGTTGCCCCTATTTCCACAGAGATCTGGAGCATGTTGTCATGAGTAACTGCCAACGTCGAGCAAACTTGAGCTCACCATTTCCACATGCGCATATGAATATATAATATATATATGTATATTATCGTAGACTTTTATATATATATATATTAATCATTGTAGACTTTTAGCTATATATCGTAGACTTTTATATGTTAATCATCGTAGACTTTTCCTTTTTTATTTTTGTTTTCATTTATTTATTATAATTATTATTATTAGTATTATACCAACAACAATTTTTATTATTATTACATAATTGAGCAAACAGCAAACACAACATACCAGGTTCATTAACACCTAATTAACATATATACTTATATAATAATCAATTACAAAAATACCTAATAATACTGAAATAATAACTAATTAACAATAAATAAATAAATAACTAAAAAGCTAACACGTTCAACTCCCGACTGACCCCAAAACAGACAAGGCATTCCCCCGCTGGACTGCCACTGAGAGACGCTGAAGGAGGTAAGCACGGGCATTCACCTCCCCAGTTCTTTGCCTTATCCTGAGGCTGAGCTCCTTCAGGAAAGCCATCGACCTGTTCCCGATGACCCCCAATGACTCGATGGCCACAGGCACAAAAAAGTGGCAAGGATCTAGGCTGGCATACGTGGGCACTTTTTCCCCCTCAGCCATAGCAGCCACAGCTCCAGGACCACTCACTGCTGCACCCCGATACGACTGGGAAAATGTATCTGGACAGGTTGCATCCCATACCAGTTGCTTGCCATTCTTCCATGGCACCATGGTTATCCCATCAGGTCTTTTCCCGTTGGAACGAAAGAGACCCGACGGTTCCAACCTGGAACGGGCCCCGGCAGATGACAATGCCCGGAAGATGATGTCGTTCATGGCGGTATGACGGTAGAAACGTCCTTCACTTATCTTGCAGCTAAGACCGTGTGTAGCAAGGCGATCCACTTCTGTTCCACAGTGCTGGCAATTATGGAGGAGACACAAAGTGGAGCCCAAGCGGAGACCCACGGCAACCCTGATAGTATCATCATCCATCCTCAAACCCAGGGACGAGATAGGGAGGGCATTTAGCCATGCACCGGATTCTTTTTTGGAAACGGCCAAAATCCGGGCTCGAGCTAAATCGTCAGGTGCATTGTGCAACAAAGATTCCACGGACTTTGACACCCTGCACATATCCCAGGATTTCTGGAAGCACGCCGCAAGACCTGATGGTGGGGGAGTGTCGTGAGACCCATAGACCATACTGAAAGGGCATTATCAACAAAAGGGACAGGGAGTGAAAACAAGTGAGGTGGCAGGATGGCTTGGACCAGGTCATGAGTGGCAGCAGCTGAGGCCAAGAAGGCAGAGGGAGCAAGCTGCACTGCACTCCTGATTCCAAGACCCCCTACACCAATAGGGAGAGTGGCCTGCAACCAAGAACGGACATCTTCAGTGAAATTAATGTTAGTGATACCACTCAGAATTGACTGGAGACTCTCATCATAATCTATCAGGGCAGGAGAGAGAAAACATGGAGAAGTCCTGAGGGTGTACAGAAGCTTAGGGATAGAAAATGCATTACGCAGCAGGATTAAGGCATCCTGAGCAGAAACGAACCCGAGTCTGTCCCCCATGACCTCAAGGGCATTGATTTTCTCCCTGAGAACAGTTGAGACAGACTCCACACTACCCAGCGGAGAACCCAGGAGACAGGCATCAGAGGGATCAACCACATGAGCTCCCGGGAGAGAGCATAAGATGGTTCCTCTAGAAACTGCATCATGGCAAATGATCTCAGACTTGTCGTTGTTCAAAATTAACCCAATCTTTTCAGTTTGTTTAATGAGCTCTAGATCATGAATTATATCTTCCGTTGAGCCCCCCAGAGTAATGTCATCTAGAAACATTACACACAACTCCGATGACAGCTGAGCACAGTTATGATGGAGTGAAAGACAGAAAAGGAGAGGGCCGAGGGGATCCCCCTGCTGCACCCCTTCTGCTGATTGCAAGGACTTGTCACCCCAGAACAAGGAGGATGGTGAAGAGTATACAGAATGAACAAAAGGGTAGATTACAGGTGCTAAGGTATAGACAGCTTCCAACATCTTGTCTCTGCGTACGGAATTGAAAGCGTTTTTGATGTCAAGCTTCTACTGCATGGTTAGGTTGCAAGTTGTTAAGAAACTGCCTGGTGGCATGGACAGCAGCTTCTCCACCCCCACTGATTCCAAAACCCAGCTGCCTGGGTGCTAGCAGGGATGCCATGTCTTCGCTTACTACGTTTCCAGCTACCTTGGCCACTAGCCGACGAAAGGTGCAGCCTATTGCTATTGGTCTAACCCCACCTCCTTTGTTCTCTAGAGCCAATAAGGTAGCCCCAAAAAAGAAAGGATGGATAGAGGAAAGAATTCTTCCCTCTAGGACCATGGTAGAGAAGGCAGCTAAGACAGAGAGAAGGGGGGAGACTTCATTTGGATGCTTCAGCATGTCCTTCAGATGTTGTGGTCTTAAACCATCGGGACCACCAGCCGACCCACAGGGGAAGGATCGGATTGCTCGAGCAACATCCCCTTCTGAAACCGCCATTGGCACAGGAAGGACATCAGGGGTGGGTGGGATGGACGCATCAGGATGAGGAGATGGGTGCTTCTGTCAGGTGGCATCACACCTTTCAGCTATAGCAACTTCTGAGGAAGCCAAGCGAACAGCTCCTTTAAAATCTCCCTCCTCCAGCTTCTCAGACACTCGGCGACCCAGTGACTTCATGGGATCCAGAACAGTAGCTCTGCTCTTCCTAAGGGGGTTTGTTGGAACAGGGGGATCTTTCTCCTCTCTCAGCTGCTTATTAACCCCAGATGCTAAGGACCAACACTTACCACACCTTGGGGGCACTCTCAGAGACCTGGAAGTGAAGAGGAAAAGCCTCTCCCAAGCACTTTCAGAATTGCTGAACACCACACCTTCCAATATGCTAACTAATTTTGAAAGGGCAAGGGCTCTGGATCCACTAGGGATCCTCTTTAGGATCTTAGACTTTGGTATCTGATTAAAACTGAACCCCGAAAGCGGCGGCTCACCATTTGGAGAGGTTGCTGGAGAGGAAACGGGTGGACCAACCTCACCACATGGCGTGGGGGTACCTGAAGGTGGCAACGCTGCAGCAGGAACTCCCAGTGGCTGATTCGATCCTGGGCAGCGGCTATTCCAGGGTCCGTGAGTACGAACTAGGCCCGCCGAAGTCACAGAGAAACACCTCAAACAAACAGGACAGGTAGAGCGAGCGGACATTTATTTTATTCCGTTATTATTTTTATTAATCCTTCGAAGGAGGAGCAATCATGGTAAATTCCCACACTGAAAGTGTAAGGATGAATCATGGTAAATCCCCACACTGAAAGTGTTTTTGATATAAAAATCAAAAATAAAACTTTGTAATAATGCAATACACTTGTCCATAAGCAGTTAACTGAATGCATTGGGTATCAATCCATTATCTACAACTTCTGTAGCACAAATGTCTGAGAAGCACCTACTGTCAGGATCAGAAGAGGTAAACTCTGACAGTGTAGAAGATGAATTGGCAGTAGTGCCAACCCCTTCTCACTATAGCTTTGAGCTTGATGTACAACCTCGACAGTTTCGTCTCTTTTTCCAGTGAAGAGTATGATTCCGAGGACAGGCTAAATGATTTGTCATGGTATATTCTTCAGGCCATTGTTGCATCTAATAATGATTCATTTCTTAACCTAGGTGCCTATGTAGTCACTGCAATATAATGGAGAAAATCAGGTAGTGTCTGTGCTGAAAGAAATACCTAAGCTATTTGAGAAACAAAATGAACTGGAAGTTCGTGTGAGCTGCATTACAGAGCATCCAGGTTTTGAGGCCATTTGCTTGAATCTCAGAGTCCTTCTATACCTACTATATACCAGTATCAATTATGCATTGCACATGTGTGTGTGTATATTATGTGTGTCTTATTTTCCACTCTCTCCTCCATTTTGCTACAGAAGTACAGCCTATTGACAATTAACCAGGTGGTGCTGGGGTTGGTTACGAAAGGATATTTGAGTCGTTTAACCATCATGTGGAGTGACCATAATTCGAGCAAGTTTTCCTTTTGAAATTTATACTGGGTATATAATAAATATAAGTATCATGTCATAGCAATTTCAACAGCAAGTTATTTGTTGCAGTTTCATTATAAAAACAAACATTCATGAAAATCAAATTTGATGTTCAGTAATATTTTTTTCTTTGTCAGGCTTACTTTAACTATCACACAATGAATGAGGTGAAGAAGTAGATGCATCCAAGGAAATATTGGACTGTCTAAGAACTTCTGTAAACAGGTCAGAAACATAATCTATTATGAACAAAGAAATGACATCTCATCGTAGCTGTAGTAGTACAGGAGTGCATGAGTACAAAATAAGCTGGTGATGCATGAATTTTATACTGAAGATCTGGAGAAAGCGAGGAAAAATTATCAAACTAATGCATCTCTAAGTTCACAAATTTTTCACTGAAATCATATTTTTAATAACAGAATACAGCATTAACAAAAGATGAAGTTTTGTTCAAGTGATTACAGGAGAAGTAAATTCCCCACATCTTAATTTGATCACGACTTCTCGGCAGCAGTATATAGCTGAATAAAATTGCTCTCATTATGATCATGTTATTAATGCCAATCCTTGTCTGCCGAAACTGCACAATGTTCATCAGCATTTTTCCATTGAATTCCCTTTCTTCTTTATGTGCTTCTTCCCACATCTCTCCAACATTTCTGCCATGTGAGCTGGTTATCACTTTAACATCATCGACATGATACTTCGATAGCTGGTGTCTCCGTATCGATTACAGTCTTGGGCTTCTTGATAGTCCTACATCCACGACCACTCTGCAAACCCTGCAGTCATTATCACCACCACCACCATCACTTAGTATTATTTCTATTATTGTTGTTTTTATTATTGTTGTTATTGTTGTCATTATAGTTGTTGTTCACTGTTTGTTACTGTCGTTATTGTTGTTTTTGTTGCTACTGTTGTTATTGCTGTTAATATATTATTGTTATTATTGTTGCTATTATTGTTGCTATTGGTATATATTGGTTTTATTTTTTGTTGTTATTCTTGTTATTCTTGTTATTCTTGTTATTTGGGTGTTTATTATTGTGTTGTATTGTGTTGTTATATTATTATTCCATCCTGATGAAGGCTAGAGCATCTATATATTGAGAAGGTTATTGTATTATGTCAACTGAGAATTAATTGAGAATTGTTATTATTATGAACATTACAAAACGACAGTAAGGATGGGGTAAGAACCAAGTAATGGGGGAAATGTATTTGTAGTGCCAAAAGACTTACACCAAGAGCTGGTGCAGCTGGACAAATAACAAATAATTCATAATGACAATAATTTGAACATGTATATACAGGTTATGGAAACTACTTGACTTAGCTAGAAATGTTCAGAGATACTTTGCTTCATAAGTTATAAGATTTGTGTATTCCAAAGTCTTATAATATGTTTTCAATATCCCCATTTGTCTAATCTGCACACAGACATGACCAATCGAGGCCATTTGGGATGTGCACGCATTTTTGCGGTTTACCAGCTGCACAAGTCGGGAGAAACTTTCACGCAATTGGAAAGCCATCACGAGCCCAAAGATCATTAGGATTTTGGACTAACGGGTCTTGAGAACCAGAAGTCTGGCTCGTGACACTCTTTTACCGGTTAACCCTTTCACTGGCAGATTTACGGAGAACTTTTTACAAAAATTGACATTTTTCTAGAGGACCGCATGAAGACAAGTACCCAACAACTATATATCAGGTGATAGCTGATGCATGAAGGGATGTTATGGTAATCCTCTTTAGCTTCACCTTCACCTGCACAATATAATAATTGTTGTTAAAATTAAAATTAAAATAAATTATGTTCCACAAACCATACCCTGTTCCAATATGATTCAATATTTTGGGTGTGCACACCCGTACTCTGATCCACAAACTCAATCGAGTGGTTCACAGTTTCATGTGCAGGCAGAGTAGCCACCTGCCTATAGGCTGCCCACTGATCAGAATAGATTATCGATCCAGGTGCAGCATGGGCCTGGATAATGGGTAGCAAGGTGGCTGCATCCCTCTTATCCACAACTTGCATGTAACCTAAATAAATTTCATTGAATTAAAATCTTTGAAATAGGCACAATACGTTTATCAGGTGTACCAAGAGCAGGTGTATGCACCGTGTCAACCATCCCAAAAATCCAAGTCTCCTTAGTAGGTGGGCGGCCTCTATGAATACCGAAAGTGATCATCCATTCAAGTATATCAATGTTACAGTGATACCTTCGGTTTGTGCGTGAACTGTGACTCGTCTATTTGAATAACAGATCCAACACCACCAAGCACAATCTGTGTTCGACATAGTGCTGCAGAGCACACTTCCCTCAGCCACTGGTACACATTTATCGCACTTTTCTTGCTGCATCCAATACAGGGTACTGTCTCACCCACCAATATATCAATAGGAGCCATGTCTGAAGGACCATGTGCGATTTGGAGAAAAAACTCCCATGCCGAATTGATCGAAGAGATTTACAACTAGCCAAGTTTTACCATCCTTAAGGTCGCTTTTTTTCCCTCATCACCATTGAAGTACTATACCTATACACGGGTATAACGTAGTATAATCATTATTTGATGTCTTATAACATAGTATTATAATTATGTGATGTCTTATATATCTGGAACATGAAAAATATAGACCTTATCTTACATGGAACATGAAAAATCAATCGCTAGTAGACCCTTACTGTTCAGATAGCCCATAACCTCTTCAGTAGTTCCAAATGCAAACGCGGTATTTCCCACGTGTACCCCCGCCCGTGTGTCAACTTTAAAAAACGCGGCACGTACATGTTATATCTACTCTTCAGGGCAGGACATTGAAGGAGGCTGCTGTCACTCAGGGACATGCCCTCTCCATGGGAATCGAAAGGAAAATGGTAGCTCATTCTGAGGCATGCAGGGCTGTAGGTGTCACCTTCATTCCTATGGTCGTGGAGACTGGGGGGGTGGAGCGAGGATGCAGCCAAGGTTATTCGGGAGGTAGGACGCCTTCAAGGACATCGTTTGGGCATTCCTCCCTCAGAAGCTACTCGCCATCTGTTCCAAAGGCTATCGATTAACTTGTGGAAGGGCAATGCCACACTGTGGATCCGCTGCCTCCCAATTCGATCTCCGGAGGTAGATGGCATGATTTAACTTTTAACTTATATATATGTTTGTACACTTTTGTCTGTACACTTTTGTCTCATCCACTTTTGTATTGATTGATTTGTTGATGGCTGGAGTCGTAAATGCCACTTGATCCCTGGTAAGTTTATCCAGCACCTTTTTAAATTTGAAAAAAAAGTTTTAAAAAAAACAACGCGCGTGCGTAAACTTTAAAAAACGCGCACGAATTTTTTAATGTAAGAAGAAAGATGGTGGCCTTCGCCCAATCGCAGTGGGGGAGGTTCTCCGTTGCTTAACATCCAAATGCATTTCTCGGGCAGTACAGGCTGAAGCATTCAGAATCCTGACCCCCTTACAACTTGGAGTCGGTGTCCAAGTTGGGTGTGAAGCTATCGTACATGCCTTGTCTCTTGTGCAAGAGGATGCCAACATCCCGGCTGAACAAAAATAGACCATGCTGCTCGACTTCTCTAATGCTTTTAATAGTATGGATCGCGGTTCCATGTTTCGGGAAGTGAGGAATCGCCTCCCCCTCATGTCTGCTTGGATGGAGAGTTGCTACAGGGCTCAACCTATTCTACGCTTGGGTGATCACTCCATCCTTAGCTGCAGTGGGGTTCAGCAGGGAGACCCTCTGGGGCCATTAGGATTTGCCCTCACTCTCCAGCCCATCATTGAAAAAATCAAGGAAGAGGTGCCCAATCTCCTGATCAATGCTTGGTACCTGGATGATGGTACTTTGTGTGGTTCTGCTGATGACCTTTGCTCCGCTCTGGCGATTATTGAGGATGCTGGCCCAGCCTATGGTCTCAATTTAAACAGGGCCAAATCCCTACTGTTCATACCACCTGATGACTCTCTCACCAATAACCCCCTCCCCCTCAACATCCCTATCACAAGAGGTGGTTTTGAGCTCCTGGGCTCTCCCATCGGGCCCCCCTCATACTGCGAGTCCACTATGCTTAGGCGTGTGGAGAAGGTGCAGGTGACCTTGGACAAGCTGGCTGACCTGCAAGACTCCCAAATGGAAACCACCCTTCTTAGATCCTGCCTTGTCCTCCCCAAAGTCTCCTTTGCCCTGCGCACCTGTCCCCCTAGTCACATCCGCCAAGCTTCTGCAGCATTTGATAACTCCATGCGCTTGAGGCTCTTTCCGATCTGGCGGGGGGGCCACTTTCAGATTGGGCATGGTTGAAGGCTTCCCTCCCTAGTTCACTCGGGGGAATGAACATTCGACGAGCATCCCTTCACGCCCCAGCTGCCTTCATCGCTTCCCTAGACCAATCCAGGCCCCTTGTTGACAGAATCCTGGGCCAGTCTCTGGCTGAATCAATCCACCTAGCCCCAACTTTGTTAGAGCTGGCCAAGTCTGCCAATAAACCTGACTGGTGCTCCATCTGTGAAGTAGACGTCCCTCTCCGCCAAAAACACCTCTCTCACTCCATAGATGTGGCTTCCTACTCGAAGCTTGTAGCAGAGGTTACCGACTTACGCTTCAAAGCTCTAGCTCTTTCATCCGCCATCCCCCATGCCGGCGATTGGCTGAACGTCACCCCCTCTCACGCTCTTGGTCTCCACCTACAAGACTGGTAGTTCAGATTGTGCTTGCAGTATTGGTTGGGTCTCCCGATGGTTGAGGAGGGTGCTAGATGCCCCATCTGCCAGGTTATTTGTGACTCCTTTGGGGACCACCAAGTAGGCTGTGGTGGTAACGGGGATCGTATCCACAGGCACGACTCCATCCGAGATGCTCTATTTTCTGCAGCTCAATCCGCTGCTCTTGCACCAAGGAAGGAGTTGCCCTCTTTCATTCCCGGAACCAACAGTCGTCCTGCCGATGTCTTCTTGCCCACTTGGAAGAGAGGTCAACCAGCTGCTTTAGATGTACATGTTATATCTACTCTTCAGGGCAGGATATTGAAGGAGGCTGCTGTCACTCAGGGACATACCATGGGAATCGAAAGGAAAATGGTAGCTCATTCTGAGGCATGCAGGGCTGTAGGTGTCACCTTCATTCCTATGGTCGTGGAGACTCTGGGGGGGTGGAGCGAGGATGCAGCCAAGGTTATTCGGGAGGTAGGACGCCTTCAAGGACATCGTTTGGGCATTCCTCCCTCAGAAGCTACTCGCCATCTGTTCCAAAGGCTATCGATTAACTTGTGGAAGGGCAATGCTACACTGTGGATCCGCCGCCTCCCAATTCGATCTCCGGAGGTAGATGGCGTGATTTAACTTTTAACTGGTTATATGTTTGTACACTTTTGTCTGTACACTTTTGTCTCATCCACTTTTGTATTGATTGATTTGCTTTCAAAAAAAAAAAAATTCAAAAAAATTTTAATTTTTTTTTTAAAAATTAAAAAATTTATGGCAAATTTTTTTTTTTTTATGGCTGGAGTCGTAAACGACTTGATCCGGCTTTACTATCATACAACTCCTATCTATTCTTTCTATTCTTACCTTGGGTTCATGATCATCGCTATCATCTGAAGCTTCGCAGAGCGACCTATACTTTGAAAACTTGCTTCGTGGTCGGTGCCAACAGCTTCTGTTATAGCTGCCATAGCATCACCGTCAACTACGCCACTTCCCAGGTAAGCACAGGCTCCTTCTTCCTCTTCCTCGGATCATGTAAAGAGTAAGACTCCGGAAGTCGAAAAATTAGTGCGCGTCAATTATTTTTCGCGGATATATTTTAAAATGCACTTTTCTCTACTTATCTTAAACGCGCGCGCTACAACTCGCGCGCGGGTTCAGAAGGAGGCATTTACAGGACTGCCAAAAACTCAGATTTTATACAAATAATTATTTGTATTTTTCTAACCTTGTACAGTATCTTTGGATGTATTTTAATAATCTTTGTATTTAGTCACACTAAAGACCTGAGAAAACATGAACAGACTGCTGTGCATAGTTCAGCAAGTAAAAGTGTGGAATCTGCAAGCTCTCTTACCTCATACATTTGAAACAGAGATGGACCAAAGAGAGAAGAAGCTGTCATAGCAGCAGAGGTTAAGTTTGCTTCAAGGATATATTTGGAGTTTTAACTGTTATAAAATTCGTAGTGGAATAACATGTATTAGTATTAATGAGACAAGGGAGTTGGCAGCCCTGCATATATACCTCAGGACAGAACAATATTCAGTAACACAACTGCAAATTAAACAAAACAATACATCAGAGGACAAAATTATACAGGGTACTGTGTTTTGATTGCTTGTATGATGCTGGCAAAAGCTTCAGCAGTTGTGCGGGCATTCCTCTCCCTCCACATAAACTCATCGAGGTATGAAGTTAGTTGATCACGGTGGACCCCCTTCATCCTTTTCAACTTTATCTTCACCTGCATAAAATCAAATTATCGACATACTGTGTATATCTTGTGGTATAACTCACTCTATTCCAGTAAGATTCCACATTTTGTGTGTGCACACCTGTGACTGGATTTGAATTGGGACTCATCAATTTGGATGATGACTCCAGGCCCACCTAAGATTATTGGATAACTACAAAGGGCTGTTGAGCATACTTCCCGCAACCACTGGAACACATTAATGGCAGTTGGTCGACTGCACCCGGCTTCACTTGCAGCGGCAGTAACTGGGTACTCTCTGGCCCACCAATATATCATAAAGAAGCCAAGTTTGTAGAGTAAGAATTGACTTCGAAAAGAAGCTCCCTTCAATAATAATAAATATATATAATATAATAATTATCTCTACTATTATATCTAAAAATATCGACATAGACATACAAACCATGCCGAATCGTCTTTACGGTTTTACACGCAGGACACCCCCATGCAAATCCATCTTTCAGGCTGGACTTCTTATGTCCAACCATAGTTATATTGCAACTGTACACCAAGATACAACACCAAACTTGTTTATCATAATAATTATTATTATCCTATTATTATTACTTTTTAGATATTTTTTCCCTTACATTCCACAAGTAACAGTACTTGCCAAAAGAGATTTGCTCCTCAAATCTCCTCAAGTAGTCAATGACTTCCTTGTTTTCCAAAATGCAGCAGGAGCAATCGACCTGATCGTTGTTGAAGCCATCTCGCTCTGCTTTGTACATAGCGCGAGCGTTTAAGATAAGTAGAGAAAAGTGCGTTTTAAAATATATCCGCGAAAAATAATTGACGCGCACTAATTTTTCGACTTCCGGAGTCTTACTCTTTACATGATCCTCTTCCTCACTAACGTCAATCTCGGACAGGCTGAAGTCATCCTCAAATAGGAAGTCTTAACGCTTCATCTCTACAAAAGCGGGTCGCTTCGAGACCGGGACCGGGAATGAACCGGAAGTGATGTTTGCTGGCACGTTTACCCTTTCCTCATTCCAGATATTCAGGGATATATTTGCTGGCACGTTTATTCCCTTTCCTCATTCCAGATATTCAGGGATATATTAGAGGCATGCTTTACATATCGTGCGTAAGTTTATACCGCGAACGGCGCGACTAATCAGTTTTCGCGACTTAAGTCGTGAGAGGGTTAACCTACAACCTGGCATGAATTCACGCGAGAAGGAGGTATATCCTGGCAGAAGTGGGCACACCTCGACCACCAAGGTTCATCACAAATGTCTGACCAGACTAGAAAATGCTGTGAACACCAGTGAGCCATAAGCTACATTAAGGTTTTGATCATATGCTGTTGAACACTTTGCCAGTTGCTGGCCAACTGATGCAAAAATCACCATACTGATGCAAAAATTAAGGTAAATGTGCTAAGGGATTCTTGAACCTGCATTACTTATCCATTTGCCAGTGTGTGTGCAACCTAGGATGCTGTCTAGGCCAGGGCATTCCAGTGTAGTCTGGTAGGTAAAGGGTCTTCAGGTGCTAGGACCTGTAGGTGTGTCTGTCCTCATGCACAGATCTATTTATGGCATAGGTCAGAGGTCAAATTTATTGCTATTTCTACGTGCATAGGTGCCTATGTGCAGTTCATGCTGGATGCTATGAAGAAGGCTGGCTGGTATAACAGATACATACACGCATGCACATATATGCATGCACATGTATACATACCATTTACACACACCTATACATAAGGTCTATTGACATAGCTTACATGTTCACAGAGTGGTTAGTGGATCACTTACATGGTCACATAGTGACTAGTGGACTAGTGACATCACTTACATGGTCACATACTGACTAGTGGAGTGGCATCACTTACATGGTCACATAGTGACTAGTGGACTAGTGACATCACTTACATGGTCACATACTGACTAGTGGAGTGGCATCACTTACATGGTCACATAGTGACTAGTGGACTAGTGACATCACTTACATGGTCACATACTGACTAATGGACTAGTGGCATCACTTACATGGTCACAGAGTGGCTAGTGGACTAGTGGCATCACTTACATGGTCACAGAGTGACTAGTGGACTAGTGGCATCATTTACATGGTCACAGAGTGACTAGTGGACTAACGGCATCACTTACATGGTCACATACTGACTAGTGGAGTGGCATCACTTACATGGTCACATAGTGACTAGTGGACTAGTGACATCACTTACATGGTCACATACTGTAATGGACTAGTGGCATCACTTACATGGTCACATAGTGACTAGTAGTGGCATCACTTACATGGTCACAGTGACTAGTAGTGGCATCACTTACATGGTCACAGAGTGGCTAGTGGACTAGTGGCATCATTTACATGGTCACAGAGTGACTAGTGGACTAGCGGCATCACTTACATGGTCACATACTGACTAGTGGAGTGGCATCACTTACATGGTCACATAGTGACTAGTGGACTAGTGACATCACTTACATGGTCACATACTGACTAATGGACTAGTGGCATCACTTACATGGTCACATAGTGACTAGTGGAGTGGCATCACTTACATGGTCACATAGTGACTAGTGGACTAGTGACATCACTTACATGGTCACATACTGACTAATGGACAGTGGCATCACTTACATGGTCACATAGTGACTAGTAGTGGCATCACTTACATGGTCACAGTGACTAGTAGTGGCATCACTTACATGGTCACAGAGTGGCTAGTGGACTAGTGTCATCATTTACATGGTCACAGAGTGACTAGTGGACTAGCGGCATCACTTACATGGTCACATACTGACTAGTGGAGTGGCATCACTTACATCACATAGCGACTAGTGGACTAGTGACATCACTTACATGGTCACATACTGACTAATGGACTAGTGGCATCACTTACATGGTCACATAGTGACTAGTAGTGGCATCACTTACATGGTCACATAGTGACTAGTGCATCACTTACATGGTCACATAGTGACTAGTGGACTAGAGGCATCACTTACATGGTCACATAGTCACTAGTGGACTAGTGGCATCACTTACATGGTCACAGTGACTAATGGACTAGTGGCATCACTTACATGGTCACATAGTGACTAGTGGACTAGTGGCATCACTTACATGGTCACATAGTGACTAGTGGACTAGTGGCATCACTTACATGGTCACATAGTGACTAGTGGACTAGTGGCATCACTTACATGGTCACAGAGTGACTAGTGGACTAGTGGCATCACTTACATGGTCACATAGTGACTAGTGGACTAGTGGCATCACTTACATGGTCACATAGTGACTAATGGACTAGTGGCATCACTTACATGGTCACATAGTGACTAGTGGACTAGTGGCATCACTTACATGGTCACAGAGTGACTAGTGGACTAGTGGCATCCCTTACATGGTCACATAGTCACTAGTGGACTAGTGGCATCACTTATGTACATGGTCACATAGTGACTAGTGGACTAGTGGCATCACTTACATGGTCACATAGTGACTAATGGACTAGTGGCATCACTTACATGGTCACATAGTGACTAGTGGACTAGTGGCATCACTTACATGGTCACGTAGTGACTAATGGACTAGTGGCATCACTTACATGGTCACATAGTGACTAGTGGACTAGTGGCATCACTTACATGGTCACATAGTGACTAATGGACTAGTGGCATCACTTACATGGTCACATAGTGACTAGTGGACTAGTGTTACAGCTTACATTGTCTATAACCAAGCTGGTCTTAATTCTGTGACAAGGGCTTGATCATGAGCTAACTTTATCAGTCAATAGTTTCCCTAATATATACATTTTGCCAGTTATCTACATAGCTTTTGCTCTGATTATTCATTCTTCACTCACTGTGTGTGTGTGTGTTTGTTTTTATATTAGTGATGTGTGTGTGGAGAAGGACATTGTGTGTGAGCCGTGTGGACCTCAAGTGGCTGGAGGGTATGACCCTCCAAATAAACAGGTATAGTAGCTCATGCACGGAATGCCATGATCACACTTGCTCATGAACAAGACTGCCCAGTCTAAAAGATTGAGACTCAACACATTGGCATGTATGCTAGCACTCCCTGATTTAGATGACCCACTTTTTTAATAGTAAATTATCCGAGGTCTAAAACCAAAGCTCATCCCTCAGCTAATACTAACATCGGCAGCTTCTTACCTGCCCAAGTGGTTGTTTCAGCTTATATTTACTCTAAAGGGACTCCAAGCATGCCTTGAATCCTTCAGTGAGGTAGTAAACCTGTAAGTGCGCTTTCAATACTTTAGTAAGGGAGTAAACAGGCAGCAGCGTAAAATTTATACCATTGAGAATGTGAAGATGAAGAGGCCTTTTAATTCATCCTCAAGGATTACAATCTGCTACATCATTTTCCACTCGCATAACTTGTTGACAATCGATCCATTCATAACCTTTTGTCCAGAAGACTCGAAATGTTCCAACGCACATCCATGACCACTATTTCTGGATTGCAATAAAAAGTCATAAGAAGGGGGTTATTGATGGTGCAATAAAGCTAGTAAGATAGCTCAAATGCTGTTTTAAGTCAAAATTGAGTCAAGACTACACATGCTGCATCACATGACTACACAAGCTGCATCACATGACTACACATGCTGCAGCACATGTATAAGCAGAATGAGTGGCACGCGCTCAGTTCTGATATTTGGTTGGTGGAATTGTCGCTCCTGGAAACCTGTAATCAAGTCCAAAGGAATGTAGCTAATCGTTTACCAAAGCATCTGCTGTTTGGTTGGTGGAGTTCTCCTATGCAGCTTTTACCAAGCCCTTGAAGGAGGTAGATGGGTACAGTTGTTAGGTTGGAACGGTCGGGCACTGGTCTGATTCTAGGGAAAGGGAGCAAGGGGGTAAAGGTAAACTATGGACAAAATGTAAAGAAATATTATGATCAACTGCATTCAGCTTACAGCACCTAGTTCTGGCCAGGACCCTAAAGGCCGGTTCATAATATGACGCTAGCCCAGCATTTCGTTCCGTTCCGTTTCCTAGCGTCATATCAATTTGTGAACATGCTCCATTTTGAAGAAAAGAAGAAACGGAGAGAACCGCTAGATTAGACTCGAGTTCTATTCTAGCGTCAGTTGATGCTAGCTTGACCAATCAGATTGCTTCATATTTTCACATGTCATATTGTAGTTCTAATTAATGCCAATTTGTCAGTCGGAAATGGAGGATGAAAAGTTGGTGGATGCTGTGCGTAGCTTTTTATGTCTTTGGAAAGTAGGATCAAGCTCTTACAAGGATTTACGAGCGAAAGAGAATGTGTGGAAAGAGGTTGCTAGCAAGGTAAACTACGTAGCTACTGAATTAGTTTATAGTCATAATATTGTCATAATATTGTTTAGGTTGGAGAAGGCTGCACAGTAGATGGATGCATCAAGCGGTGAGGATTTTGACGGACAAATTTGTGAGGGAACTAAAAAAGACCAAGAAGAAGAAGTCTGGGCCTGTTGTGGTGTCCAGTTGGCCACTGTTTGATACTGTTTCATTCCTAGTGGATACAGTGAAGCATAAGAAGTATGTAGTAGTGAGCACAAGAAGTATGTAGTGAGGTTGAATATTGTATTCATGTATTTGTCATTTTGTATAGCACCGTCACAAATTTTGTTCCGGCTCCTGCAGAGACGTATGTTCGAGAATCGTTTATGAATACACATTGCACTGTATAATTGGAATCTTTGTATTGTACAGGCAAGAGCTTCCAGAAAATCTTAGTGACATTGATGCAGAGGAAGAGATGAGCTCTAACATTAATAACAGGTTTGTTAAAAGCCTGCTATTTGCTAAAGTTAGTCTTTCTTTTCCTGTTCAATGGCTGCAGTACTGCAGCCAGTACGCCAGTGGCACCTTCTCCTTCAGAACGTCCTCGCAAGAGGAGGAGACAAGCTGACCTCGATGAGGTGGACAAGGCATTGCTTTCCAAGTTGAAAGACTTGGAAGAGCAGTCGGATGATGGCGACACTGCATATGGGAACCATGTTGCTGCCTGCCTACACAGATATCACCCCAGGCTGAAGGCCATTGCCAAGATAGAAATCGATAGACTTCTGTTTAGATTTACTTTCCACAGCACCTCACACGTGTCCTTTATGATGGCACATATATACTGTGGATCTACCTATCCGATAATTGAAGGATAGAGACACCTGGTTATAGCACCAAAAATAAAGTATTTACTGAAGTAAACAGGAATAATTTCATTATACCTGTGAATTCCCGGTGGCAAGGACACGAAGGGTCAGTGCCAATCTCTCTCCAGGAGAGATTGAAGATCTGACCAAGCTGTCATAACGCCGGTGGGTCAGAAAAGGACTTACCTAGTATAATGTTTTGTAAAACCACAAATTAGATAATTTTTCTTAACTCGCTTCTTCCAACAGACTGTCAAATCTCTCCTTCGATATTCGCAGATACCTGAAATGGCTTTCTGGATCTGACAGACGCATCTCCTGAAGGAGGTTGTGGTACTCACCTTGCTGTCTTCGCATTCTAAAGATTGGACGTACCCACACTCTGTTCTGCCTTCTCCTATTGCTCCTCCTCCTCCTGAGCAAAAGAATCAAAAGAATAGCCTGCTTCGCTGCCGAACTTCGAGTCATAGCTAGCCAGCCGTAGTCGAGGGTGGGGCAAGGTAAAGGGTCAAAGCCTAAATTGGCATAATTTGGCTTGCAGTGACGGGCTAATTTGTGAACAGGACTTACGAAACGCTAGACGGAGAAGAAACGGAGATGAAATGAAATGCTGGGCTAATGTCATATTATGAACCGGCCTTAAGCTACCCTTCAGCCCGGGCCCTGATCAAAATGACTAAATATGGTCATTTATGATACAGTAATTCTGGTGGATGTAATGTCTGACCAAGGAGATAATAAGTCTAAAGAATGTTCTAGAAATGGAGGTTCACACTTCTACTGTTCTGAGCCAGTCTTGTTTGAACTCTTGAGGTGTTGATAGCCTCTGCTGCAGGCTCCTGCTGGTACGTCAGGGCTGCTGATGTGCTGAGTTGGCAGTTTGGGTCCAACACCTCCCCCCACCTCCTGAGGATTGTCTGGTATGCTAGGAGTCCAAGCTTGGCAGGAGAGACCATCTGCATTGCCGTTCTCACTGCCAGGTCTGTATTGGATGGTGAATGAAAACTGCCGAAGTATGTCCATCCAGCGGGCAAGTCTTGGGCTTCTTGTTTCTTGATGGTTCAGAAAGGCGAGAGCCTTGTGATAGGTCCAAATGTCGAAATGGTGACCCAACAGATATGGAAGGTAATGCAGGCCTCGACGACTGCGGGTCCTTCTTTTTCCGTTGCAGAGTAGCTAGTTTCCCTGGGGCCAGCTTTCTGCTGAAGAAGGCCATGGGGTGCTCGGTCAGGTCATCATCCTTCTGTGTTAGCACCACACCAATACCACAGCCAGATGCATCCGTTTGGAGACAGAAGGGGCGGTCGTAGGGAGGTGGTCGAAGGATTGCCTCACTGCACAGACTGTCTTTCAGTGCTTGGAATGAAGTCTCACACTCGTCTGTCCAAGCCACCTGGTCTGGTCTGTCCTTCTTTGTCAGGTCCAATAGCGGCACTGCTAGGAGGCTGAAGTTGTTGATGAATTGGCGGTAGTAGCCGACCAACCCGAGGAACGCCCTAGCATCAGTTTTGGTCTTGGGTTGGCAGAACTCCTTCACTGCTTCAATCTTGACTGCCTGGGGGGAAATAGCTTGTGTCCAACAATGTGACCAAGGAACTTACAGGTCTGTGTGGCCAGCTGTAGCTGAATCGTCAAGCCTTCCTCTTGTAATAGTCCCAGCACTCTCCTCAGGTGATGTAGATGTTCAATCCAAGTCATGCTGTAAATGGCAACATCATCAATATATGCATGAGCGAAATTGGTGCAGTCTCGTAGCACGTCGTCCATCAGCCTCTGAAACGTCGCCGGGGCGTTACGAAGACCGAAAGGCATTACATTGAACATGAATTTGCCAAAGGGTGTTACAAGAGTTGTTTTCTCACGGTCTTCAGGGGCAATGGGAACCTGGTAAAATCCTCTGGCCATGTCAAACACGCTGAAGTACTTGGCTGGGGCCATCCTGTGTAATGTCTCTTCCACACGAGGCTGGTAATATGGATCTGGGGCGGTAACGGTCTTTAGCCTACGATAATCATTAACTAGGCGGATTTGTCCTGGAGTTTTCTTGGGGACAGCAAACATTGGAGCAGCCCAGGCGGATGCAGATGGTGAGATAAGTTTGGCCTCTTGTAGTTTCTTTAACTCAGCACGGAAGGGTTCTTTCGAAATCTGCGGCACTCGGTAAGGAGCCAACCTCACTGGTGTGGCGTTTCCTATAATTATCCTGTGTACAGCCCGTTTCGCTCTTCCAAGTCCAGGGGCGGTTGCATCTGGAAATTCCGTCCATAGTGTATGGCTTGTACTTGCTGCTTGGTCAATTCATCGGGAAGTGCAGGGAAGTTAACTCCTCCTTCAATGGCGTAATCTGGTAACTCCGAGGTCTCGCTGCTGTCTGACGTGGAGAGAAATAAGGTGTCTGCAATCGGTGGCACCCACTTCTTCATTGTGGGACTGCTGCATTTTTCCCCCCTTTGGTCTGGTCTATCTATGGCATAAGTCACTGGTGAGATTTTGCCGAGTACTTCGTAGGGCCCAGTCCAAGCATCGTCCAATTTTCCTTTCTTGGAGCTGGAGATGTCCGGGGTAAAGACAAGTACTTTGTCTCCAATCTGAAAGTGACGGATGGTTGCGGTCTTGTCAAACAGCGTTTTGTTCTGAGCTGGGTCTCCTCCTGCTTTTCTGTGGCCACCATTCACATTTCCTCCAGGTCCTGCCTCAGCTGCAGTAGCCAATCTGTGGCGAAATGGGTGGTAGCTGCTGTGGGTATCCACTCTTGGCGGAGCACGTCTAATGGTCCTCGCACTTTCTTCCCGAAAATTAGCTCGAAGGGCTAGAACCTGTAGTGGAGCAGGGTGCCTCGCGGCAAGCAAACAATAAAAAGGGCAACATCTCATCCCACTCACACTTATCGACAATGGTCTTCCTGACCATCTGTAGGAGAGTCTGGTGGAACCTCTCTACAGAGCCATTTGACTGGGGTCTGTAGGCTGCTGTGCGGCTGTGAGAGATGCCGAGGAATCGGAAGGTCTCCTTTATGACAGAAGACAAGAAGTTTGATCCTCGGTCAGAGAGGATTTCCTTGGGGATCGACAATCTGGTCATGATGGACATTAATACTGTGGCTGTGTCTTTAGCTGTAACTGTTCGAAGAGGAACTGCTTCGGGATATCACGAACAGAGGTCGATATATGTCAGCACAAATTTATTCTTTTTCTTGGTCATAGGAAGGTGGCCAACAATATCGATGGCACCTTGTCGAACGGTTGAGAAATCGATGGTGCCGTAATGGTCAATGGAGCTCTGGAGTGGGTCTTCTTAGTTGTCTTATGGCAGCGATGGCAGGCTTGGCAGAAGTTAGTGATGTCTTTACCCATGCCTGGCCGGTAAAACAACTTCATTATTTTGTATTTCGTTCTGTTCGAACCTGAATGTTCTGCCATAGGTGTGGAGTGAGCCAGAGTCATGGCTGTCAGTCTGCGATCCCTTTGGTAGTACAATTTGATTGTAGGGACTACCAGTCTGATCCACAGTCTGGCGCTGCAGGATCTGCTTCTCCCAGATGAAAGGGGAGTCTTCTTCCTTAGCGGCTTCATTGATTTTAGCCAATGTAGGGTCTGTCAGTTGAGCAGTAGCGAGAGCCTGTTGCTTAGACTGCTGCTCTTTCTCAAGGTCTTGGTTCTGGAGAGACAGATTAGTTTGAGGGTAATCATATTGTTCACTTACCAATTCCTCTAACAGCTGGAACTTCTCCTCCTCTGTCTCCAGTTCTGCCAACGGGTCTTCCTCCTGCTGCTGTCTCGTTACTGCCAGAGTTTCAGCTGATTTATCCTCTGTGGCCGCATGCAGCAGTTTGAAAAGTAGTGGGCAGTTGAGGCCCAAGAGGACGTCATGGCAGATGTCTGGAACTTCTCCTCCTCTGTCTCCAGTTCTGCCAACGGGTCTTCCTCCTGCTGCTGTCTCGTTACTGCCAGAGTTTCAGCTGATTTATCCTCTGTGGCCGCATGCAGCAGTTTGAAAAGTAGTGGGCAGTTGAGGCCCAAGAGGACGTCATGGCAGATGTCATCGGATATCGCCATCTCAGTCTGGGTCTCTTCTCCAAGGAGATGGCATGCTAGTTTTATCACAGGCAGTTCCACAATCTTGCCGTGAACACCTTCCACTCGTACGGTTGAGGTTGGCTGGGGCATGGTCTTCCCGAATGCTCCAAGCTGTTTGACAAAACTGTTGCTGATGAGCGAGTGGTCCGCCGCACTCTCCAGCAAGAATCTTGTGGTATGTGCTTCCACCTGTCCCATCATGTAGAGTTTGGGTAGAGTTTGTTCTGCTGAGGTAGTGGATTTCCTGTCAACCATTAGGATGTTCTTACTAGGACAGTTGACACCGATGTGTCCCCACACTGCTTGCAATTGAAGCATATGGCCCCTTGTCATCATCGAAGTACTTGGCCGATCTGTGCTTTGATGGTCTGTTCTGCTGCTGCAGTTGTTGCTGCTGCTGCAGTTGTTGCTGTTGCTGCTGCAGTTGCTGTTGTTGCTGCTGCGGTCGAGTTTGTTGAGGGTGATCACTTGGCGACGATCCAGTTGGCTGTGCTTGCCGGTTATCTCTCCATTGCGGTGTGGAGTCTGGTTTCCTTGTTGGCTGCCATTGTTGAAACCGTCTCTTAGGTGGCTGCTGTTCGAATTTCCACATGTAGCTTTTCAGTTTCTGCATCGAGCTCATGTAGTCGTCTGCTGCCCTTGCCATCTCAGTGAGGGTAGTAGGCTTCTGGGCATGTACATACGTGGCTACCCTAGGGTTCATAGACTTGTATAGGAGCTCAAGACTCACCATCTGTGTCACATCTTCCACTATCTTGCATTTACGGGTGCATACGAAGGGCTGCTTCTTGCATACGAAGGGCTGCTTGCATCATAGTGTCATTTCTGTCTCTCCTCTACTCCAACCATGATGCCATTCTGTCTGCTGCTGAGATGCCCATGTGGGCAAGCAGAAGTGCCTTCAGCTGCTCATAATTGGCTGCTGCATCTGCTGGCATTGCCATGGCCGTATTCAACAGATCGTCTCGTAGGAGTTCTGCTGCCCATCTTCTTCTTGGCACCTCGTAGGTGGTCATATGAGTCTCGAACCTCTGCAAGTCAACTTCGCCTGCTGTTCCTGTGCGAATAGGAGGCAGAGCAGGCTTATGTATTGCATGACTTACGCTTGATTGAGCCATCATTGCAGCGACCAGGGACTGGTTCTGAGTCTACATTTGTTGTATAGTAGAGCCAGAATGTTGGGGTCTGTGACGGGCGGAAGGGGTGCTACTGCTGGCACCGATTCTTCTGTCACCGTCTCCAATGTTCTGTGCACTGTCATTCGTCTGTGACGTCTGCTTCCTCATAAAGCGTTTCGTCGCTATCGGATATCGTCTGTTCTGATTCTTCGTGGTAGATTGGGATTCCCCAATTCTTGCAAGTTGTTGCTTCCTGTCGGACGATTCCTGGTCGCTCATTAAAGTCTCATCTGCCTGAAGGTCAGTCTGGTTTCTCCCTTCAATCTTTGGCTCCTCCTCTCCTGGCCTAGCTAGTTGGCCATCTATACTTTACTTGCTTAGTCTGATTAAGGGTCTGCTTCTGGTCTGTCAGCAGCGCTGTCTGCTGAGAGCAGTCTGGTCTGGGTCGATAGAGAGAGTGCTGTCTTGTCAGCTGCTACTGCTCCAGGTATAGTCTGAACGCCTCCCTTCGGCTGGTCACTGGTCTACTCTAATGATCACTTCAGATGGTCGAGGTAGATCACGCTGCCACCAGATGTTACGTTGGAATGGTCGGGCACTGGTCTGATTCTAGGGAAAGGGAGCAAGGGGGTAAGTTAAAGGTAAACTATGGACAAAATGTAGTCAAGAAACAACTGCATTCAGCTTACAGCACCTAATTCACCTAATTCTGGCCAGGACCCTAAGCCTTGGGCTTAAATACCCTTCAGCCCGGGCCCTGATCAAAATGACTAAATATGATCATTTATGATACCGTAATTCTGGTGGATGTAATGCCTGACCAATGAGATAATAAGTCTAAAGAATGTTCTAGAAATGGAGGTTCACACTTCTACTGTTCTGAGCCAGTCTTGTTTGAACTCTTGAGGTGTTGATATATAGCCTCTGCTGCAGGCTCCTGCTTGTACGTCAGGGCTGCTGATGTGCTGAGTTGGCAGTCTGGATCCAACAACAGTCAATAATAGAAATAGCACATGACATGTAGTGAAGACCCTGATTTCATGTTTTTTCACGATTCTACCGACAAACGTTGATTTTTGTCTGTTTTTGAGATGAAAATAATTCTCTTTTTATGTTTCTTCATCATTATCCAGTGAAAAGAAAAAAATACCATAAAAAAAGTTTTTTATCACAGATTTGATGAAAAAAGGGAAATCCAATATGGCCACCATGAGGTCACATTACCACCTAATTATGCAAAATACCAAATTTCAATTTTCCCCCCATAGGCCAACCTCTTACCCACCCAAACACACAAAAAGAATTTCCTATTTTAGTATTTTTTTTGGCATTGATTTCAAAAGGCCCAGCATAGGGGGGGGTATTTACCTGCAGCAGTGAAAGGGTTAAAATAGGTTTAAAAATTTTTTTTTTAATGACCCAACATGATAACTTCCCCCCCCTCCCAAACCGAAAATCCTGTATGAAACCCTGAATACAGTGCAATGACAGATGATTGATGATTGATCCATACAGTGCAATGACAGAGGATAGATCTATACAATGCAATGACAGATGATAGATCTATACAATGCAATGACAGAGGATAGATATATATACAATTCAATGATATATCTATACAGTGCAATGACAGATGATGGACCTATACAATGCAATAACAGATGATAGATCTATACAATGCAATAACTGATGATAGATCTATACAGTGCAATGACAGATGACAATGCAATAACTGATGATATATAGATCTATACAGTGCAATGACAGATGATAGATCTATACAATGCAATGACAGATGATAGATCTATACAATGCAATAACAGATGGTAGATCTATACAATGCAATAACTGATGATAGATCTATACAACAATGACAGATGATAGATCTATACAATGCAATGACAGATGATAGATCTATACAGTGCAATGACAGATGATAGATCTATACAGTGCAATGACAGATGATAGATCTATACAATGCAATGACAAATGATAGATCTATACAGTGCAATGACAGATGATAGATCTATACAGTGCAATAACTGATGATAGATCTATACAGTGCAATGACAGATGATAGATCTATACAGTGCAATAACTGATGATACATAGATCTATACAATGTCAATGACATCCATTTCTCGATTCAGCAAAACACCCAAAAACCAGTAAAGATTATTAATGTCATAAATACAGTCATGTATGTAGTAATTAGCACAGACCTTTGAACAACTAACTACTGTACTTATGGTGCATGTATGGATATGTACATAGCGATGTGCGTCTACTTGTGTAATAGCATCTGCTAGTGAGTTGTGTGGTGGAGTGACTTCTGGAGGCGGCTGCTCAACTATAAAATAATAAATGGACAAAAGTGTTTAAATGATTTTTGGTTGATTGGTTGGTCCAAAAGGCAAGAATCTGCCAGCTCTAGCCCTAGCTCTAGCCCTAGCTCTAGCCCTAGCTCTAGCCCTAGCTCTAGCCCTAGCTCTAGTCCAATGTTAACCACAAAGGATTTCTCTACAATTAATATAATACTATATAGTACGATTACTTTTGGATGCTCTATGGTGTTCATTGAGGCCGACTAGTTTGGTTATGTTTGTATTTACCTGATGAAGACGGAAGTATTTTGGTTGAATCATTGGCTCTGGAAACAAAAAAATTGATTTAAAGATAATCTTTAGATGATAATACTACTTTTTAATTCTGTATTCGTCTTCGTCGAGCAAATCAAGACAGTGTATGATCTAGAAATCTCTTTTCTGCCTCACTCGTGCATATGCTCACCACATGGAGCAATAAACACCTCTGAATTTGTGTGCAGAATATCAATATTGTAATTCTGGGTGGGGTGTACCTAATTGCAATGCTAAGTGACAGTTCAGAGTATGACGATGACAATATGATAATGGAGAAATGAGCAAGAAGGAGCAAAAGCGTTATAGGAACTGATGAACTGGAAGAGCTAGGCTATGACAAACTTTTTTGCCTCAGACCCGTGTGCATATATAACACTCGGAGCAATAAATGTTGGCCTCCACCCATAGAATCCTACTCGGCCTTCTTGACACCCAATGTTTGAACATGGCCAGAGTTCATTATATTAACAAATAAGACTCCTGTTAATGTATGTGGGCCACATGGGTAAATTCCTCTTTCATAATTTTTATTATTATTTTTTTAATAGAAGAGTTTTGTTTCGTGTATGTATGTGTATAGTCAATTGGGGTAAAAAAAAGCCGTTTCCCTTAACTTTACCTTTTAAGAGCCAGAGTAAAGGATTTACTAAAAACACATGTGCCATCCTCTAGTACTTTACTATCAAATGATGACTACATAAATTAAAAAAATATATCCTATGTCCTATAATGAAATATTAATAAAAATATGGTGGCTTTTTTTTACCCCGTGAAAGGGGTAAAAAAAAGCCGGTTCGGGGTTAAAAAATCCACCCTTTTAAAAATATCCTAAACAGTAAAATCAAATGTAAATACTTCAATATTTTATCAATTGAATCTTTTTTCGTTAAAATTTGTTCAAATACTACAATAAATAGTACAGTAATGGTTAAACAGTTGGGTTTTATTGCATTTTCTTTAAGAAAAATACTTGAAAATGTTTATCACTTTTGCTTCACACTCGAACTTCAGTAGTGCCTTCCCTCGACTGTCTCCACTACTGGCTGAACAGGGCCATACATGCAACGATCCACTGCTACTATCTCCACATCTTCCTGCTTTGGCCAATCATAGAAAATGCGTGTTGAGTCTGTGCGCTTCGCTCTTTTTTTGTGATGGAAGGCTGATGTGGGATCAGCATCTTCGTCATCACTGAAAACTTTTGTTATGATGAAATAGTCCATGTACCATTGATAATCAATGACTAAAGTTGGTTTATTCATATTCAGTTACTCACATTATATATATATATACTATTGTATCATTCTGTCCATCAGAATGATGCAATAGTCCATGTACCATTGACTAGGTGGTTTATTCATATTCAAATAATTCATATTACTAATAATTATGCTTTAACTCACAAATTAGCATGACTGGAGAAGAAAAAATGAAAATATAGTATCGAAAAAAGACTAGAAAAAAATTGCAAAAAAAAACACCTGGCTTTTTCTTACCCCGAGTGACCAAAAATATCTGGGGTAAAAAAAAGCCGGTCCAAAAAACCCTAAAATATCAAAAAAAAATGAATTTTTTTTTGTCAATGAATAAACCATTTAGTAACTATTTTCTTTTGGCTAGCGTTCATAATTTACTAACTAGTTTGATTAATCTACCCAAAAGTTCAGGTGAGTCAGAAAAAAGTTAATTTCGGGTATTTTCTACATGTTTAGGTTTTTAATTTTGTCATGTCCTCCATGTCAATATTTTTATACAAAAACACACATTAATGAAAAGCCCATTAAAAGTACTTGACAGATCAAGGATTGTTTAAATTCTTAAAGCAGCTGTGTCTTCCCCAGACCCCTGGTCTTTTTTTACCCCAACTTACCCCCCGGCTTTTTTTTACCCCAATTGACTATATGTCCAGAGTTGCTGAATGTTGGACAGCCTTGGTCATGGACAGCCTTGGTCATTGTAGACAATAACATGTTAATCACATTTCAATCATGTAAATCTATTCCACGCCCTACATCTACATTTGTAAGGTGAACGGATGATTGTGTCTGTATGTGATCATGTCATGGTTGGATATCTCATCTGCTTTGGCTTTGGAAGTGGAGAAGAGATGGCTGGCTTTGGAGGTGGAGAAGAAATAGCTGGCCTTAGAGGTAGAGGAGAGATGGTTGGCTTTCAAGGTGCACCAGAGAAGTAGGCACTGCTGTGAGCATAGTACTGGTTGAGGAGCTCAGTCAGGCGCAGGGTGCACCAAGGAAGTGGGTACTGCTGTATCTGAATATTTCACTGGTTGAGGAGCTCAGCCAGGCTTGAGGTGCACTAGGGAAGTGGGTACTGCTGTATCTGAATATTTCACTGGTTGAGGAGCTCAGACAGGCTTGAGGTGCACCAGGGAAGTGGGTACTGCTGTATCTGAATATTTCACTGGTTGAGGAGCTCAGCCAGGCTTGAGGTGCACTAGGGAAGTGGGTACTGCTGTATCTGAATATTTCACTGGTTGAGGAGCTCAGACAGGCTTGAGGTGCACCAGGGAAGTGGGTACTGCTGTATCTGAATATTTCACTGGTTGAGGAGCTCAGCCAGGCTTGAGGTGCACTAGGGAAGTGGGTACTGCTGTATCTGAATATTTCACTGGTTGAGGAGCTCAGACAGGCTTGAGGTGCACCAGGGAAGTGGGTACTGCTGTATCTGAATATTTCACTGGTTGAGGAGCTCAGCCAGGCTTGAGGTGCACTAGGGAAGTGGGTACTGCTGTATCTGAATATTTCACTGGTTGAGGAGCTCAGACAGGCTTGAGGTGCACCAGGGAAGTGGGTACTGCTGTATCTGAATATTTCACTGGTCGGACAGGCTTGAGGTGCACTAGGGAAGTGGGTACTGCTGTATCTGAATATTTCACTGGTTGAGGAGCTCAGACAGGCTTGAGGTGCACCAGGGAAGTGGGTACTGCTGTAGCTTAGCATTGCCATTTACTGATGGCTTGACTCTTTTAGTATTGTCTTCACAGTAAATTAGTACTTCTGGAATACCTTGCGGGCGGACAGCGACTTCAAGGTTGCAACTGTTGTTTTCAATCTGACAACATCTGGATACCTTGAAGAGTAATCTACCACAACAAATAGCTGTTCACTTCCTTGACAACAAACAATATTGCAAGCATTTCTGGTTTACATCTCGTACTTCTCTAACAGATCAGATAGACCTGCATCTCTCACTGCCCTGGTGTCCTTCATGGCTCTTCTGCATCTCTCACTGTCCTTGTGTCCTTCATGGCTCTTCTGCATCTCTCACTGTCCTTGTGTCCTTCATGGCTCTTCTGCATCTCTCACTGTCCTTGTGTCCTTCATGGCTCTTCTGCATCTCTCACTGTCCTTGTGTCCTTCATGGCTCTTCTGAATCTCTCACTGTCCTTGTGTCCTTCATGGCTCTTCTGCATCTCCACTGTCCTTGTGTCCTTCATGGCTCTTCTGCATCTTTCACTGTCCTTGTGTCCTTCATGGCTCTTCTACTCTCACTGCCCTAGTGTCCTTCATGGCTCTTCTACTCTCACTGCCCTAGTGTCCTTCATGGCTCTTCTGCATCTTTCACTGTCCTTGTGTCCTTCATGGCTCTTCTGCATCTCTCACTGCCCTGGTGTCCTTCATGGCTCTTCTGCATCTTTCACTGTCCTTGTGTCCTTCATGGCTCTTCTACTCTCACTGCCCTAGTGTCCTTCATGGCTCTTCTACTCTCACATCCCTGGTCTCCTTCATGGCTCTTCTGCATCTCACACTGCCCTATTGTCTTTCATGGCTTTGATTTCATAGCCACTCTCAGGGGCCTGTTTGACTTTGTCGCCACTCCAGGAGGTTTGTCTGAGTTCATAACCACTCCCAGGGGGCTTCTCTCTATCTATGCTCGAACTTTGTTGTCCCAGGCTACCCACTCTCCATCCATTGCTCAAGCTTTGTTGTCCCATGTGTGTTGAAAGGCACGGTGGCACTGTAGCACTTGAGAGTGTGATGTGTGTTAAGGCATGGTTACTCTAACACTTGAGAGTGTCATGTGTGTTAAGGCATGGTTACTCGAGCACTTGAGAGTGTCATGTGTGTTAAGGCATGGTCACTCTAGCACTTGAGAGTGTCATGTGTTGTAAGGTACTGTATGGCAACAAAGAAAATTAAAATTTGCAGACCACATACACCACTAATGACTTCACAAAATATTAGTAGGATTTAATTTGGCTCTGCCCCTTTCAATCTGCAAGCACCAGATTAAAAGCCTCCCCCCCAGCAGGACAGTATATATTAAATTTCATGTACTTGTCCCTCTCCTTGATGTGCTGTCCTGTATTATTGTTCATAGATCCTACTGATTTGTGTGTCCTGCTGTTTAATACTTTGTCCTGTTAGATTGTTCTGTGTGAGAACAATATACTTGGCCAGAGGCACCTCAATGAAACACTCACTCACGAGCTCATCCACAGCTACGACCATTGCCGTGCCAATGTAGACTGGAATGATGTGCAACATTTAGCATGCTCTGAGATCAGAGCAGCTAACCTCAGCAGTGAATGTTTCTTTTGGAAGGAGACATTTGCTCGCCTGAAGTTTGGATGGAAGAAACATCAGCAGGCAAGTTCCTCTCTCTCTTCCCTGTCCCCCCTTCCTACCAACAACACCCTCCCTCCTGACATGGATAACTTTCACCAAAGACCAACTTGACCAAGGTTTTGTGGTAGCCTTCCTGCATACTTACTCTGCTACCTTGTGAGGGATCACATGCACACACACACACACACACATGCATGTGAACACCTGCACACAAACTTGCACACACATGTATGAGCAGAAGATCTGTCCTCTCTCTAACTGTGTGAGTTGACTGTGGCTACATGTACAGTACAAGCCCAAAAACAACTTATGTACTGTTTACGTTGGGCATACGTTCAATATAGAAACATTTAATAGGAAACACTCAAGCAACGTATTACAAATGCAACACACAAACCGTTATTTAGTTATCCAAAACGTGTCAATATTTACAGTATCCTACACGTGTTCAAGAGTGTGTGGTGTTAAGTGTGCGTGTAAAAAATCAGTCAGCCTTCAGTTGATGGGACTGTTGCTTTTGTCGTAGCAGCTTCTACTTTTGTGTCCTGGGAATGGCTCTTAGAAGAATTCTCGCTGCCACCTTGGCTCTAAGCTATAAGTATACTACTAGGTAGAGCTCCAATGACTTGTACCTCCAGTGCCTGCCTATGGTAGTGGTGACTGAGCCTTCACTTCAGTGTAAGTACACTACTAGGCAGAACTCCAATGACTTGTACCTCTAGCACCTGCCTATAGTAGTGACTGAGCCTTCACTTCAGTGTAAGTACACTACTAGGCAGAACTCCAATGACTTGTACCTCTAGCACCTGCCTATAGTAGTGACTGAGCCTTCACTTCAGTGTAAGTACACTACTAGGCAGAACTCCAATGACTTGTACCTCTAGTGCCTGCCTGTAGTGGTGACTGAGCCTTCACTTCAGTGTAAGTCCACTACTAGGCAGAACTCCAATGACTTGTACCTCTAGCGCCTGCCTATAGTAGTGACTGAGCCTTCACTTCAGTGTAAGTACACTACTAGGCAGAACTCCAATGACTTGTACCTCTAGCACCTGCCTATAGTAGTGACTGAGCCTTCACTTCAGTGTAAGTACACTACTAGGCAGAACTCCAATGACTTGTACCTCTAGTGCCTGCCTGTAGTGGTGACTGAGCCTTCACTTCAGTGTAAGTACACTACTAGGCAGAACTCCAATGACTTGTACCTCTAGCACCTGCCTGTAGTAGTGACTGAGCCTTCACTTCAGTGTAAGTACACTACTAGGCAGAACTCCAGTGGCTTGTACCTCTAGCGCCTGCCTGTAGTAGTGACTGAGCCTTCACTTCAGTATAGTTTTTAGTAGTTTTTAGTTGCCTGAAAAATAAACAACTAAAAGCTGTACACATAGAGAACCCAGTAACTTTAACTATTGATACTTTTATAGACTATTGTTTGGTCTTCTGGCAGAATGAAAAATCTGTGTCAGCTGTACCAAGCAGCAAAGTCTTAGGGGGCTCCTCAGTGGGAGATAACTGTGAGGTCAAGGCAGGGAGGCTGATGTACAAAGGCAAGATTTCAGCTATTGAAAGAAAATTCATTCAGTTGTGTATTATTTTGGAATGTAGTTACCCAGGCAACCATTGAGGAGCTGGAGGAAGAATTCAAGCCCGTTATGGAAGACGAGGATATTATATCTGTGGTTAGGGTCAGTGGGTAAGCTCAGGACTGGACTTGCTTGATGACTAGATAACTGATATACCGGGTAGTTGTATTGTTATTTTTATTAAAACAACACCCCCAGTCCCACCCAAACACCACAGAACTTGAAAAACTTTGAGAAACATGCTTGGCAAGTGATCTTCGAAATAATTACATTCAATGCCCTGTAGCCCAACCCTCCAGGTGTCTAATATGCTTCTAACAATGTCTGTAGTTGATCAAAATTATGTTATGCCGTCCACCAATTCAGCTTTGGTCTTGGACTTCACTTCTCTCCTGATGTACTCCTTAACCCGTGCCACAGGTTTTCAATGGGGTTGGCATCTGGAGACTCGGGAGGCATCCTCCACCAATTAATATCGTCCAATTCAAAGAACTCCTTGGACAGCCTGGATGTATGTTTGGGGTCATTGTCCTGCATTAGCGGTGTTGGAGGCAAACATCCTTCACGAAGGGTAAAAGGGTGAAGAAAAAGTGGAGCTCTCATAATACCATCAAAGATGCATATTCCTGTTTCATGCCCAGCCCACACATGCACCTTCACAAAATGTTTCACTCTATAATCAAATAAACAGAAGTTTAAAACACCTTAGTATAGCATAACTCGACACCTCATTACACACCATAATACAGCACCCAACATATCTTGGCTGGTTCTTTGGTACGTACCTGTCGTATCTTTTGGCAACAAAACCTCCTATGTGTTTCCAATTGAACTGTGCACTCGTCCGTCCATATGACTTCTTTTTTTTATACATTGGCTGCCTCTTCAAGGTTCTGCCTGTCTCAGTCCAATCTCTTGACCTAGGATAGGGATAAATAATATCGCCATTGATCAAGCTTATTACGTTGAGTTACTATACAAATTCACCAGTGTTCTATATCAATATCTTGCCCTAGTGGTAAGGCATCACATCTACAAGGTGCCTAAGCTATATATACTTAATGGCTTATCCCAATCGGCATTGGCTCTAGCCAAACTTGCCATCAAGACCCAGGCCTAGATTATCATTAGCCTAAGTACACAGAAAGCTTCTACACTAGATCATTAACTTTCACATTGCTTAATCCCAAAACAATGTTCATCACAACCTTGTTGGCTTCTCTTATCAGTTGGCAAGACACACTGCCTCGAAAAGTGCACACAAGCAATGTCCTGCAGAGCAAGACTGGGTTCCCTTTGCTATGAAGGAGGATGTGCAGTTGGTACGCTGTCTTCTCATCTTCCTGCATCTTTTCCTCCACGACTTTCTGGACAGCAGCTGTAACCAACGAAAATCTCCCACTCCATGGCATCAGGCGATGGTGGTACCAGTCTTGTGGGGTACGCTTGACGGATGCTTTGTGTTATTGCTGTCATCTCCCTTCAAAATACGGACGATAGCATACTTGCGTTGTTGGCAAATGGTATAGCAATGCTATGAAAATGGTACATAAAGTTTTGGGGGATTGTACTTAGTAGCTAGCAAGTGAACCAACATGTTCTCTGCCACCACTGCACCTGGTAGCTAGCAAGTAAACTAACATGTTCTCTTCTACCACTGCACCTAGTAGCTAGCAAGTGAACTAACATGTTCACTGCACCTGGTAGCTAGCAAGTGAACCAACATGTTCTCTGCTACCACTGCACCTAGTAACTAGCATATCCAAAGTGTGTGGTGGTCTGTGGGACATATCCTATGCGTGTGCTGGTCTGTGGGACATATCCTATGCGTGGGTGGTCTGTGGGACATATCCTATGTGTGTGCTGGTCTGTGTGACATATCCAATGTGTGGGGTGGTCTGTGCGACATTCTATGTGTGTGGTGGTCTGTGTGATTTTCTTGTGTGTGGGAAATATCCTATGAGTGAGAGGTGGTGGGACATATCCTATGTGTGTGATCCTATGTGTTTGGTGTTTGGTGGTCTGTGGGACATATCCTATGCGTGGGTGGTATGTGGGACATATCCTGTGTGTGTGGTGGTCTGTGGGACATATCCTGTGTGTGTGTGGTGGTCTGTGGGACATATACTGTGTGTGTGTGTGGTGGTCTGTGGGACATATCCTGTGTGTGTGGTGGTCTGTGGGATGTATCCTATGTGCGTGGTTGTGTGACATATCCTGTGTGAGTGTAGTGTGTGTAACATCTCCTGTCTTAAGTGTGTTGGAGTGTGTTGGAGTGTGTTAAGTTATTATGTTTTATCCTGTGTGTGCAGGTCTGTGTGAGGTACAGAGCAGCCATGTCTCTGCTGGTGGTCAATGACCTCACAAAGAAGGAGGCCTTTGAAGCAGTGGACTCAGTCTTTGACAGTTGCTTTAAGGACACTATCCCCTTTGAAAGAATCCCGCCGTAACATTCAAGGTTGACTTGCCACCATTTGAACTGGTCTATGATGAATGCATGGATGGGATATCAGTCTAATTCCAGTCTATTTACTATCAGTTAACCAAACACATCCACTGGAATCATGCATATTAATGCATATTCCTCGAGGCACTTAATTTGCTTTATTTAAATATTCATGCATCTTCATGGCAATACAGCCAACAGTGTGATTATGAGCATGTTATATCATGACAATATTGCCATGACAACAGCAAGATGTGATGACAATATGAAGTTGTGTTTTCATGACTCTATGAGGATATCTCTCTGTGAAGAATAGAGGTTCTGCTGTCCTTCTCTCACACTAGGCTCAAACCACAGCCTGTGCCCTTGAAATAAGAATCCGATACCAGCCCCTGGAAAGAAGATATTTTATTGGAATTGGAGATGGAAACTCTCAAAGAGCTACTGGAGGACTGGATGAATGCATCCGCCCCCTTGCAGTTCAAAAGATAGCTGCCTTCTAACACCTCTCCATTTTGGCGTATGCTAGTGGTATTCAGGAGAACACACTTGCCCAGGAGGTGCAGGTTTTCCTCATTGGAGTTTATCATCATATCCATCAAAATCTCGTGGAAGAGTAACTTAAGGGGGAATAATGTCAAAAAAATACACCTCGACAATACCAATCATAACTTCCACCCACTACCCTCTAGCAACATAATTTTTGTACCAAAATGTAGCTTAGAAGATAAGCTATTTAATGATGTATTTAACTTTTGTCATAGATATTTCTTATGCCAAAGTGTCAGCCAGGCAATCCAACTTTTGCCCTGTGCTCGAATTAAAATGCTAAGTGGCTGTTAGGTGGTTTATGGTAAGAGTACATGTAGTAGTTTCACCTAAACTATTTGAATCGGTATGATAATGCACCACAGGAGAGTAGTGGACATTGTATAGTATACTTGGACATTGTATATGTACGACCCCTTACCTGATGGACCCTTTACCCAATACTCAGTTGTTGCTTTGGAGACGCATGATATTTGCATTCAGTTCAATCCAAGAAGTAAAGGCATACGGCGCTATCCTCTATGTGTGCAACAACTCTTGTATAGCTTCTATTAGCCAACTACAACAGCAGCCTAGGAAAGGAAGGCATCCAGAGAGTGCAATTCACGGTGATTCCAATTGAAGAGCACCACCACGATGGAAGCTGTCGGATGTCCTTTCCCGGGCTGTCTACAATACCCCAGCAGTGGTCTTGTCAACCCATGCCATGACCCACAGCAGGGCTACCAAGGCCAAGCCCGCCCCGTGAAACGGCCTGAAATCTCATCCAGGGGCTCGACTGAAGGTTGGTCCTACTTTATGATCAGATGGAAATCATACTCGCAGGCAGTGCAGCTATCAGGCCGAGACACCTCGGTCCAGCTCCTTGAATGCCGTGACGCCAAGTTGCGTAGGGATGTCACCAGAAACGCCATCGGACCCACCCCACTGGAAGAGATGACGGAGGCAGACCTACTCAAGGCCAACAGAGCATTGGCTGTCAGGGAGGAGAACCCCAGGGTGGCCCTGAGTAGGATGTCCCAGGATCGGGGAGAACCAGTCAAGGTGTTTGCGGCCAGGCTCCGTGGCCAAGCTGAAGTGTGCCGGTTCACGAAGAAGTGCGCCGGCTGTGACCGCATCTCGACCGCATCTCGAACCAAGGGGAGGAGCGTGTGGCGGATCAGCTTTGCGTCGGTCTGGCCGACGCAGAGATACAGGAAGATCTTCTGAAGCACCCAGATCAGGACATGGGTGTGGAGGACACGATTCGCTTCGTGGAGGTGCGGGCAGCTGGCAAACGATCAGCGGTGTCAATGACCATGCCCACATCCACGAGCGCCATCGACGATGATGGAGGGGGAGAGGCAATCAGCAGTACCTACAGGTGTCAGCAGAAACGCCACACCCACCTGAAACCAATCCACACCCCCAGGCCAAACCCCAACCAGAGAATACAGCCACTCCAACCCGAGGAACACCTCAACCAAGGGCCAGAGCCAATCCCTCAACAGGTCCCCCAGAGCCACGCCCAACAACCGTGGCATCTGCAACTTCTGTGGCCGCCAAGGCCACGGAGAACAGGAACACACGGCCCACAGGCGCATCCACTGTCCTACATTTGGCACCACGTGTTCATCCTGTGGTCGACAGAACCATACTGCCCAGATGTGCTGGCAATCCGTGGAACACGAGAGCGCCATATTCGAACAAGTCGACACGATGGTTGAAGGAACCCTCCACCATCAGACCTGGGACCCAATATCCCAGCTCCGGACCCAGAGGAAGTCACCACCCCAACCGCACGTAGACGTCTCACTATCAGCGCTGGCCGAGGACTTCAGACACCAAGGCCACACCCTCCGCACGGAGACCCACAACCTCGCCACCACTGACACAGGCTGCCTAGCTGGCCCAGGCCTCCTGTCCAGGCTCCGTCTCACAGCCTCAGATCTCATACCTGTAAACATGATTATGCACTCGGTCAGCGGCACCAACCTGCCGATCCTAGGAGCAGCTATCATCAGGATCAGGGCCAACCCCACAGGCCCCGAAACGAGACAGATGATCTACTTTTCTGAGATTGCCAACAAGCTGTACCTCACCCTTGCCACCTGCGCAGACCTGGGACTGATCCCCAAGGATTTCCCCCTCAGCACGCCCATGTCACCCTCGGGAAAACGCAAGGCAAGGGGACAGACGCTGGAACAACGCCCACACAAAATCGACATCATCTCAGCGGACCCGCAGGCCAGACCTCCAGATCAACACCAGACAATCCCGCAGACCAGATTTCTGCCACCTATCGTGCTCCCAACTCAGACCCCAAGGGTGAGCCAGTCAGGGCGGGATACAATAGTTACATCCCCAAAACCTGCTCATGCCCAACCAGGGCACAACCGTCCCGCAGACCCACCAGCCTCCCATTCCCAGCCACAGAGGCCAATCGGGGTCGGCTCGAGCAGCACCTACGGGACCTGTACGCGGGCAGTGCTTTCAACGTCTGCGAGCACCAACCCCTCCCCATGATGTCCGGCCCTCCACTGAGCCTCAACATCGACCCCACAGCCACCCCCAAACCCTACCACACTCCCATTGCCATCCCCTTACACTGGCAGGACGAAGTAAAGGCCGGCCTCGACCGGGATGTCCGCCTCGGAGTCCTGGAGCAGGTCCCCCTGACACTTGGTGCCATCGAATGGTCATATGCACCAAGAAGAACGGGTCCCTCAGGCGGACCATTGATTTTCAACAATTAAACCAGCACGCAACCCGGGAGACGCACCACACACAGACCCCATTCCACCAGGCCAGAGCCGTTCCAGTGCACACCAAGAAGACCATCTTTGATGCCTGGAATGGTTACCACTCCGTCGCCCTCGCGGAAGCCGACCGCCACTTCACTACCTTCATCACCCCATGGGGACGGTATCGGTATCGCTCCGCACAACAGGGCTACATAGCCTCTGGAGATGCCTACACAGCCCGCTATGACAGCCTCGTAGCCGGAGTCGAGAAGAAAACCAAATGCATCGATGATGCCCTCCTCTGGTTAGGCTCCATTGAGGATGCATTCCACCAGGTAACGGAATGGTTAGACATCTGTGCGAGAAACGGCATCACCCTCAACCCGAGCAAGTTCTGCTTCGCCCAAGATGAAGTAGAATTTGCCGGATTCGAGATAACTCAGACAGAGGTCATGCCCTGTCGAAAGTACCTCCGTGCCATCTCCGAATTCCCGACACCAACAAGCATCACAGACATACGGACCTCGTCAACCAGGTCGCGTATGCCTTCTCCATGGCGTCCGTGATGTCCCCCTTCCGCTCCCTACTCAAGCCATCCTCCCCGTTCACATGGAGCCCAGATCTCCAGCAAGCATTCGACGCTTCCAAGACAGAGATCTGCACAAGGATCCACGAAGGGGTCAAGATTTTCGATAAGAACCTCCCCACCTGCCTGGCGACTGACTGAAGCAAGGACGGGATTGGGTACTGGCTATTCCAGAAACACTGCCAGTGCCCATCCTGCGAGATCTTCTGCTGCCAGGAGGGGTGGAAGGTTATCCTAGTCGGATCCCGGTTCACCCACCCAGCAGAGTCGAGATACGCACCCGTCGAAGGAGAAGCACTGGCCATGGTGGACGCGCTTGACAAAGCTCGCCATTTCGTGCTCGGCTGCAGTGACCTTGTCATTGCAGTCGACCACAAGTCCCTCTTAAAGCTCTTTGCGATCGATCCTTGGAGGACATCCCCAACACCAGGTTACGCAATCTGAAGGAGAAAACACTCAGGTACAGATTCCGGATGGTGCACATTCCCGGCGTGAGAAATAAGACAGGCGACGCCCTCTCACGCCACCCATCCAGGATCCCCAGCCCAACCATGATGAACCTCCCCGACGACAACACGGCACCCGACTCGGATTGCCCCAACCACAGCCCCAGGATACCAACTACACTCCTGGCAGGCATCTCTATCGCTCAACCCACCGAGGACGACGACACCGGCCTTGCAACCGCCCTCTGCGCCGCCATCACACGCATACCCCTCGACTGGGAGACACTCCAGGTCGCCACTGCAGCAGACGAGTCCCTACAGAAGCTCTCCCTACTCATCGAACACGGGCCGCCAGAAAGAAGGCACCTCATGCCACCAACGACCCGGGATTACTCCCCCTTCATCCACGCCCTCTCCACAGTCGACGGAGTCATCTGCCACGGGGACAGGATCATTATCCCAACAGAGCCTGCCTCGACGCACTCCATGCAGCTCACCAAGGCGTTAGCAAGATGACCGCACGGGCAGAAGCCTCCATATTCTGGCCAGGGATAACCAAAGATATTGCGGCCACCAGAGACAGATGCGCCGTATGCAACGGCAACGCCCCCTCTCAACCCGCCATGCCGTCCATCACACCAGTGGAACCCATCTACCCATTCCAGCACATATGCGCAGATTTTTTTCACCACCAAGGGGTCACCTACCTTGTCCTGGTGGACCGCTTCTCCAACTGGCCAGTCGTCACCACGTCTAGAGACGGAGCAACAGGCCTCACCCAGACGCTCAGAGACACGTTCTCAACCTTCGGGATACCCGACACACTTACGTCGGACGGCGGCCCAGAATTCGCCTCCCACACAACCAGGGCCTTCCTGGCCAACTGGGGAGTGCACCATAGAATATCGTCGGCATACAACCCTCATGCAAACTGCCGGACCGAAGTTGCAGTGAAAACCATAAAGCGACTGATCGCCGGAAACACCGGCCCAGACGCCTCTCCGATAAGTTCCACAAGGCCCTATTGCGGTACAGAAATGGACCGGATCCTGAGACCAAGATGTCTCCCGCCACTTGCCTCTTTGGCAGACCCACCCGTCCCCGGCATCCCAGACCGCTATCGGCCTCACAGACTGGTCCGACCATCTCAATCTCCGCGAGAGGGCACTCTCCAAACGAGCCATCACGGGCCGAACATGATGGGACGAACACACCCAGGGCCTCTCCCCCCTCAGTGCCCGTTCACTGGAAGAAGGTCAAAGCCAACTTGGATAGCGACGTCCGTCTCGGAGTCCTTGAGAAGGTCCCCACCGGCACGCCTGACACATGGTGCCACCGCATGGTGATCGTAGGGAAGGCTAACGGAGAACCACGACAAGTTGTGGACTTCCAACCCCTCAATGCTCACGCAACCCGAGAGACGCACCACACAAAGTCTCCCTACCACCAAGCCCGCAGCGTACCCAAGATGATGAAGAAGTCCGTGTTTGACGCGTGGAACGGGTACCATTCCGTTCCACTTCACCCAGATGATACTCATTTTATGACCTTCATCACGCCTTGGGGACGATACCGCTACCTGACAGTCCCCCAGGGTTACAAGTCCTCAGGTGATGGATACACCGCCAGATTTGACGCGATTATAGAGGGCATCAACAACAAGACCAAATGTGTGGATGATACCCTCATTTGGTCCAAGAACCTCGCTCAGGCGTTCACGGACGCGGCCAACTGGCTCACCCTCTGCGGTGCCAACGGCATCACTCTGAACCCAGACAAGTTCGTGTTTGCCCAAGACACAGTCCAATTCGCCGGCTTCGAGATAGGCCCCACCACCGTCAAACCTGCCCGGAAATTTACAAAGGCCATAGCCGAATTCCCTATCCCCACCTGCACCACTGATGTCCGCTCATGGTTCGGCCTGGTGAATCAGGTAGCCTACACCTTCTCCCGGGCAGACACAATGGCGCCATTCAGAGACCTACTTATGCCATCCACCAAGTTTGTCTGGACCAATGAGCATCAGGAGGCGTTCGAGGCTTCCAAACAGGAGATTATCGAGCAGATACAGACCGGAGTGGAGATCTTTGAAAAGAATCGCACCACATGCATTGCTACTGACTGGAGCAAGTCTGGGATTGGGTTCTGGATGTTTCAGCGCCACTGCTCATGCCCCCAACGAGAGCTATTTTGCTGCAAGGAGGGCTGGAGGATCACTCTGGTCGGATCTCGGTTCACTAATGCGGCCGAGTCCAGATATGCAGCCATCGAGGGCGAAGCCCTCGCGGTCGCCGAGGCCCTCCAGCGCTGTCGCAACTTCATCCTGGGCTGTACAGATCTCTTCATTGCGGTAGACCACAAGCCCCTGCTCCGAATCTTTGTAGATCGCGCCCTGGCAGACATCAGCAACGCCAGGTTGTGCAACTTGAAGGAGAAGACCCTTCCATATTCATTCAAGATGGTGTACATCCCTGGCGTGCGCAACTGCACGTCGGATGCTTTGTCTCGCCACCCTTCCGGTCCACACAAACCCCCCGGGATGTCACTGCCGGACGCTGTTTCAGCGCCACCTCCCCGTATTCCCCCAGTACTGATGGCCGGGCTCTCAGTTGAGACGGATGCCACCACGGACGAGAACGACCTTGCTCACTCCATGTGCTCCGCATTGAGACAAGGCTGCCCCTCACATGGCAGCGCCTCAAGGAGGAAACCACTTCGGACGACGCCATGCAGCTCTTGCTGTCCACAATAGAGGACGGATTCCCATCGAAACAGGCTGATCTGCCACTCACCATACGTCCGTTTTTCATACATCGCCCTCACCTTTACACGGTTGACGGAGTGGCTGTATTCAAAGACAGAGTCATTATACCACCTTCCCTGAGAGCAGAATGCCTGCAAGCGCTCCATTCTGCCCACCAGGGTACTACCATGATGCAATCAAGAGCCGACGCGTCGATCTTCTGGCCGGGGATCGCGGCTGACATAGCCCATCACAGGGCATCATGCACCATGTGCAATACTATGTCACCTTCTCAGGCATCTCTGCCTCAGACGCCTCCCAAACTTCCAACGCGGCCATTCCAGAGCTTATGTGCCGACTACTTCCACCACAAGGGCACACCTATGTGGTGATAGTCGACCGCTTTTCTGGATGGCCCATCGTCGAACGCTCAACCAACGGCGCCACTGGCCTCATCTCCAGCCTCAGGTCCATCTTCGTCACTTTTGGCATCCCGGACGACCTCACCACAGATGGCGGCCCTGAATTTACGGCATCAACTACGAAGAAGTTCCTGGCTGACTGGGGTGTCCACCACCGGCTATGCTCTGTCACCTACCCACACGGCAATTCCCGTGTGGAAATCGGTGTCAAGACCATCAAGCGCACCATTGCCGGTAACACGCCGGACAATGGCGAACTTGATTGCGACAGCTTCCAGCGAGCCATACTCACATCGCAACACCCCAGACCCCATCATGAAGATATCCCCTGCCATAGCAGTATTCGCCAGACCGATCAAGGATCTCATCCCTGTCCTCCCGGGCAAGCTCCATCTCCATCCATACTGGAATCGACTGCTGGACCACCGGGAAGCCGCTATGGCTACCAGAGGCGAGACAGAACTCAGCAAGTGGTCGGAACACACCCGTCCCCTCACCCAGCTCAAGATTGGCGATGTCGTACGGGTGCAGAACCAAACTGGCCCTTTCCCCCGACGATGGGATAAGACTGGTACAGTGATTGAGGTTCGTCAGTTCCATCAATACTGGGTACGCATGGCCGGCTCAGGCAGGGCCACTTTGCGCAACAGGAAGTTCTTACGTAAATGTGCCGTCCCCTCACCATCTGCTATCAGAGGACACTTCCCCGACGACCCTGTACACCAGCTGGAAGCGACTCCACTTCCAGACCACGCGCCCATGACTACGCCATTCGAAATCAATGCGGACACAGCAACTGAGGACACCCCTCCGACGGACACTTCGCATACCACCAGACCGCCCCTGGATACTTCCCATACTCCACTGACACCCCGAACCCATCCAAGTACCCATCGTGGAGCATTGGACAATACCGGTTCCCCGTTGCCATTCAGCAATATTCCTCCCTCTCAGGCAACCCATAATCTTAGCCGACCCGCCTCGCCAGCACCTGTGCGCATACCAACACTTCGCCGCTCCAAGCGACAGTGTGTTACTCAACATCGGCTGAACTACAAGGAGTAATCGGCCTGGGGGAGATAGCTAATACCTAATAACTAATGGGCAGAACGACCCTTTACCCACACGCTAATACCTACATGTATGCGCATGCTCACAAGTAACTAATCATTGTTGCACGCATTGTCTTTCTGTGAACATCTATTTTAAATCCTTGTCGATCAGTTAGATAAATAGTGTTGATATCTTATCTATATATGAGCAGAGACACCATTTAAAATAGTTGTTAAAAAGTGAAAGTTAGCATTTTGACATTATTCCCACCTTAAGACAACGGTTCAACAGCATCCTCATCATTGTCAAGCTGGTAGCTAGCTAGTAGGTAACAGGTAAGGTGATTATAGTCCTCTACATAACAGATGGTAACAGACGGGAGGTGTTGTTATGGAAGGTGCCTATGTATGAGCACACGGATAGCTTGGAGTCGTTTCAAGCGATGTTGCCATCCCTTTGGACTTCTATTACAGGTTGAGATAAGAGAAGAGTTGCACAAATGGTCTGGCACATGTTACATGCAGGAACAAGGGAGACTATCTCAATCTCTATCTCTGCTCAGACATTCTGCTCTTGGCCAAATATATCTTCAATAATTTCTGACACAGTTCTTAGTCTAAATTGCCACCGCACACCTTCCTGACCATGCATGGACTTCACATACTTCTCCATTCTTTGCCAATTTATATAATTTAGCATACTCTTGCCGTTTACTTCCTCCTCCCAATCTTTCTCATTTCTCACCTTCATTTTCCGCTTCCACTTGTATACTGACCTAACCTCATCGTTAGGCTCGTATTTTCTCCTCAAGATCTCTTTCCCACCATCCAATTCCTCCATCCTCTCTTTAATTTTCACCAATTTGCTGTTCTAACACAAATCTCTTACCAAACAAAACCTTCATCTCTTCCCTCCTCTCCTCCAGCTTCCTCCACCCAAAATCCCCCCCCCCACCCCGTAAGTTTCTCGATGGTGGATAATGCTAAGTGCTAGCAATGAAGGCAATAGGCAATAGAAAATCAACTATAACTATTTTAAACACAATTGTAGCTAGCTATATTATTTTGCTAGATAGAGCTAAAGTGTGATGCTAAGGGAATTCATAAACTGTCTCAGAGACTTAGCTAGAACCAAGGTTTTTTCTGCCGATTCGAGTAGATGCTTGTTCTAATTCCAGATTTTATTGTGAGCCCTCATGCACGTGCCTCTCCTCTCAAATGTTATACATCAAGACTATTAAAGATACAAACAGGACACACACACAAACACGCATGGATGCACACACACACATACACTCACACACTTACTTCTCCTTTTTGGCCACTGAGGATGCCGTCATCATCATTTCCAGTATGATAATGCCAAACTGAGCATTCATAGCAAGGAGGGACTAGACATAAAATAGAAGGTGAAGGGGAAAAACTTGTAGTTACGAATTTAGAGTCTGAATACTTCACCATGAACTTGATATATAGCTCAAAAGATGTTTCTCTCTGTGTGCTCTCTTTTGATACTAAATACGTATACTAAATACGTATAACTATGCCAAAGTTACTGCACCTAAAGAGAGAGGACCTCAAAATCTGAGTGCCTGATTTTGCAACATGTCTAACTCGAGATTGTCATGTGCTAGAGAGCTGACATTAGTACCTGTGGCTAGAGGATGCCCTAACAATGAGTGTGCATTGGTTGAAAATCAATTTCCTTTTCCAACCGCACACTTTACCATGTATATATGTACTAGCATTTTAGCGTCGCATTGTAGGCAGTAGGGCATCCTCTAGCCAATGGCAGATGTCTAGCATTTGACCATCTCGAGTTAGACATGTTGCAAAATTGGGTGCTCAGGTTTTGAGGTACCTCACTTTAGCTGTAGTAACTTTGGCATAGTTATACCTATCCAAAAAATTTATCAAAAGCGACAGAGATACTATAATGTTGAGCTATAGCTAGTTCACACGTGAAGTGTGCAAAATCTATGGAGCTCTATAGTCATAGCCACAAGCACCTTCTATTTTGTATATTCCTACCCTTTAAAGAGTGGCACGATATAATTCCAATCATCTGGGAATACTTGCCAAATTAACTAGAGAACACAACACTTCCAACCATCCTGTTCCCACTATACTTCAACATCTCGTTAATTATGCCATCAAGACCAGGAGCCTTGCCCCTCTTTGACCCCTGTACATCTGGAATCCAACCGGCTGACCATCCAGTCAACTTCTTTAGCTTTACACTCGAGGTTGTCTATTGGAACATCCTCCCCTGACTTGGACACCCTGCCTACTCCTTCCCAATGCTTGGCCAAAACCTCCAGTAAATCCTTCCTCTTCTCCACTATATAAAACCCCATTTTCCTCTCATTCTCTGAATTTGACATTGATTCTTCTTTCTTCTTTCCCGCCCAAAATAACTTACAGCTCTCTCTCCTTGCTCTTTAATCTTTTCTATGTAACCTTCCTCAGTCTCTTCCTAATCAACCTCTTCACACGTCTTCTGCACTCTTATTATTCCTCCCATTGCCATAATAATCTTTCTTCACTTACATTGTTACCCCTAGACTCTCTAAGCTTCCTACAGGACACTAGTCATGCTACTTCAATCTCATGAGACCACCATCCCTTACATCTGTCTGTTAGTTTTTTCTTCCCTATACCCAACTCAGATGCCCAAAGCACAATGTGTCTCCACACTTCCCAAATTTACTTTCTCTGTCCTTCACCATCACTAGTACTGCCACACATTCCTCCCAACCTCTGAAACTCTCGATCACTACATGTTGGTATTCTTCCCAATCCATCTTACCGTCAACCTACTGTGGAGTACTTACTCTTTCCTCCAATCTACCAATTCTCACAACGTACTATATCAAGTTATGGTCTCACTAGATAAGTGTGGCAATATCAAGTTTTCCGTCCAACTCCCACGACGGCTCATTTTTCTTGACAATCATTGGCGAGCGAGGCGAGCTCTCCATAGGGAGTTGGGTAGAAAAATTGGTAGTGCCGTGCATGGCGTATATAACTCACTAACCAAATGCATCAGGTAAGTTAGCTACTCACTAATGACATACAGCAGGTAAGTTAGCTACTCACTAATGATATACAGCAGGTAAGTTAGTAATGACATACAGCAGGTAAGTTAGCTACTCACTAATGACATACAGCAGGTAAGTTAGCTACTCACTAATGACATACAGCAGGTAAGTTAGTTACTCACTAATGACATACAGCAGGTAGTGGATAATGAACCTTCTCTGTATGAACATTATTACGTAGGACCCTTTACCGGACTGAGGCCATTTACCCATTACACATGCGCACACGCCTTTGATGCCAGTTATTGCACGCATTGCTTTTGTTGAACATCAATTGTTTATCGAGTTGCGTCTTCATAGCAAACGCGCATAGCGCCATTCTCTATGCGTGCAATAACTCTTGATTGGTAGAGAATAGATTCTATTAGTCTGTTAGACCTGGCAGGAGAAGATTCGGCTACCTGACGAACAATTGTCGGCATCACTCCAATAGACGCCCACCAACCTCATGGAAGCAGTACTATGCCCATTCCCTGGATGCACCTACAGCACGCCAACGGGGATGGACCCAGCTGTGGCAGCAGTGGTGCTATCCACTCATGCCATGACCCACAGCCAGGCTACCAAGGCCAGACCCGCGCCTGTGAAGAGGCCAGAGGTCTCCTCCGGAGGCACGACCGAGGGTTGGTCTTATTTTACCACTCGATGGCGGTCCTACGTCCAGGCTGTCCAGCTGACCGTCACAGACATCCCCATCCAGCTCCTAGAATGCTGTGATGCAAGGCTGAGGCGCGATGTGACCCGGAACGCGGCCGATCCCTTACCAATTGAAGAGATGTCCGAAGGGGACCTGCTCAAGGCTATCAGGGCACTAGCTGTCAGGGAGGAAAATCCTAAGGTGGCCAGGGTGGCCTTGAGCAGGATGACCCAAGACTGAGGAGAGCCTGTCCGGGCTTTCGCGGCTCGGCTACGCGGCCAAGCTGAGGTCTGCAGGTTTGTCAAGGCATGCACAGGCTGCGCAATCATCTCCAACCAGGGGGAGGAGCATGTTGCCGATCAGCTCTGCATTGGCCTAGCCGATGCAGAGATCCAGGAAGACCTGTTGAAGCACAGTGACCAGGAGATGGGGGTCGAGGAGACCATCCGCTTTGTGGAAGTCAGAGCTGCGGGGAAGCGCTCGGCCGTGTCAATGACCACGCCTACCACCACAAGTGCCATAGATGAGGACGAAGGGGGCGAGGCAGTGGCCAGCACATACAGGCGCCAGCAACGACGCCCCATCCCACGCACAGGGCCAGAATCTAACAAGACCACCCCCAACCGACCTCGAACCACCCACACAAACCAAGCCCAAGCCAGAGTGCAGAGCCACCCCAACCAGAGGCACATCTCAACCCGGGGCCAAGGCCAAACAAATCAACCCACCAGAGCCAACACCAACAACAGCAGGGGCATCTGCACATTCTGTGGCACTACAGGACCCGGAGAGCAAGAGAGGACAGCCCACAGGAGACAACACTGTCCAGCCTTCGGCACCACCTGCTCAACATGTGGACGACAAAACCATTCAGCCCACATGTGCTGGCAGAACATCGAGCACGAGAGTGCCGTATTCGAGCAGATGGACACGATGTCAGAAGGCATCCTCCAACACCAATCCTGGAACCAATCATCCCACTCATGGATCCAACGACGATCCCCACCACAGCCAAGCTTGAACGTCGCCATATCAGCCAGAACGGAGGATTTCCGAATTCATGGACATACCCTACGCAGAGAGACGCTCAACCTCGCCACCACCGCCATGGCAGACACCGGTTGCCAGAGCTGCCTCGCAGGCCCCACCCTATTGGCCAACCTCCAGCTCACCGAGACCGACCTCATTCCCGTGAACCTCATGATGCATTCGGCAAGCGGCACCAACTTACCCATCTTGGGAGCTGCCCTTCTGCGGATCAAGATACCATCCACGAACCTCGAGACGAGGCAGATGGTATACTTCTCCCCAATCGCAAGCAAGCTATACCTCAGCCTTGCAACCTGCTCAGACCTGGACCTCATCCCCAGAGGCTTCCCTCTCAGCACGCCCACGGCACCCCCGGGAGACGGCCAGGCTAGGGGACCGAGACAGGGACAACCTCCACAACCATCGGACCTACAGACCAGTCCTCCAGCTCACCATCACCAAGATGCCCTATTGACCAGCACCCAACCCAGCCGACCCACCCCACCCAGCCGATCAAGGAGCAACAACCACAGTGCGAGCCACACAGTAGGGATAGGACAACCTCAGCAGCCCAAACCATGCTCATGCCCGACCAGAACAGGACCACCCCCCAGGCCAACACAACTGCCATTCCCTGCCACTGAAGCCAACAGGGGGAAACTAGAGCAACACCTGCGGGACCTATATGCGGCGAGCGCATTTAACATCTGCGAACACCAACCCTTACCCATGATGTCTGGTCCCCCCTTGAGCCTCACCATCGATCCCACAGCCACCCCCAAGCCTTGCCACACCCCAATATCCATCCCCATCCACTGGCAAGAGGAGGTCAAAGCTGGGCTGGATAGAGACGTACGTCTCGGCGTACTGGAGAGAGTTCCCCTGGGAACCCCGGACACTTGGTGCCACCGCATGGTGATTTGCACCAAGAAGAACGGGTCTCTCAGGAGGACAATCGACTTCCAAGCACTTAACCTCCATGCAACGCGAGAAACCCACCACACCCAGTCACCCTTCCACCAGGCCAGAGCCGTTCCAAGCAATACCAAGAAGACTATCTTTGACGCCTGGAACGGCTACCACTCTGTGGCACTCGCGGAGGAGGACAGACACTTTACGACGTTCATTACGCCTTGGGGAAGATACCGGTACTGCTCGGCACCTCAGGGATACATTGCGTCGGGTGACGCGTACACTGCCCGCTATGATGCACTCATCTCACACATCACCAACCGCACCAAGTGCATCGACGACGCATTACTGTGGTCAGACACCATCGCCGAGGCCTTCCATCAGGCCACAGAGTGGCTAGACCTCTGCACCACAAACGGGATAACACTGAACCCGAGCAAATTCCGCTTCGCCTGCGATGAGGTGGAATTTGCCGGGTTCCAGATCACCCGGACGGAAGTCAAGCCATCTCCGAAGTACCTCGAATCGATAGCCAACTTCCCTACACCTCAAGGCATCACAGACATACGCGCCTGGTTCGGCCGTGTGAACCAGGTAGCATATGCGTTCTCCATGGCATCTGTGATGTCCCCGTTCAGAGCCCTCTTGAAACCATCATCCCCCTTCACCTGGGACACCGCACTGCAAGACGCTTTCGACGCCTCAAAGAAGGAAATCTGCTCGAAAATCCACGAAGGAGTAAGAATCTTCGAAAAGTCCCGCCCCACCTGCCTGGCAACAGACTGGAGCAAAGACGGGATAGGGTACTGGCTATTCCAGAAACACTGCCAGTGCCCGTCCCGCGAGATATTCTGTTGCCGGGACGGTTGGAAGGTCACCTTAGTGGGCTCAAGATTTACCCACCCCGCCGAGTCACGCTACGCCCCAGTGGAAGGAGAGGCACTGGCAGTGGCCGACGCGCTGGACAAAGCTCGCCACTTTGTACTTGGCTGCAGCGACCTGGTCATAGCCGTCGACCACAAGCCACTCCTGAAACTCTTTGGAGACCGCACACTGGAGGACATTCCCAACACCAGGTTGAGGAACCTCAAAGAAAAAACCCTCCGATATCGTTTCCGGATGGTGCACATCCCTGGCGTGAAGAACAAGACCAGTGATGCCCTCTCACGCCACCCATCCGGGACACCCACCCCACACAGGCTGCACCTACAGGATGACAGCACAGCACCAGACACCCCATGCCCCAGAATCCCGACCAACCTTCTGGCCGGCATCTCCATCGCCCCCCTGAACGAAGAAGACGACCCCCAATGTGATGACTTGGGCCTGGCCACTGCCATCAGCGCAGCCATCGCCGACATCCCCCTCAATTGGGAGGACATCCAAGTCGCGACAGCAGCCGACGGACCACTCCAAGAACTCATCCTCATCATCGAAGAAGGCCCACCAGCAAGAAGAAACCTCATGCCACCTTCAATCAGGGAATTCTTCCCGTTCATTGACACGCTCTCCACAATTGACGGAGTGATATGCCGAGGAGACAGAATCATCATACCCGCCTCACTCCGCCCCACATGCCTCAACGCCCTCCATGCCGCCCACCAAGGAGTCAGCCGCATGAACGCAAGAGCAGCGCATCAATATTTTGGCCGGGCATTACCAAGGACATAACCGCGACCAGGGACAGATGCGCAACTTGCAACGGTAACGCCCCATCCCAACCAGCCATGCCCTCCATCACCCCCGAAGAGCCGCTATACCCATTCCAGCACATTGCAGCGGACTTCTTCCACCACCAGGGGATCAACTATCTCGTGCTAGTGGACCGGTACACAAACTGGCCGGTAGTGACACCATCCAGGGAGGGAGCACCCGGGCTCGTCCAGACACTCCGGGAAACCTTCTCCACGTTTGAAATCCCGGACACACTGACATCGGACGGCGGCCCAGAGTTCTCCTCCCACTCCACCAGACAATTCTTGACCGATTGGGGGGTACACCACAGAATCACATCAGCATACCACCCACACGCCAACTGCCGTGCCGAGGTGGCGGTCAAGACCATGAAGAGACTCATCACCGGCAACACCGGCCCTGGAGGCATGCTCACGGACAAGTTCCACAAAGCCCTTCTACAATATAGGAACAGCCCAGACCCCGAAACGAGAATGTCACCGGCAGCCTGCCTGTTTGGAAGACCCACACGGGACCTCCTACCCGGAATCCCCGAACGATACTGCCCCCACACAGAGTGGACAGACCGCCTGGATCTACGTGAGAGAGCCCTAACCAAACGATCAATGACCAACCGCACTCGCTGGGACGAGCACTCCCAGGGACTGTCCCCCCTGAAATGCGGGGACACAGTTATGGTCCAAAACCAGTCAGGCCGTCACCCTAATAAATGGGACAAGACGGGCACGGTGGTCGAAGTACTTCAATACCATCAGTACGCGGTGAGGACGGATGGCTCAGGAAGACTAACGACAAGGAACAGACGTTTCCTCCGTCGATACAACCCCATCCCTTCCTCACCGCCCACCACCGTCCCGTCCTTCCCACCCCCAAACCCACTACCGATACAAACCCACCAGAACGTTCAACCCACGACGCTTACAATGGCGCCATCACCGCTGGAAGCCAACGTGCAACCATCGATGATCACCCCACCAAGCCCAATCCGACCCGGAACTCCCCATGTCACACCGGCCATCCCAACCATAACCCCTCACCCCGGCACACTGCCGCCAACCGAGACACCGACGCCCGAAACCCCAGCGAGCATACCTCGGCCGAGCCCACGATCATACGCGTCGGTAACTAGCACTCCACCCGCCCCCACGACCGAATCTACCACACCCACAGCACTCCTACCAGAGCCAGCAACGACGGCCCCCCTCCGCAGAAGCCAGCGGGGCCCGAAGCCGATCTCCCGATACGGATATACCAAACTTAAGTAGACACATCGTGTCGACTTGGGGGAGGTAGTGGATAATGAACCTTCTCTGTATGAACATTATTACGTAGGACCCTTTACCGGACTGAGGCCATTTACCCATTACACATGCGCACACGCCTTTGATGCCAGTTATTGCACGCATTGCTTTTGTTGAACATCAATTGTTTATCGAGTTGCGTCTTCATAGCAAACGCGCATAGCGCCATTCTCTAGCAGGTAAGTTAGCTACTCATTAATGACATACAGCAGGTAAGTTAGCTACTCACTAATGACATACAGCAGGTAAGTTAGCTACTCTCTAATGACATACAGCAGGTAAGTTAGCTACTCACTAATGACATACAGCAGGTAAGTTAGCTACTCACTAATGACATACAGCAGGTAAGTTAGCTACTCACTAATGACATACAGCAGCACTAATGACATACAGCAGCTACTCACTAATGACATACCAAGGGTGTGGGAAGCATATTTTGACTGGTCAGGCTCCAAGTTGTGGGATTGGAACTGTCCCCACTGAAGCCAAACCGTAAAATGCATGTATTACATCCTGAAAGATGTATTATCACTCTTCTACAGTTCCAAGCTTCTAGGTTACCGAAACAGCTAAGAAACAGCTAAGAAATAGTATGAGAGGTGACAATAAGCATGTGATGTTACAAATATATTGATAATAAATACTTGAACTGACCAAAAATGCTACTACAGTGTTTATTGTTACTGGTGAATTCATTAGTAACTTCAGGCAACTTCAGGCAACTTCAGGCAACTTCAGATAAATTAAGAGAATCGGTAAGTTCTTTATGAACATGTAAAATCATTAAATGTTGAGTCTTTCTTGAGACATTGTAGATCTCAGATAGGACTTGAGTCGACGTAGAGCACTAAATGATCGTTCACTGGTGGCATTAGTTGCTGGCATTAGCTTCATTATAATTACTACTTCATTCAATAGTGTCTTTTCAGCAGCTGAAAGCTTCCTAAGGTAACCCATCACTTCGGAGATATTGCTGATCTTGTTTTGATCTGATTCAAAGTTTTGGCCAAGAATCTAAAGTTGTGTGATCAGGTTGTTCTCATTGATCAACTGGAGTGGTGTGATTATTTTGCTAGTGATCTTAATGATGTGATGCAGGAAGATATTACAGTACTTCTCTTGACTCCAGCCACTATTGGCTATACATACAAAATAGTACGAGGAGAGAGATTGACACTGACAACTGATGGCAGCTCCATCCTTCCATAGGGTGTGTTAGGTCAGAGATGATAAATTATGCCATGTTACTTAAATACACATTTAATGGTGGTGGTATAAAAAATAAAATCAGTGGCTATAAAATACAAAAAGAATACTCTCCAGACACTCCTTAATTATATTATCATTGGTCACTCTCGTACCATTTTCTATGTATAGCTTATACGAATTATCATGTGCTGCATGTGCTAGGTAGCTATGTGCTGCATGTGCTAGGTAGCTATGTGCTGCATGTGCTATATAGGAGGCGTGGTAAAGTCATCAAATGACCCTTGAGGAAGTAGTGCTGGAAATAGAGGTATGGCTGGGTTGGTCCTGCAAAAAAGAAACAAAAAACACACACACTAAACCATTCTGTGCTGCAGAATTGGGCACAGGTTGGTATATACATCTGAACTCCTTTTTAGTGTACACCGTCTGAACACATTCCAAGTAAGAAACTTCTCATAGCATCATTTCGAGCTGCTTCATAAGAATTCACTTTCAGGGTTCTGGCTAACTGCCAAATGTATTTATTTTTGGTTTTCTGATGTACTTAGATATCAGCCGAGGGCTCTATGTAGGAGATTTTTGATGATATCAGCCGAGGGGGCTCTACGGAGGAGATTTTGGATGATATCAACCGAGGGCTCTACGGAGGAGATTTTGGATGATATCAGCCTAGGAGTCCCTCGGAGGATATTCTGTGTGACTTGGAGGTGAAAGAAGCATTGTCAGAGACTATCTGTAAAGACCTAGTAATGAGGGCATCAAGACTGCCTGGAGCCATCTGGAGTCAGGGTTGTTGACTCATCATGTGCTGCCTTACTGGGCTCACCACTTGGGAATGCTGTGCATTTTGGCTACACCGAAGGATTAGGTTATGGGTGCCTATCACAGCTCACAAAAGTATTCTTTTGCTGCAGAACTCCTTTGCCATTCCAAACTCTTCGACGCCCTCAGCAGCTACCATTACCTCTTCACTAATCTCGTTGCCTATGGTGCTATGCTCTAGTCCATAGTAAGTAATGTGGTCAACATTCACTTTGGTGAGAAAGATTCACCTGGTCATATGCAACCCTACCTCTTGTCTTGAACTCCAGGGTGCAGTGCAGCTCACTCCTTCCGCCTACCTGCTAGCTGCTGCCTCCCCCAGTTTCATCTCAGACACATTCTACCAGCTAGCTTGCAGTCGCTACCAACACCACATTTGAATGATGATGTTTCAGTGTGGTACCCAGGGCCATGACAATCCCCTTCCCGCTGGCACTACAGCAAGTTCTGGACACTTTTGTAGTAACAACCACAGCAAAATACCTCCTGGAGAGTGCCCCAGTTGACATGGCACGATCCCATCTAATGGCGATATCCACCAAGGAGTGTGGTGCTTGGCTCCAAGTTCTCCCCATTTCTAGCTTGGGCCTAAGAATGGATAACACCGATAACACCGTACAAATTGCTGAGGGCTTAATCTGTGTTCCTTCTCACATGTACCACCATTGTGGGACTGAGGTGGACTACTAGCCACCTATAGGCTCAGGCGTAGGAAGATGGGGGGGGGGACTAGATTTATGTATAAATGATGATTTTAAAGATAGCAATAATGATGATAATAATTATTATTGTCCATAATATTTAATTTGTCTGTGATAAAGTCTTTTGCAATATTTTCTAAATTCACATTATCAGTTCGATCCTTATGAACATAAGTTAGCATCATAATTATGGTTGAGTCTTGTAGCCCGTAAGTACGTCTTTAGTCTTCTGAGTGCAGAAAAAGATTTTTCTGCTGTAAATGTTGTAATTGGAATCGTGAAAAAAGTTTAAGTAGCTGTGAAATTTGTGAAAACACCCTTCACTAAGCACCTCCATTCACTAAGCACCTCAGAAATTGTTCTCACATTGGTCACTTGCATAATTGGTACACCACTGCTAGTTGTATTTCTGGTTCTAATCAAATCTGGCTGCATATTGAGCTGAGTCTGTAGTCTATCCAGATCAAAATCATTGTTGTACACTTGGAACTCATCAGGTAGTTAACTGTTTCACCATTGGCAGCATTCAACAGAGCTTTTTCAATCATGGCTGCAACAGGTATGCCACGTTTTTGGTCAACAAGAACTTTGAAATATAGCCTTCTGAAATAATCCTGTGGAACTATCGAAAGCATAATTTCCATCATCTATTCATCTGGGTGTTCTTCTATACTGGGCAATGTAGGTATGATGTCAATTCCTTCGAAGATTCTAACACCCCTTTGTAAAAATCATCAAAGGAGGTATATATCTGATCCAAGTCGTTCGAGGTAGCTTACTGAAAGCTTAGCACTACCTAGAGTTTCTTCAACTGTAGTATTTTCCACTTGAAATGTAAGAGAGATCTGCTCTGATCCAGAAAAAATGGGGTGAGCTAACTTTAGGCCTAAGTAAGTGCTAAAGTTTTCCATTTGTGCTAGAAACTCTCCAGCTTTTCTTCCGTACTCATCGTGGGTAGTAGAATTGATTTCTGGCAATGCTTCACAGAGGACTGCATAATTAGCCAAGAACGGAATTAAAGGCTGCTGTACGGACTGTCCATCTTGTTGGACAAAGGAGCTTTAGGCTTGGTGTAGCTGTAGAAAGCTAGGCTTGAAGCTGATCAAACAAAGCTGTTCGCTTTGGAGAAAATCTAATTAGCTGTGATAACTCCATCACTAAATCTAGTGCATCCCTAATAGGAATACGGCAAGTAGATAGAAGAACTAAATTTGTACAGTGAGCAAAACAATGTACATAAATAGCCGATGGAAATTCTTTCTCAATTCTGTCTGGCTGCAACACCATTAAGATAGCCACTCATGTTACTAGCCCCATCATACGCTTGACCACGGCACTTTGAAAGGGGGAGGCACAATCTACCTGAAGTTATTGTCACTGCATTAGTTTTGGGGAGGCAAATCATTTCCATGGGATCTTCTTGTATATTATATATACTCATCAACCCATCTTAACACATACTGACAACTGCTCCTTGTGGCTGACATATGTTGCCTCATCAGCAACTATAGAGAACCACTTTGCTTTTCGAATATCTTCTAGTAATTGTCTCAAAAGGGACAACCCAATAATTGAAATCTGTTCATTAATAACTGGTGAAAAATACTTCTTATCACTTAAACCACACGTTATCAGGGACATAATTATTTATTTATTTTAAAAGCTGATAGAGGTTACCCATTTCATCGTGACCACGAAGAGCTAAACCTTGTCGCAAAAGGAAGAAGATAACTGTATATAATGAAGGTTACTTCGATGTACCTTTGGATCAGTTGAAATCTGTTTGTCAAGGCAGTGCCTTAATGATATAATATATCGTGGTTTAAACATTCAAGCTTGAAAATGGACTCCCTGTGTACATTTGAGGCATGCTGATGGAATTTTTCCTGAGGTTTCTTCCAATTATCAAAGCCAGTCAAGGCTTCACCTTTTTTTAGATAATGATATTTTTTTAATATGGCAGTAATATACCTGCAGTAAGCACAGAAAGCTTGATTTCTAGTTGTGCATAAGCTAAGCCAGGGGAAAGATTCATCACCTTGGAGAAAAACTATGCCCCTGCTACTTACGTGTATTTTCCATTGAACTGGCATCTTGGGGCTGAAATGGAATTGGCCATACTTCACAGCATTCAGAATGACAGTCACATGGGTCACCAAGTGAGTCAGAAGATGCTTCCTCCAAAGGAGTAGCTTGAACATCAGGTTGGGATGTAGATGCCCGTCTTTGATCACTAGGTGCTGAAGGATGAAATTTAAGAGTAGACTGCTTGTAGTTCTTCAAAGGAGGTGTATTAATCATTCTGACTGTTTATATTGCACTGTAGCCAGCAGCTAGTGACATATGCTCAACTTTACTTATTCAAGCCAGAGTAAGGTCAAGCTGTACTGTGTAAGCTGTGGTTTGTCACTCTGCACTATTATACACAATCAACACACACGCGTATTTTTTTAATTTTGTCCGTGTGTACTTGATATTGTTTGTCCCAGAAAGTCTCCATCTAAGCTGGCTATCAATAAATGCAAGAACCTTTGTATAGCTTTGTTACATACTCATGCCATTTTAGTTGGAGGGGGGGGGGGGAAGTGTTGCCAGAACTTTTCAGCAGTTGGATGCCAAATTCGAACCTGGGGAGGATGCCAATACTAAGCCAAATTATTCATAGGCATAGGAGAGGGACGCCCTCCCCCCGTATTTTATTGCTATTAATACTGAATGAAGATATTATTTTGGTACATTTTAGTTCTATAATTATGAAGGAAGTTTTGATTACTGCTTTTTGATGTACATATAATTATACTACACCATGAAAATCTATAATAATGAGTAAATTAGGACGTAAGTTAGCAAGATACCACATGATTTATTCTATAGCAAGGAGTTCAATTTCACTCAATAATTGACCAGATCTTGTGAAGACTGTGAACCAGAGCTTGTTCCTGTTGTAGGTTCCTGAAGTTCTTCCAACATGGGTACTTTATCAATGTAATTCCTAAGCCTCCGCATTTCTTTGGTGACCTCAAACTGCTTGCAACATGTGCCTTTTTCAGTCAGATTTGTATGGATCCTGAGTGAGGCATCCAGCATTTTCAAGCTGATTCTGTTCCTCTGTTTAGTCTTTACATTAGTAACGTGAGAAAATACTCTTTCTACCACTGCATTTGACACTGGAGTTGCCAATGAATCCAAGGCATAATCTGCCAATTCCTGAAACCCAAAGCTACCACTGGAGTCCCTGTGCATCACACCAGTCCAAAATTGCTCTGTGTCCTATGGGATGACACCACCTCAAACACCTCTGTTTCTGACCAGATGACGTGTATCAGGGCCCTATACTCTGTTCAATTTTCTCACTGACAAGGTGCTGGAATGGAAGCAATTTTGGACTGGTGTGCTGGTGAAAGGGAGCCCTGGTGGCTTGAGAGAGGACTTTCTTTGGACTGAGATTGCTGAGGCCAGAGAAACAGTGCAGATTGTCTGGGATCCTCTTGGCCAGTCGGTCATTGAGGGACTGGTCAATGACTGGAGGGAGGAAGTATCTTTCATCTCAGAGATATTTCTGGCGGCTTGATCTGGATGATTTCTGTACTTGGCTGTGTTGGAGGCAATTTCACTGATGAAGCTGTGGCCAAGGGACACTGCAAGCAGGTCCCCATGAACCGACTTTATCCTCCTTTGTAGAGTCTTTTGGAAGATACTGAGATCTGAAGTTGCTTTCTCTGGATCCAGATTATTAGATTGGAACAGGACATTGATCCGGTCAAATTCTTCAACAATTGGGGTCAAGAAAGTGAAGAACATCCTGATGATATCATTTTGGAGGTATCCAAGGATAGTCCTGATCTGTGTCGGACATCTGGAGCCTTCTCATTGGGAGCCAACATGCTGAAGTAGGCAGTCAGTTCAGGCCAATTTTTTATGATGTTGCCAAGCACTTTCCCCCTAACCAGCCAGCGTGTTGTAGACATCTTATGAAGGGGAGAGGGCTTCTTTGCTCCTGGGTTCATCACTTTGAAGAGCTCTTTGTAATCATGTCTTCTTAAAGTGCTTCTGGAAAACCAAGCTGGAATCTCAGACAGCATGAATCCAACTGCTGCTGAAGGAATCTCTTCAAATGCTTTCTGGACGACAAGGGCCAACGAATGGCATATACACTTGAAAAGGGTGCAGTCAGGGGAGATCAGCTTGATTCTAGTGAATACTGAGTTGTGTTTTCTAACCAGATTTGAAGCACCATCACAGCCAAACCCAACGCAGTCCTTGAGAGAGAGTCCAGCTTCGTCCAATATTTTCTTAATGGCATCAAAGAGGGCTTGTCCAGTGGTTTCAATGACTGATACCATGCCCAGGTAGGTTGTGACTATTTTCCTGAACTGCAGACTGAAGTACTTCACCACCAGGCACAGATTCTTGTCAGTTCCACTGTCTGTACTCTCATCCACCAAGAAGCTAAACCTTCTGCCAGTCAGGTCCTCTTTTAAAGCCTTCTCCAAGGCTGGAGCCACAACTTGAGTCAAAATTCTTGAACACTTTGTCCTATGCATCTTCAATCCGCCAAGGGGGCTGCCATGACCCAAACTTGACACCAGTTCTCCAAAATGGTCGATGGCATTGATGCTGCAATGGCAACAGATAGCCACAGCCATTTTAATTTCGGCTTCCTGAAATTACAGATACAAAACAGCATTTGCTATTTTACCATTTTACCCCATTTTACCCCATTTACTAACCTGAACAGCTTGGGAGATACTGCTGGAGACTTTCAGGGCAAACCTCTGAATCCCCATAGTCTGGTTGATGGACTTCGACCTCTGAAGGTGCCTGCCCCCCTTTTGGTGCTTCTCCAAAATGGCCTGGGCCCCATGGTAACATTGCAGAGCTTGCAGCAGGCCTCCTCAGTCCCAGCTGGTGAAGCCTTGACCCATGTCCTCCCATTCCTTGTGTTATTTTCGGCCACTTTCATATGCATTTTTCCACTTTGTTTTGGAACCAGCCATTTTAGTTCAGTACATTAATAATGGCAACACACACGTCATGCTCACACAGACACACTTACCACTTGTAATATTTTTTTCCTATAATCAACTCAGGATGCCAATACATGCCAAATTTTGCTCATGCCAAATAATGCCAAACAGGTTCAAAAGATGCCAATACTATGCTGGATGGCCAAACGTTTTTTAGGATGCCAAATGGCAATATTATGAAATTTGGCATCCTTATACACAGAGGGGCATTTGGCCCCTGTAAACCCACCCCCTACGCGGGTGGAAGCAACTTACTGGAGAGGTAAGGCGGGGGCGTACCTTTCTAGCCAAGAGACTGGACTAACTGCGCATGTGCGCTCAGAGGTAAAAAATATATCATGTGACCATTCTAAATTTATTTAGTACCCACCCAAGCCGGTTGTCAGTGATGGATCTCTCTTTGATGCCGTTAATACTGGCGTACTTGTCTGGTTGCAATTGTTTATACCTGAAAAAGACACCTAGATTTAACTCTCTGCAACTAGCCAAGTCCGGTAGTGCACTTACACTTATGCTGCAGGGTCTCCCATCGATTGATGATCAGCTAGGACGTGCTGGGACCAGGCGTAAGAGATCTCTAGGACTATGCGGACTGTCGGAAAGTGATATTCTGGAGATGAATCCTGTAAGTAGCTGAGACAACTAGCTGGGTAGTCTGCCCTCTATACGGCAGAGCGTAGTTTTGACATCGGGGAATGCATTTATTTTGATGGTTATCTAAACATGCAGCAAGACTTGAACGAGAAGGCAGAAGGTATCCAGGCAGTGTGGGTTGGAAGAGATGTACGTGCCAGCACATAAACCTTTTTCTGGAATGCTTATGTTCTAGAGTGCCTAATGTTCTATTTTGTTGTGTGTGTGTGTGTTAGGAGCTCCTGATTATTGCCTCAGATAAGGTGCAGAGTGGACACTCCACCATCTGGAGGGCGTAAGTTTCGCACTTTTATAAATATTTACTGGCATACCCGTTCCCTGTGCACGCGTACCACGTGACGTGTACTTCCACAGCACACCAACGTCGTATGGGGTCTTCAGGTTCATGCCAGACTCCACCTCCATCCCTGGCCCTGTCATGGCTGACTCTCTGCAGGTTTCCCAGGCAGGCAACAAGGCCACTGTGGTGGTGGTCTCCTTGAACAAGCACTACATCTATGTGAGCAAAGATTATGGAAAGACTTGGGCCAAGCACACCAGTCCTAGCAGCATGTTTGACAGCAGCACTGAGCTGTATCTGAGCAGCTTCCACCCTCGGCACATGGTCATCCGGGGGAAGACGGGAGAGGTGAGAGTTCAGTGTGAGAGTGTTGCATGGCTTTATGATGCTGTGATCTTCCTGATGCAGCTCTGGGTGTCTGTGGACAGTGGCAGGCATTGGAAGTTCATCACTGGGAATGTACAACTAGTAGAATTGTGAGCTCACTGGCAGGAACATCAGCACCCCTCACCTGAGCTTACTCACTCACACACTCACTCACTCACTGCTCTGTCTGTCTGCTCTCTCTGTGGTTGCTTGTCATGTGTGTGTGATGTATGTGTGTGTGGTGTGGTGTGGTGTTGCAGTGCCCAGACAGAGGATGGTAAGGAGTACATGTACTACAGTACTGCCTCCAACTCAAATAGTTTTTACCCACTGTATCGCATGGACATTGCTAGTCAACGCACTTCAGGTACGTATAGGGCTAGCACTGCCACTGTGTGCTGCAATCTATAGTGTGTGTGTGTGTTGCTTTCTCACATGTGCAGTCATAGACAACTCTGCCTACCGTTTTCGTGTGGACAACCACTATCTGTTTGTGTCCCGTAAGAATGCCACGGGGAATGAGGTGGCCGATGAGATGTCTCGCAGACTCTATGTCACTGATAGTTATGTCACAGATGAAGTGCGCTTTGTGGAAGTACAACTTCCTTCTCTGGAAGATGAGCAGGTAAGAAAGGGTTAAGACTCAGTTGATAGTTTTAGCGACGCAGTTAAGGAGGTGTTGACCACCATTTTCAAACAACTTTTTTGTTCTTCATATTTTGTAAGTTATTTTGAGGACAAATGGAGTGAGTGCATTTCATGCTCTTTCTAAACTTAGTCTGTGCATAGGTACTTCCTAGGTCAAGATATGGGAACCCTTCCTAGGTCAAATATGGGAACCCTTCCTAGCAAGATATGGGAACCTTTCCTAGGTCAAGATATGGGAACCCTTCCTAGGTCAAATATGGGAACCCTTCCTAGCAAGATATGGGAACCTTTCCTAGGTCAAGATATGGGAACCCTTCCTAGGTCAAGATATGGGAACCCTTCCTAGGTCAAGATATGGGAACCCTTCCTAGGTCAAGATATGGGAACCTTTCCTAGGTCAAGATATGGGAACCTTTCCTAGGTCAAGATATGGGAACCCTTCCTAAGTCAAGATATGGGAACCCTTCCTAGCAAGATATGGGAACCTTTCCTAGGTCAAGATATGGGAACCCTTCCTAGGTCAAGATATGGGAACCCTTCCTAGGTCAAGATATGGGAACCCTTCCTAGGTCAAGATATGGGAACCTTTCCTAGGTCAAGATATGGGAACCCTTCCTAGGTCAAGATATGGGAACCCTTCCTAGCAAGATATGGGAACCTTTCCTAGGTCAAGATATGGGAACCCTTCCTAGGTCAAGATGTGGGAACCCTTCCTAGGTCAAGATATGGGAACCTTTCCTAGGTCAAGATACGGGGACCCTTCCTAGGTCAAGATATGGGAACCTTTCCTAGGTCAAGATATGGGAACCCTTCCTAGGTCAAGATATGGGAACCTTTCCTACATGTAGGTCAACCCTTCCTAAGGTCAAAATATGGGAACCCTTCCTAGGTTCCCATATCTTGACCCTTCCTAGGTCAAGTTTCCTAGGTCAAGATATGGGAACCTTCCTAGGTCAAGATATGGGAACCCTTCCTAGGTCGAACATTTCCTAGGTCAAGATATGGGAACCCTTCCTAGGTCAAGATATGGGAACCTTTCCTAGGACAAGATATGGGAACCTTTCCTAGGTCAAGATATAGGAACCTTTCCTAGGTCAAGATATGGGAACCTTTCCTAGGTCAAGATATGGGAACCTTTCCTAGATGAAGATATGGGAACATTTCCTAGGTCAAGATATGGGAAGATATGGGAACCTTCCCTAGGTCAAGATATGGGAACCTTTCCTAGGTCAAGATATGGGAACCCTTCCTAGGTCAAGATATGGGAACCTTTCCTAGGGCGATATGAGAACCTTTCCTAGGTCAATATATGGGAAGGTCAATATATGGGAACATTTCCTAGGTCAAGATATGGGAACCTTTTGTAGGTCAAGATATGGGAACCTTTCCTAGGTCAAGATATGGGCACCTTTCCTAGGTCAAGATATGGGCACCTGATGGTGAAGTAGAGTTAACCAACTTTCCCGCTAGGGCTGTGGTGTAACATCAAGTATGTTGTATTGTTCTGAACTTGAGAAAGAGCATCCAATACACTCTATTTCTTCTCTTTTCATATGTCTATAAAAATATTTGCCTCGATACAACTTTTCTGTTGTTTACTAAGGGAAATAAATATGTGTCCATATCAACAGATCTGAAAAAGTGGGAGGAGGGAGGGCAAAGCACTCAGTTTACATCAAGTAGCTACTTCAGGTGGAAGAAGTTGAAAATTCAAAACCGTGGTACACCCCCTTAAGTTTCGATGTATAGTGAGTGAAAGGGTGTAAGTGCATAGTTAGGAAGGGGTTAAGTCATAGATAGCAGTCAAGGAAGGGGTTAAGTCTCAGATTGTTAAGAAAGGGGTTAAATCTCATAGCAGTCAAGAAAGGGTTTAAGTCTCGGTGGATAGTTGGGAACGAGTCAAATTAGGTTGAGGGAGGGACCAGCGTCAACAGTGCGAAGTCAGAGCCCTAGGGGTTATGGTTACTCCTACTCGAGACCTCCATGATGACAGGTTTTTGTATTATAGAAATTCTCTGATGTAAATGTGGAGTTAAACTCTGATGGTGTAAATGTGGAGTTAAACTCTGATGGTGTAAATGTGGAGTTAAACTCTGATGGTGTAAATGTGGAGTTAAACTCTGATGGTGTAAATGTGGAGTTAAACTCTGATGGTGTAAATGTGGAGTTCAAACTGATTTTAATGCTACAGTGTATAATTGTGTGTGTGGTGTGGTGTACCTTACTTAGTTCTATGTCGTCATGGCAACGCATGAGGCAGGAGCATTCATACACGTCTATCGGAGCAGTGGTGAGCATTACAACAATGATAAGTACAAACCTCAACCTTGCTGTGTTGAAATGCAATCTATTCTGCACGTAGTGTGTGTGTGCGTGCATGTGGTGTGTGCGTGCATGTGGTGTGTGTGTGCACGTGGTGTGTGTGCACGTGGTGTGTGTGTGCATGTGATGTGTGTGTGTGTGCATGTGGTGTGTGTGTGTGCATGTGGTGTGTGTGTGTGCATGTGATGTGTGTGCATGTGGTGTGTGTGTGCATGTGGTGTGTGTGCACGTGGTGTGTGTGTGCATGTGGTGTGTGTGCACGTGGTGTGTGTGCACGTGGTGTGTGTGTGTGCACGTGGTGTGTGTGTGTGCACGTGGTGTGTGTGCACGTGGTGTGTGTGCACGTGGTGTGTGTGTGCATGTGGTGTGTGTGTGTGCATGTGATGTGTGTGTGTGTGCATGTGGTGTGTGTGTGTGCATGTGATGTGTGTGCATGTGGTGTGTGTGTGCATGTGGTGTGTGTGCACGTGGTGTGTGTGTGCATGTGGTGTGTGTGCACGTGGTGTGTGTGTGCACGTGGTGTGTGTGTGTGCACGTGGTGTGTGTGCACGTGGTGTGTGTGCACGTGGTGTGTGTGCACGTGGTGTGTGTGCATGTGGTGTGTGTGCATGTGGTGTGTGTGTGTGTGATGTGTGTGTGTGCATGTGATGTGTGTGTGTGCATGTGATGTGTGTGCATGTGATGTGTGTGTGTGTGTGCATGTGGTGTGTGTGCACGTGGTGTGTGTGTAAATGGTGTGTGTGCACATGGTGTGTCATGTGGTGTGTATGTGCATGTGGTGTGTGTGCACGTGGTGTGTGTGTGCATGTGGTGTGTGTGTGCATGTGGTGTGTGTGTGCATGTGGTGTGTGCATGTGGTGTGTTTGCACGTGGTGTGTGTGTGCATGTGGTGTGTTTGCACGTGGTGTGTGTGTGCATGTGGTGTGTGCACGTGGTGTGTGTGTGATGTGGTGTGTGTGTGCACGTGGTGTGTGTGTGCACGTGGTGTGTGCACGTGGTGTGTGTGTGCATGTGGTGTGTGTGTGTGCACGTGGTGTGTGTGTCACGTGGTGTGTGCACGTGGTGTGTGTGTGCATGTGGTGTGGTGTGTGTGTGCATGTGGTGTGTGTGCATGTGGTGTGTGTGCATGTGGTGTGTGTGTGCATGTGGTGTGTGTGCACGTGGTGTGTGTGCATGTGGTGTGTGTGTGCACGTGGTGTGTGTGTGCATGTGGTGTTTGTGTTTGTATGTTCATTCGCTGCATTATTGACATGACCAGACAACAGTTTTGGAAACTTGTACGTGTCTGACAGCTCTGGTTCACGCTTCTCCTTATCCCTGCCTAATCATTTGGTGAGTGGGTGTGGCTGTGTCTGCTGTACTAGACACATGTGATGTGTGTACCTGCTATAAGTACACATGTGATGTGTATTGATATATCTGCTATGGGCACACATGTGATGTGTATTGATACATCTGCTGTAAGAGATCCTCAGTGACAGTTCTCTTGCTCTCTCCCTCCCCATCATGTCTCCCCTATTATGTCTTCCTCTTCCCTCTCTTCCTCCTCCTCTCCCTCCCTCCCCTCACCTTGGCCCCCCTCCTCTCTCTGTCTCGCCTTACCCCTCTATGGCGTATTGGTTGATGTGCAGTACCAAGTCTACCGGCAGCCATTTGGACACTATAGTGTGTACGATTTCTATGAAGTGAAGTCCATTCGCGGAGTCTACATCACCACTGCAGTGGGTGCGTAAGCCTCCACCATATGATCTGTGTGTGTAGATACTCTCTCCCTTTGGCTGCTTGTGGTTGGCGGTTATTAGCTCCAGAAGACTTCCAGTTTTCCTCTTTTGCTGGCGGCAGACCTAAGGAATTGTCAAAACATTAACAACCCTCTTCCTCTCATTCCTTCCCTACATAACTACATCCAGTCAGAATGACTGAAGTACCAGAAGATTCCAAATTTTCCAATGCACATCCACGACTAATCTGTTTCTCTGTTGCGGAAAACAGTCACAATAGGTGCAGGTCAGCATGTGCATATATAGCAGTAGTCATGTGACCTTTTGGTTTTATTACATCAGAACAGACTGAGTGAATAAAGAAGAGTGGTCTCAACTGTTTGCTGTGTGGAGTTCCTATGTGCAACTCTTATCAAGTCCTTGAAGGAGTCCCTCTACCTAGAGCAAACATCAGTAACAGCAAGAAGGTGTGACCACTGCTGACCTGTGCAGTGTGCAACATAAGGAACAAGTTGGTTAGAAGGAGCCACTTGTGCTGGACTTGCATGAATTATGTGTTCTCAGAACTCTGATGCTGACATGCTTCCCAACATTACAACTGCTGGGCTAGAGTAGCTCCCAACGCTGCAATTGGACTTGGAGCTGAACAGAGAGACTCGCCACCTTCACTAATTACAAACAATGACTATCCACTGCCCTTCAGCTGCTCAGCTTCGAAGGAATTACCTGAGAGGGGGGGGGGGGGGGGGGGGGGTTGACCTAGGGATCATTCCCTGTGTGGCTGGCTTAAGGGAGGACATCAGACATGTTTGTGTGTGCGTGCTGCATAAACTGGCTTCCTAGCAGATCATATTACATGCCATTCACATCAGTCATGCTGGCTTCAGCATCGAGTATTGTGTAGTCTTGCTGTGTCTTCAGCCAAGCCATTGTTTAGGCTCTACACACTTGTCCTGCAGAGGAGGGCATTGTTAAGACAATGCCTCGAGATCTTCATCTATAGCATCAGAGTTGTTCTGTGAAACCTATCAACTCATCCAGGATATATGTGCCTCATTATGTAGGCCCACACTGGCACTACAGTGAGTGCCTCATTATGTAGGCCCACACTGGCACTACAGTGAGTGAGTGCCTCATTATGTAGGCCCACACTGGCACTACAGTGAGTGAGTGCCTCATTATGTAGGCCCACACTGGCACTACAGTGAGTGAGTGCCTCATTATGTAGGCCCACACTGGCACTACAGTGAGTGAGTGCCTCATTATGTAGGCCCACACTGGCACTACAGTGAGTGAGTGCCTCATTATGTAGGCCCACACTGGCACTACAGTGAGTGAGTGCCTCATTATGTAGGCCCACACTGGCACTACAGTGAGTGAGTGCCTCATTATGTAGGCCCACACTGGCACTACAGTGAGTGAGTGCCTCATTATGTAGGCCCACACTGGCACTACAGTGAGTGAGTGCCTCATTATGTAGGCCCACACTGGCACTACAGTGAGTGAGTGCCTCATTATGTAGGCCCACACTGGCACTACAGTGAGTGAGTGCCTCATTATGTAGGCCCACACTGGCACTACAGTGAGTGAGTGCCTCATTATGTAGGCCCACACTGGCACTACAGTGAGTGAGTGCCTCATTATGCATTATGTAGGCCCACACTGGCACTACAGTGAGTGAGTGCCTCATTATGTAGGCCCACACTGGCACTACAGTGAGTGAGTGCCTCATTATGTAGGCCCACACTGGCACTACAGTGAGTGAGTGCCTCATTATGTAGGCCCACACTGGCACTACAGTGAGTGAGTGCCTCATTATGTAGGCCCACAGGTCAAGGAGAGGCGTCCTCCGGGAGCACTGCTCTCCAGAGCTGAATGTGTGCATCACTCAGCAACACTAAACTACATCATATGCATCATACAGTACACACGTGTATGCATCATACAGTACACACGTGTATGCATCATACAGTACACACGTCTATGCATCATACAGTACACATGTGTATGCATCATACAGTACACACGTGTATGCATCATACAGTACACACGTGTATGCATCATACAGTACACACATGTATGCATCATACAGTACACACGTCTATGCATCATACAGTACACACGTGTATGCATCATACAGTACACACGTGTATGCATCATACAGTACACATGTCTATGCATCATACAGTACACACGTGTATGCATCATACAGTACACACGTGTATGCATCATACAGTGCACACGTGTATGCATCATACAGTACACACGTGTATGCATCATACAGTACACACGTCTATGCATCATACAGTACACACGTCTATGCATCATACAGTACACACGTGTATGCATCATACAGTGCACACGTGTATGCATCATACAGTACACACGTCTATGCATCATACAGTACACACGTCTATGCATCATACAGTACACACGTCTATGCATCATACAGTGCACACGTGTATGCATCATACAGTACACACGTGTATGCATCATACAGTACACACGTGTATGCATCATACAGTACACACGTGTATGCATCATACAGTACACACATGTATGCATCATACAGTACACACGTGTATGCATCATACAGTACACACGTGTATGCATCATACAGTACACACGTGTATGCATCATACAGTACACACGTCTATGCATCATACAGTACACACGTGTATGCATCATACAGTACACACATGTATGCATCATACAGTACACACGTGTATGCATCATACAGTACACACGTGTATGCATCATACAGTACACACGTGTATGCATCATACAGTACACACATGTATGCATCATACAGTACACACGTGTATGCATCATACAGTACACACGTGTATGCATCATACATTACACACGTCTATGCATCATACAGTGCACACGTGTATGCATCATACAGTACACACGTCTATGCATCATACAGTACACACGTGTATGCATCATACAGTACACACGTCTATGCATCATACATTACACACGTGTATGCATCATACAGCACACACGTCTATGCATCATACAGTACACACATGTATGCATCATACAGTACACACGTGTATGCATCATACAGTACACACGTGTATGCATCATACAGTACACACGTGTATGCATCATACAGTACACACATGTATGCATCATACAGTACACACGTGTATGCATCATACAGTACACACGTGTATGCATCATACAGTACACACGTGTATGCATCATACAGTACACACATGTATGCATCATACAGTACACACGTGTATGCATCATACAGTACACACATGTATGCATCATACAGTACACATGTGTATGCATCATACAGTACACACGTGTATGCATCATACAGTACACACGTCTATGCATCATACAGTACACACGTGTATGCATCATACATTACACACGTCTATGCATCATACAGTGCACACGTGTATGCATCATACAGTACACACGTCTATGCATCATACAGTACACACGTGTATGCATCATACAGTACACACGTCTATGCATCATACATTACACACGTGTATGCATCATACAGCACACACGTCTATGCATCATACAGTACACACGTGTATGCATCATACAGTACACACGTGTATGCATCATACAGTACACACGTCTATGCATCATACAGTACACACGTCTATGCATCATACATTACACACGTGTATGCATCATACAGCACACACGTCTATGCATCATACAGTACACACGTCTATGCATCATACAGTACACACGTGTATGCATCATACAGTACACACGTGTATGCATCATACAGTACACACGTGTATGCATCATACAGTACACACGTGTATGCATCATACAGTACACACGTGTATGCATCATACAGTACACACGTCTATGCATCATACAGTACACACGTCTATGCATCATACAGTACACACGTGTATGCATCATACAGTACACACGTCTATGCATCATACAGTACACACGTCTATGCATCATACAGTACACACGTCTATGCATCATACAGTACACACGTCTATGCATCATACAGTACACACGTCTATGCATCATACAGTACACACGTCTATGCATCATACAGTACACACGTGTATGCATCATACAGTACACACGTCTATGCATCATACAGTACACACGTGTATGCATCATACAGTACACACGTCTATGCATCATACAGTACACATGTCTATGCATCATACAGTACACACGTGTATGCATCATACAGTACACACGTCTATGCATCATACAGTACACACGCGTATGCATCATACAGTACACATGTCTATGCATCATACAGTACACACGTGTATGCATCATACAGTACACACGTGTATGCATCATACAGTACACACGTGTATGCATCATACAGTACACACGTGTATGCATCATACAGTACACACGTCTATGCATCATACAGTACACATGTCTATGCATCATACAGTACACACGTGTATGCATCATACAGTACACACGCGTATGCATCATACAGTACACATGTGTATGCATCATACAGTACACACGTGTATGCATCATACAGTACACATGTCTATGCATCATACAGTACACACGTGTATGCATCATACAGTGCACACGTCTATGCTGATACTGTGCACACATGGATGCTGGTACATGTTAATTACTCTTTATATTAATGTTAATTCCTATTTGGATGAAAGTAATTGCATCTAAATATGGATGCATGTTAATTGCCTTTAGAAACGTAAGCATGTTAATTGCCTCTAAATATTGATACATGTTAATTTGCTGAAATTAATTTACAACAAAATCTGTTACCAATTCATGAAGTGGTAATGCAGTATTAGATGTGTTAGTATAATTGGTCCACTCATTTGATGATGTAGTCTCTGAAGGTCATGTGACTAAGATCACCTTCAATAATGGTGGCCTCTGGAGCAGACTGACTCCGCCCACTGGATCTTGCGTAAGTGAGACATGAAGATGTACCTTACATGTTGTGCCACACACTCCCACCTGCACCTCCTCCACACACACCCTCACCACTCCCACCTGCACCGTGAATATCTGTAGTCTTCACTATACCTCTGCCTCCACATCCTCCCACCTTCACCTCATCCTCACCACTCCCACCTGCACCTCCACACACATCCTCACCACTCTCACACACACTCTGTTATGTGTGAATATCTGTAGTCTGCTTCGTCCTGCTCCTTGCACCTCCATATCCGCTACTCTCAAGTGGTGTCCCCGTTCTACAACACGTCTGCTCCTAAAGGCCCCCTCAGCATAGAGAGCGCTCCTCTCATTATCCTCGCCCATGGTAAGTCACTGGATACCACACATGTGCACGGACAGACCCACACATGTGGTGCATTCCCACACCTACACAGTGATCATGTACACACATGCACTGCATGTACACGCATGTGGTGCATACACAATATATTTATTTCTTATTTTAAATGAAACATTTTTGTCTTTTTCTATTTAGCACCTACTAGAAGTTTCTCAGTGTAACACCAGAAGTTACTCAGTGTAACACCAGGACTAGTAGACACAGTGCTTTTGTATCATATAATACATATAGATAATGCATTATAAGTAGTATCTGGTGTTGTTAGTTATGTGGAGGTTGCAGGCATTCAGGTTTTTGAGGTCCCTCCACTTTAGGTCTAGTAACTTCCTGTAGTTATACCTATGAAACATATTTTAGTATCAAAAGAGAGCACACAGAGAGACCTATCTTTTGAGCTATATATCAAGTCCATACCATGAAGTTTGCAGAATCTACGGAGCTCTAAAGTTGTAACCATAAGTTTTAAAAAAAATTAAAATGCAACTGTCCCCCCTGAAGGTCTCGGGTGTTAACTATTGTCACAAGAATAAGCTTCTGCAAAACTTGCAGCTCTATGCTGACTCAGTTCAGCAAAACTTGATATGCATGTGCACAAGCGTGTTTACTGTATTGATCATCTTTACCTTTGTGCATTGTGAAACAACAGTCACTGCAATGCTGGGAGAAATTTGGAGTCTTCAGAAATTTGGAGTCTTCAGAGGGTGTAAAATCATATGATAGTCCGTCCTATTGCACACAATTTATATATGGGGGAAAGTAGATGGACAAAGATCTTGACGATTAGTTTTTGTGCTGTCGGGTTATTATCTAGTGGAGCATCTGAAGCATCTGTATGCAAACAATATAGGCAGTGCTAATAGAGGGAACTGGACATCAAACAATATAGGCAGTGCTAATAGAGAGGAACTGGACATCAAACAATATAGGCAGTGCTAATAGAGAGGAACTGGACATCAAACAATATAGGCAGTGCTAATAGAGAGGAACTGGACATCGCTAATAGAGAGGAACTTGACATCAAACAATATAGGCAGTGCTAATAGAGAGGAACTTGACATCAAACAATATCGGCAGTGCTAATAGAGAGAAACTGGACATCAAACAATATACGCAGTGCTAATAGAGAGGAACTGGACATCAAACAATATAGGAAGTGCTAATAACAAAATAGAAACAAGTCAAGTGATGTTTTATTGAATTGTGTCAAAACAAAAATTGGAGACCCTTTACCTAACTGAATTAATTATGCCAATATTGTTATGTGCTCGTTATTTTAAAATGTCACATAACCTCTCAATGACTTAGTGGCAAGTTCTTGTTTCTTTTCTTTCTTTTTTTTGTTGTTTAAGAATATCTCGCCTTCCCACACCTTATGCCATTATCTACCTTGCACTCTATCTATCTATCTCCCTCTCTATCTATCTATCCATACTTGTAGGGACTGTAGGGGAGCAGCGTAATGATAATGGAAAGGACACTAAGGTCTACCTCAGCAACGATGGAGGCTACACTTGGAAGGTATATAGTTGAACCAGAAGTATATAGGTGTTGTTAGAATATGGCAGTGTCTCTAGTGCACCAGCAGCTGGTGTTATTAGAATATGGCAGTGTGTCTAGTGCACCAGCAGCTGGTGTTATTAGAATATGGCAGTGTGTCTAGTGCACCAGCAGCTGGTGTTATTAGAATATGGCAGTGTGTCTAGTGCACCAGCAGCTGGTGTTATTAGAATATGGCAGTCTAGTGCACCAGCAGCTGGTGTTATTAGAATATGGCAGTGTGTCTAGTGCACCAGCAGCTGGTGTTTTAGAATATGGCAGTGTCTCTAGTGCACCAGCAGCTGGTGTTATTTAGAATATGGCAGTGTGTCTAGTGCCAGCTTGTGTTGTGTTGGAATGTGCTGGTGATGGTGGTGTCTGTGTGTGCAGGATGTTGGTCTTCCTAAAGGGACCTATGCATATGGCATAGCTGACTATGGCAACATCATTGCCATAGCTCCGGATTCTCACCACGTGGAGTCTATTTGGTAGGTCTTGTAGCTTGTGCTGTTAGCTGTATGTTCATGTGTGCATGTTTGGCTGAGACAGGTTTTCTCATGACCGTGGAGACTGCTTTGTGGAGCGAACTGTGGACACCACAGGTGTGTTTCAGCTGAACCGCGGACTCATCTTTGATCCATCAGCAGCTTCCTTGTTTGGCTTCCTCATGGGAGTGGAAGGAACTGGGGAAGATGATGAGTGGAGGGTCATAACTCTGGACTTCATGTCACTACTGAAGACCACATGTAAGCTATGTACATCCCATCATAAAAAAAACTAGGTCTCATAGTACAAAACATAGGGTCATAGTAGAAAATGGTGGGGTCATAGTACAAAGCATAGGGTCTTAATTAATACAAAATAGTGGGGTCATAGTACAAAAACTGGGGTTACAGTGTATGCTGGGATCATGGTTTGCATTAGCATCTACATAATAAATACAGTGGGCCCTGCTTATCCTGTCGTTGTTTATGGCAACTAGAGGTCGACCAGGCAGGTTGGGGGAATTTTGCATTTATGGCTTCCTGGTGGTGTGGCCTGCCTGGGCAATGTTATCTTGTAGGATGACTGGTGAATGCTTGTACTCTATTCCCTGGAACAAGTTCATGTCCATTTGCTGGTGGGACAACTGCATCATCCAACATGTGGAGGGTTGCATCGACAAGACTGCATATGATGGACAAGTCCAAACATTCTGTTTGGAGTGTTTTACTGAGTTTGGCTATTTATGGAAGTGTGTAGCCAAGCAAGAACGTCGCTGCTATTGGTTTCTGCTTACTGAGAGCTTTGCTAAGCGACAGCGCTTCTGGCTCATGGGTGTTTCTAGAGTAGTATCGATTGCAGAATATCTTACCAATACCGTCTTGACACACTTCTCATGTGCCAACCTGTGTGAGCATCAGAAGACTTGATAATCTTAAATTCTGGCACATCAAGTACACCCTGGATCTCTTTTAAGGGGGTAGTAAACCATTTTTCTGAAGATCTGTGTTCCAAATTTGTATCGTTCATAACTTTTTTTTTTCTTCATCCTTTACAGATACTTTTTAGATCAAAAGAAAGACTGGTTCAATAGGGTCTAGTAACTTGCCTATAGTTATACCTATGAAACATATTTTAGTATCAAAAGAGAGCACACAGAGAGACCTATCTTTTGAGCTATATATCAAGTCCATACCATGAAGTTTGCAGAATCTACTGAGCTCTAAAGTTGTAACCACAGGTTAAAAAAATATATATTTTTAAAAAATGCAGCTGTCCCTCCTTAAAATGACATATTACATGAAGGCTACTAATGATTTTTCATGTTTGTACATTTGCCACAGATAGACGCCCTTAGAACCTTACCCTTGTCACTCTGACAAAAATCTTAAAAATCACAGATTGTCAGTGACCACTTCCCATTCACAGTTTGTGTAACATAGCCACATACGTAAAGTATGATAGAGACAGTTTTGCCACAATGTACTAGGAAGTGATTTGGGAGGTCAATGAAAATTCGTAATGAAAAAGCATGAAATCTGTGTCGAACATCAATGCATAACTCAAGACCAGTACACGACCAGTACACAAAATAAGAAAAAGGATTCTATCAAACTTTAGAGCGTAGAAAGAGCTATAAAATGGTATATTATGGAATTGTTCTAGATAAATATTCACCGAGAGAGATTTTTTGAAAGTCCAAAAACACACCTTTTTCATAATACTCATAATACAGCTTTGAAGGGGAGCATTCCATGACCCACATGCTTTTTTTTGGTGTGATAACCACTTTATAACTCCATAGATTCCGTAAACTTCATGGTATGGACTTGATATATAGCTCAAAAGATAGGTCTCTCTATGTGCTCTCTGTTGATACTAAAATATTTTTCACAAGTATAACTATAGCCAATTTAGGGGAGCTACAAGTGGAGGGACCTAAAAACCTGAATGCCTGCAACCTCCACATAAATAACTCCAGATTGCTAAGTGCTAAAAATTTAAAATTAGCACGTGGCTAGAGGAAGCCCTACTCTATGTAATGAGTGTTTTTATTAGGCGTTAAAATTTAAGTACGTGGTCAAGCACGTGGGTAGAAAATGAATTTCTTTAAAAATCCATAAAACTCATTTTCCACCCGCGCGCTTGACCATGACCACGTACTTAAATTTTAAAGCCTAATGAAAACACTCATTACAAAGAGTAGGGCTTCCTCTAGCTAATTTTAAATTTTTAGCACTTAGCAATCTGGTTATTTATGTGGAGGTTGCAGGCATTCAGGTTTTTAGGTCCCTCCACTTTAGGTCTAGTAACTTGCCTATAGTTATACCTATAAAAAAATTTTTAGTATCAAAAGAGAGCACACAGAGAGACCTATCTTTTGAGCTATATATCAAGTCCATACCATGAAGTTTGCAGAATCTACGGAGCTCTAAAGTGGTAACCATAAGTTTTGGGGGGGAAATAAAAAAATGCAACTGTCCCGCCCTGAAGTTGGCATCATGGACTATGTTATTAGAACATCAGAACACCAACCTTGCTATAAAAAATAAAATAAAATTCATGCTCAGATGTCATCTCCAACTCTTTTTAGTGCATGTCCAAAAGAAAGAGTGATGCAACTCCTCCTGCTCCCTTGTCCCTTGACCTCAGGACGTCCCGTAATGTACTATAACACAGACATCATTTACACACCCCATGCAGTACAGGTGTGTACAAAATGCATGCATGAAATCCTCCATAACTATTTTTTCTGAACCAGAACAGCCTTCCAAGTTTTGTACACAGCTCATGCAGAGCTATAGGTAGGATATAAAAGGAAGAATTTTTTTAAAGAAAATTTTCAGAAAAATGGTTTACTACCCCCTTAAGGGATTCTGTTCTCTTTGGGGAGTAATTGAAAATTTTCCACAGAGCCAAGAGTGTTGTATAAACATGCTTTATTCGTTGAGTGGAATCAGCAGCATAGCAGCTTGTGTTCCAACTGTAACAAGTGGCAGTGCACGAACAGGGCATGAGGTGCTAAGGTCTTTATAGGAGTCTGAACTACGTTTTCTTTCCTGAAAATATTAAATCTTATCCCCACAATTTTGCTTACTTGAAGATCTTCCTGTTTCACGCATTCAATTAGAGCTGAGTGGATTACTCTGTGCACTAGCTTTGTGCAAGTGGATGATCTCCAGGAAATGCTCCTCTGGAACACCACCTTCCTACCAGAGACAGTAAAGGGCCAGCTCTTCCACACTTGAAATATCTGTACACTCACCTGCCATGCTACTGTAGTAGGACACTTTATGTAGACACTTCAGCATGGACTCCTCAATCCACGTGCCTAGAGCCTCTACAAGCTCAACTACAGCTATATGAGATGTATACACATCATTCCTCCCTGTATTCTCCATGAAGTACTTGAGATTCTCACCTCCACAAGACACGACCAGTTTTTCTAACTTGTGGTATGTGTTATGTAGTAACATTCAAGAAAGTGTGTGCAGCAAATGAGTGACTTTATAGCTGCTCTATTCTTCACTCTTCCTTGCCTTTCTACTTTGTGGAGCTGTTGAATGGCTGCTCCCTCTCTCTCTCAGAGCTCCCTCTGCTGCAAAGCTGCTTGATTAGCCTGGCAGGTGACATGCTTGATTAGCCTGGTCAGGTGACCTGGCATATACATAGTAGTGACAGGGATGGGAGCCATCGCACACCACATCATACACACACTGCTTGATTAGCCTGGTCAGGTAACCTGGCATGGGGGTCACTTTTTGCTACAGATGATGTAATGGAACGAATGAGAACAGACAATTTGGCCTGTGACTAAACCCGTGACCCCTTTATATAATCAGCCAGTGTAAGTATGATGTAACTTTGTGAGTTAATACTTTTGGAACTCACTCGGGTCATCTATTTGTAAGACCAAGTTCCAAAAGAGGATACTCACAATGCAGAAAAAGGTGCACCCAATGCACTACTAAGTGGGTTCTTATCAGCACCAGTAAATGCACTACTAAGTGGGTTCTTATCAGCACCAGTAAATGCACTACTAAGTGGGTTCTTACCAGCACCAGTAAATGCACTACTAAGTGGGTTCTTATCAGCACCAGTAAATGCACTACTAAGTGGTAGTTAAGCTCAGTAAGCTATTCACCTAGCTGATGCAACTGGACGAGTTCAACAAGTTATCAGTAGGAAATGTGTATAGCGAATGAATGTGTGCTAGTATGCATGCGCGAGGTAAAGGAGTCGTGTGTGAGGTAAAGGGCCGTACGTAGCAATGTTTATACATGTAAGGGTGGTTATTGTCTATCTCCCCCCAAGTCCGTCTTAAGGGGGACTGATAGTTCTCTGTCCGTAGCGTACGACTGTTTTTGCTCCTCTCTTGCTGCGTCTCAGCGCGGCCGCTGGGTTGGGGTTCTTGGGGGGGTTGATGGTGGGCGTCAAGGCCAGGGTTTTCTGGGCGGTCTGGGTGGGGCGATGAGGCGGGGTTCCGGTGCCGGCGACGGAGGCGTATGATCGTCCGTCTGCCGGGGTAGCCAGCAGGGCGGGCTTGCGTCCGGTTGGCTTTGTTGATGTTGATGGTGGATGTACAGGTGTCCCCGGTGTAGTAGGGGGCAGTTTGGTCTGGGGTATCGGTTGAGGGGGCGGGAGCGGTGGGGGGGCGATCTGGGGTGGAGTAGATGGTGGTGGTATGGGAGGGGGGTATTCAATGGGGGGTGGAATATAGGTTGGTGGTATGGGAGGGGGGTATGCAATGGGAGGAGTGCCAGGCAGCGGACGGCTGAGCGGGTGAGTCGGCTGGGCTGGTTGAGTCTCCGTCTGACGACGTAGGAATCGTCTGTTCCTTGTGGTGAGGCGGCCCGATCCGTCCATCCTCACGGCATATTGGTGGTACTGGAGCACCTCCACGACCAATCCAGTTTTGTCCCACTTCGTTGGGTGGCGGCCTGTCTGATTTTGGATGAATACTCTGTCACCGCAACGAAGGGGGGAAAGGCCGTGGGTGTGTTCGTCCCAGCGTGCTCTGCCGAGGGTTTGGCGATGGGATCTGGCTTGTTGCCTCTGGTGGAGTTGTGATTCTGATGCATGGGTTTGTCGAAGCCGCGTGGGGAGGCCGGTTAGTGCATCACGGATGGGGCGACCAAATACGCATTCGGCGGGTGACATCCTTGTGTCTGGGTTCGGGCTGTTGCGGTAGACCAGGAGGGCCTTGTGGAATTTGGTGGTGAGTGTGCCTCCTGGTCCTGTGTTCCCCGAAATGAGCCTCTTCATGGATTTGACCGCGGTCTCTGCTCGGTTATTGGAGTGTGGGTTATAGGCAGAGGAGGTGCGGTGGTGGATGCCCCAAGAGGTGAGGAGCTCCCTGGTGGTATGAGCGGCAAATTCTGGGCCGCCGTCCGAGGTTAGAGTGGTGGGGATGCCATAGGTGCTGAATGTCTCTCTCAGTATGGTGGCGAGGCCTGCTGCGCCGTTGGTGGCCGGTTTGGTGATTGGCCAGCCAGAGTACCGGTCTACCAGCACAAGGTATGCGGATCCTTCGTGGTGGAAGTAATCCGCACAGATGTGCTGGAAGGGGTACTCTGGCTCTTCTGGGGTGACTGACGGCATGGCAGGTTGAGAGGGGGCGTTGCCGTTGCATGCTGGGCACCTGTTCCTGGTTGCAGCGATGTCTGCGGGCATGCCCGGCCAGTACAGGGAGGAGGTGGCTCTGGCAGTCATCCCGCTCGTGCCCTGGTGGGCTGCATGGAGGGTGGATAGGCAAGTTGGACTCAGGGATGTGGGGATGATAAGTCGTTCCCCGTAGCATACCACACCGTCTACGATGGAGAGGTGTGGGAGGATTGAGAAGTAGTCCCTGATGGGGGCTGGGAGCATCTGCCTGTTGTCGGGTGTGCCTTGCTCGATATAAAACATCAGGTCCTGAAGGGTAGCGTCGGAGGCGGTGGCTGTCTGGAGGTGCTCCCAGCTGATGGGGATTGAAGAGATTGCCTTGCAGACGGCGGTGGAGAGGCCGGACTCGTCTATATGCGCAGAGGTGGTATTGGTGATGGCGCAGAGTGTGGAGGCAGGGCTGCCCGGACAGGCTGGGCTGGGGTTCGCAACATCATCGGGGAGGTGGAGCTGGGGAGGCGTCCGGGTTCCGGATGGGTGGCGTGAGAGGGCATCGCTGGTGAGGTTCTTAACGCCAGGAATGTACACCATCCGGAACCGGTACCGGAGGGTCTTCTCCTTGATGTTGCGGAGGCGTGGGTTAGGTATGTCCTCGAGGCAGCGATCCCCGAACAGTTTGAGGAGGGGCTTGTGGTCTACAGCTACCACTAGATCGCTGCACCCGAGGACGAAGTGCCGGGCTTTGTCTAAGGCATCCGCCACTGCCAGAGCCTCGCCCTCCACAGGGGCGTAGCGGGACTCGGCAGGGTGGGTAAACCTGGAACCCACAAGGGTGACGTGCCAACCCTCCCGACAACAGAGGATCTCCCGGGATGGGCACTGGCAGTGCTTCTGGAATAGCCAGTACCCTATCCCGTCTTTGCTCCAGTCTGTTGCCAGGCAGGTTGGGCGGTTTCGGTCGAATATGGCCACCCCGTCGCGAATCTTCTCTACAATCTCCGACTTGGATGCCTGGAACGCGTGGTCCAGGGCTGGTGTCCAGAGGAATGGTGAGGTGGGCTTCAGGAGGGCCCTGAATGGCAACATGGTGGCGGTGAGGGAAAATGCATAGGCGACCTGGTTCACCAAGCCGAACCAGGCGCGGATGTCCGTGATGCTTGCTGGGGTGGGGAAGTCGGTGATAGAGTTGAGGAACCTCGGAGCTGGTCGTACTTCGGAGGGGGTGATGTCGAACCCGGCAAACTCCACTCTGTCCTGGGCAAAGCGGAATTTGCGCGGGTTCAGGGTGATGCCGTTCACGGCACAGATGTGGAGCCACTCAGTCGCCTGGTGGAATGCTCCCGTGATGTCGTCCGACCAAAGCAGAGCGTCGTCGATGCATTTGGTCTTCGACATCACGTTGGCGACGAGGGCATCGTACCTGGCCGTGTAGGCATCACCTGAGGCGATGTACCCCTGGGGGGCCGAGCAGTAGCGGTACCTTCCCCAGGGGGTGATGAAGGTGGTGTAATGGCGGTCAGCTTCTTTGAGGGCCACGGAGTGGTAGCCGTTCCAGGCGTCGAAGATGGTCTTTTTGGTGTTGCCTGGAACGGCTCTTGCCTGATGGAATGGGGATGGGCAGTGATGGGTCTCGCGCGTGGCGTGCTGGTTGAGTGGTTGAAGGTTGATGGTCCTCCTGAGTGACCCGTCCTTCTTGGTGCAGATGACCATACGGTGGCACCAAGTGACGGGCGTGCCCAGGGGGACCTTCTCCAGCACGCCGAGGCGGACGTCCCGGTCAAGGCCGGCCTTCACCTCATCCTGCCAATGAATTGGGATATCAATGGGGTTGTGGCAGGGTTTGGGGATGGCGTTGGGGTCAATGTTGAGGGAGATGGGGGGTCCTGACATCATGGGAAGGGGTTGATGCTCACAGACATTGAACGCACTTGCTGAGTATAAGTCCAGCAAGTGACGTTCAAGCCTGTGACGGTTGGCCTCAGTGCCAGGGAATGGCAGGGAGGTGGGTCTGACAGGGGGCGGGGCACGGGTGGGGCATGAGCAGGGTCTGGGTTGGTTATGGGAAGGTTTGCTCACCACAGGTGTCGAGGGGCTGTCCATAGTTCTGGTCTGCAGGTTCGCGACTTCGGGGGGTGGGGGCCGATTCGGGGTCGCCCATGCATCCGTGCCGTCTCTCGAAGGTGGCGTCTGCTTGCAGAGGGGAAACTCCGTGTGAATCAGTCCCAGATCGATGCAGCTGGCCAGGCTGAGATATAGTTTGGAGGCCAGGTCGCTGAAGTATACCATCTGCCGCGTTTCACGGCCTGAGTGGGTGGATATTCTGAGGAGAGCGGCACCCTTGATGGGGAGGGGGTTGCCACTGGCGGAGCTCATGAGGAGCGTGGCTGGGACCAGGTCGTGGTCAGTAAGGAGCAGTTCCTTCATGAGGGCTGGGCCTGCCAGACAGCTCTGGCACCCCGTGTCAGCTAGGGCTGTGGTGGCGATATTGTGCCTTTCTACCCTGAGGGTGTGGCCGTGGGCCCTGAAATCCTCTCGGTGGGACGAGACTCTCACCTCCATGTTGGGTTGGGGCGGGGAGCGGCGTTGGGTCCAGGTCATGGTGCTGGAGTCCCACGATTGGTGTGGTAGCGATCCCTCGGTCATGGTTGCCACTGTCTCGGAGATCGCGCTCTCTTGCTCCGCCTGTCTCGACCAGCACATCTGTGCGTAGTGGTGTTGTCTACCACAGGAGGAGCAAGTGGAGCCAAAGGCGGGGCATTCGAGCCTTCGCACCGCTGTCCGTTCCCTCTCACCGTGACCTTGGTGGCCACAGAAGCAACACACTGCCTTCGGGTTGATCTTGGGGCGGGTGGTGTTGCTGGGTTGCCCTCTGTTCTGTTGGGGCAGGTTCCGGGTGTGTGTGTGGGAGATGGGTGAGCGGCGTTGGGTCCAGGTCTGTGTTGTCCTTGGTGTGACTGGGTTTGGCTGTCTCTGTTGGCGTCGGTACGCGCTATTGATAGCATCCCCTTGGTCATGGTCGTCACCCAATGAGTCTGTCGAGGTGGGTGTGGTGATGGTGACCGCGGACCGCTTGCCTGCGGCCCTCACCTCGACAAACCTGATTGTCTCCTCGACAGTCATGTTTTGGTTTGTGTCTTTTAGGAGATCTTCCTGAATATCTGCATCTGCCAGGCCGATGCAGAGTTGATCGGCAACTCTTTGCTCCCCTTGGCTGTTGACGACTTCACAGCCAGAGCACTTTTGTGTGAACCTGCACACCTCAGATTGGCCTCGGAGGCGGGCAGCGAACGAGCGAATGGGTTCCCCCCGGTCCTGCACCATGCGGGAGAGGGCGACCCTGGCCACTTTCGGGTTCTCCTCCCGCACTGCAAGGGCCTTGATGGCAGCGAGGAGGTCTGTCTCCGAAAAATCTTCAATGGGTAAAGGGCCCACCGCATTGCGGGTGACGTCCCTTCTTAGCTTCGGCTCGAGGCACTCGAGCAGCTGGATGGCCACATCAGTGCCCGTTAGTCTTACTGCCATGGAGTATGCCCTCCATCTGGTGGCAAAGTAGTGCCAGGCTTCAGTGGTGCCCCCGGCCGTTATCTCTGGGCGCTTGACCGGGGTGGGCTTAGCCCGGGTCGCCTGGCTGTGGATCAGCATGTGTCCATTCAGCACGGCCGCAGTCACCACGGGGATCAACTCTGCTGGTGTCGAGAAGTCGCAGCCGGGGTATGGGCAGTCAACAGCCATTAGGCGGGTGGGCGGTAATTGGAAATATCGAACAACGGTCCCCCTCCTAACTTCTTCGGGCGGGGCTAGGTACTACCAATCACTATCGAAGAATTGGCTATACACATAGTTAAGCTCAGTAAGCTATTCACCTAGCTGATGCAACTGGACGAGTTCAACAAGTTATCAGTAGGAAATGTGTATAGCGAATGAATGTGTGCTAGTATGCATGCGCGAGGTAAAGGAGTCGTGTGTGAGGTAAAGGGCCGTACGTAGCAATGTTTATACATGTAAGGGTGGTTATTGTCTAAGTGGGTTCTTATCAGCACCAGTAAATGCACTAAGTGGGTTCTTATCAGCACCAGTAAATGCACTACTAAGTGGGTTCTTATCAGGACCAGTAAATGCAGTACTAAGTGGGTTCTTATCAGCACCAGTAAATCACTACTAAGTGGGTTCTTATCAGCACCACTACTAAGTGGGTTCTTATCAGCACCAGTAAATGCACTACTAAGTGGGTTCTTATCAGGACCAGTAAATGCAGTACTAAGTGGGTTCTTATCAGCACCAGTAAATCACTACTAAGTGGTTCTTATCAGCACCACTACTAAGTGGGTTCTTATCAGCACCAGTAAATGCACTACTAAGTGGGTTCTTACCAGCACCAGTAAATGCAGTACTAATGGGGTTCTTATCAGCACCAGTAAATGCACTACTAAGTGGGTTCTTACCAGCACCAGTAAATGCAGTACTAAGTGGGTTCATATCAGCACCAGTAAATCACCAGCACCAGTAAATGCAGTACTAAGTGGGTTCTTATCAGCACCAGTAAATGCACTACTAAGTGGGTTCCCATCAGTACCAGTAAATGCACTACTAAGTGGGTTCTCATCAGCACCAGTAAATGCACTACTAAGTGGGTTGTTATCAGTACCATAAATGCACTACTAATTGGGTTCCTATCAGCACCAGTAAATGCACTACTGCTGCTGGAAAAGACTAGCCTCGTGGAACAAACCACTCCTCTTTCTTATTTAACCCAGATGGACTCATCAATTTATTCTAAGTTCATAGTTCATGTGTGCCTAACAGTGTTTAGCCACACCTACATGTACTTCATGATTGAATAAGTTGCAATCAGAGTAGGTCCCACACTGCTGGGTAAGTGATGAGGTTCCACTGTACATAGATAATTATAATAGGTCCCACACTGCCCGGCATGAGGTTCCACTGTACATAGATAATTATATAATAGGTCCCACACTGCCCGGATAAGTGATGAGGTTCCACTGTAGATAGATAATTATATAATAGGTCCCACACTGCCCGGATAAGTGATGAGGTTCCACTGTAGATAGATAATTATATAATAGGTCCCTGGCCGGATAAGTGATGAGGTTCCACTATACATAGATAATTATATAATAGGTCCCACACTGCCCGGCGTGAGGTTCCACTGTAGATAGATAATTATATAATAAGTCCCTGCCCGGATAAGTGAGGTTCCACTGTACATAGATAATTATATAATATGCCACACTGCCCGGATAAGTAATGAGGTTCCACTGTAGATAAATAATTATATAATAGGTCCCTACCCGGATAAGTGATGAGGTTCCACTGTACATAGATAATTATATAATAGGTCCCACACTGCCCGGATAAGTGATGAGGTTCCACTGTAGATAGATAATTATATAATAGGTCCCTGCCCGGATAAGTGAGGTTCCACTGTAGATAGATAATTATATAATAGGTCCCTGGCCGGATAAGTGATGAGGTTCCACTATACATAGATAATTATATAATAGGTCCCACACTGCCCGGCGTGAGGTTCCACTGTAGATAGATAATTATATAATAGGTCCCACACTGCCCGGATAAGTGATGAGGTTCCACTGTAGATAGATAATTATATAATAGGTCCCTGCCCGGATAAGTGATGAGGTTCCACTGTACATAGATAATTATATAATAGGTCCCACACTGCCCGGATAAGTGATGCGGTTCCACTGTAGATAGATAATTATATAATAGGTCCCTGGCCGGATAAGTGATGAGGTTCCACTATACATAGATAATTATATAATAGGTCCCACACTGCCCGGCGTGAGGTTCCACTGTAGATAGATAATTATATAATAGGTCCCACACTGCCCGGATAAGTGATGAGGTTCCACTGTAGATAGATAATTATATAATAGGTCCCACACTGCCCGGATAAGTGATGAGGTTCCACTGTACATAGATAATTATATAAAAGTCCCACACTGCCCGGATAAGTGATGAGGTTCCACTGTAGATAGATAATTATATAATAGGTCCCTGCCCGGATAAGTGAGGTTCCACTTTACATAGATAAACTGGAAGTAACCAATGTAGGCAACAAACACAGGAGACCCTTTACCTGAGGAATAATATAACGAGTATTATTATATTGCAGAATTTCGTTGCCCACATTTGGTCAAGTTGAATTTAATTTCTGTCCAGTCCAATGCATATAGTGTTATTACCTAATATAGCAACAGAACTACCCACTATTATAAATGAACTTACCTATAGCAAACAGAACTAACCACACCTTTATTATGAATTTACTGAATTTACCTAATATAGCAACAGAACTTATAGCAACAGAACTAACCACACCTTTATATATGAACTCGCCTAGTAATAAGTATAGCACCGGGACTAACCACACCTTTATATATGAACCTACCTAGTATAGCACCAGAACTAACCACACCTTTATATGTGAACTTACCTAGCAACAGAACTAACCACACCTTTATATATGAACCTACCTAGTATAGCTAACCACACCTTTATATATGAACTTACCTAGCAACAGAACTAACCACACCTTTATATAAGAACTTGCCTAGTATAGCACCAGAACTAACCACACCTTTCAGGGTTTCATACAGGGGGGGGGAAGCCCTGATATATCCCCCCCCTCCCCAAGAATTTTCACAATAAAAATTAAGTTTCTTATGTAATACATTACAGTAACGGGGAAAAAGCAGTAACGGGGAAAAAGAGCAGTACAGAGAAGGGAACGTAGAAGCAATAGCTAATATAATTAGGTAACTTTTATTATTTATACTATGGCATACGCAAAGCATCTCAGCTAAAAGAGAGTCAAATCTCTCCCTAGACATCCTCAAATATCTGAAAGACTCTCTGGGTCAGACAGCCTCATCTCTTGTAGGAGATTTTATAATCTCCATGCTGGGTACAGCGAGCGAATATAGGGCGTACCCACAAACTATTCTGTGGGAAGATGCAATTGTGTCATAATCTAGAATGTTCTGTCCATGTGCTATTATTCTGTGGTTAGCTTTCCTAATTATAATAGTGTAAATTCTTTGGCAAGATGCAACTGTCATTAGATTATGTGGCAAGATGCAACTGTGTCATAATCTAGAATGTTCTGTCCATGTGCTAGTACTTTAACTATAGGAAAGTACCCTCAACATGTCTCGGAATCAATCCGAGAGCACGATTTTGCACCTAAAAAAATCGCCCCCATACTTGGGACTTGCTTATGCACGCCCATCACGTTAACGCCAAACGTTTTGAGTTTCCCCCCCCCAAACTGTAAATCCTGTATGAACCCCTGCCTTTATATATGAACCTACCTAGTATAGCAATAGAACTAACCACACCTTTATATATGAACTTGCCAACAGAACTAACCACACCTTTATATATGAACTTGCCTAGTATAGCAATAGAACTAACCACACCTTTATACTGTATATGAACTTACCAACAGAACTAACCACACCTTTATATATGAACCTACCTAGTATAGCAACAGAACTAACCACACCTTTATATATGAACTTGCCTAGTAAAGCAACAGAACTAACCACACCTTTATATATGAACCTACCTAGTATAGCAACAGAACTAACCACACCTTTATACTGTATATGAACTTACCAACAGAACTAACCACACCTTTATATATGAACCTACCTAGTATAGCAATAGAACTAACCACACCTTTATATGTGAACTTACCTAGTATAGCAACAGAACTAACCACACCTTTATATATGAACCTACCTAGTATAGCAACAGAACTAACCACACCTTTATATATGAACCTACCTAGTATAGCAATAGAACTAACCACACCTTTATATGTGAACTTACCTAGTATAGCAACAGAACTAACCACACCTTTATATATGAACCTACCTAGTATAGCAACAGAACTAACCACACCTTTATACTGTATATGAACTTACCAACAGAACTAACCACACCTTTATATATGAACCTACCTAGTATAGCAACAGAACTAACCACACCTTTATATATGAACCTACCTAGTATAGCAACAGAACTAACCACACCTTTATACTGTATATGAACTTACCAACAGAACTAACCACACCTTTATATATGAACCTACCTAGTATAGCAATAGAACTAACCACACCTTTATATATGAACCTACCTAGTATAGCAACAGAACTAACCACACCTTTATATATGAACCTACCTAGTATAGCAACAGAACTAACCACACCTTTATATATGAACCTACCTAGTATAGCAACAGAACTAACCACACCTTTATATATACTTACCTAGCATAGCACCAGAACTAGCCAATCAAAGTAGTTATGTGGTTTTGCTCGTCCATGCTAACTGCTTAAGTATATTTATGACTGACGACCTTTTGCCGATTTTATATTATTGGCAAAATAGCATAAAATTAGTACCGAATAAGAAACGGAATAGTCTGCGTAGTATTGAACAGCTTCGAGTGTTCTGGTAGTAGAACTATGTGAACTAACATTGTACGCAAGTTATGTATGTGGAAGGGGCATAGATAGATATATAGATAGATATATAGATATATAGATAGATAGATATATAGATATAGATAGATAGATATATAGATAGATAGATAGATAGATATATAGATACATACATACATAGATACATAGATACATGTAGATATATACATAGATAGATATATACATAGATAGATATATACATAGATAGATATATACATAGATAGATATATACATAGATAGATATATAGATAGATATATAGATAGATACATACATACATAGATACATAGATAGATACACATATAGACAGATGCATAGAGAAAGAGAGATTGAAGATGAAGTTTTACTGGTTTTGGGGTTGCCTATGACTACCTGAACACGAAGGATTCAAGGCACGGTCCAGGAATAAAATTGGCACCTAAACATACTGTGCACACACACACACACACACACACACACCACACACGTGTTGCCCATTGGTGCTGGCTGTCATTATTTGGTGCATGTTGGATGCATCCACATGAAATTGACCCTCTAAAGCTTTTGGTCGCAATGCATTTCTCTGACTAGCTCATAGAAACTTGTTAGGAAGAGCTCTGTACTGCACCCAGAAACTAGGAAGAGTGTACCCAGCAACTTGGAAGAGCTCTGTACTGCACACTGCAACTAGGAAGAGCTCTGTACTGCACACTGCAACTAGGAAGAGCTCTGTACTGCACCCAGAAACTAGGAAGAGCTCTGTGCTGTACCCAGCAACTTGGAAGAGCTCTGTACTGCACACTGCAACTAGGAAGAGCTCTGTATTGCACCCAGCAACTTGGAAGAGCTCTCTACTGCACACTGCAACTAGGAAGAGCTCTGTACTGCACCCAGAAACTAGGAAGAGCTCTGTGCTGTACCCAGCAACTTAGAAGAGCTCTGTACTGCACACTGCAACTTGGAAGAGCTCTGTAGTGCACACTGCAACTAGGAAGAGCTCTGCTGTACCCAGCAACTAGGAGGGCTCTGTACTGCACCCAGCAACTAGGAAGAGCTCTGTGCTGCACCCAGAAACTAGGAAGAGCTCTGTACTGCACACTGCAACTAGGAAGAGCTCTGCTGTACCCAGCAACTAGGAGGGCTCTGTACTGCACCCAGCAACTAGGAAGAACTCTGTGCTGTACCCAGCAACTAGGAGGGCTCTGTACTGCACCCAGCAACTAGGAAGAGCTCTGTGCTGCACACTGCAACTAGGAAGAGCTCTGTACTGCACACTGCAACTAGGAAGAGCTCTGTACTGCACCCAGCAACTAGGAAGAACTCTGTGCTGTACCCAGCAACTAGGAAGAGCTCTGTGCTGCACCTAGAAACTAGGAAGAGCTCTGTACTGCACACTGCAACTAGGAAGAGCTCTGTACTGCACACTGCAACTAGGAAGAGCTCTGTACAGCACCCAGCAACTAGGAATAACTCTGTGCTGTACCCAGCAACTAGGAAGAGCTCTGTGCTGCAACCAGCAGCTAGGAAGAGCTCTGTGCTGTACCCAGCAACTAGGAGGGCTCTGTACTGCACCCAGCAACTAGGAAGAGCTCTGTATTGCACACTGCAACTAGGAAGAGCTCTGTACTGCAACCAGCAACTAGGAAGAGCTCTGTACTGCACCCAGCAACTAGGAAGAGCTCTGTACTGCACACTGCAACTAGGAAGAGCTCTGTGCTGCACCTAGAAACTAGGAAGAGCTCTGTGCTGTACCCAGCAACTTGGAAGAGCTCTGTACTGCACACTGCAACTAGGAAGAGCTCTGTACTGCACCCAGCAACTAGGAGGGCTCTGTACTGCACCCAGCAACTAGGAAGAGCTCTGTGCTGCAACCAGCAACTGGAAGAGCTCTGTACTGCACACTGCAACTAGGAAGAGCTCTGTGCTGTACCCAGCAACTAGGAGGGCTCTGTACTGCACACTGCAACTAGGAAGAGCTCTGTACTGCAACCAGCAACTGGAAGAGCTCTGTACTGCACACTGCAACTAGGAAGAGCTCTGTGCTGTACCCAGCAACTAGGAGGGCTCTGTACTGCACCCAGAAACTAGGAAGAGCTCTGTGCTGTACCCAGCAACTAGGAGGGCTCTATACTGCACCCAGAAGAGCTCTGTACTGCACCCAGCAACTGGAAGAGCTCTGTACTGCACACTGCAACTAGAAAGAGCTCTGCACTGCACCCAGCAACTAGGAAGAGCTCTGTGCTGTACCCAGCAACTAGGAAGAGCTCTGTGCTGTACCCATCAACTAGGAAGAGCTCTGTACTGCACACTGCAACTAGGAAGAGCTCTGTACTGCACCCAGCAACTAGGAAGAGCTCTGTGCTGTACCCAGCAACTAGGAAGAGCTCTGTATTGCACCCAGCACCTAGGAAGAGCTCTGTGCTGTACCCAGCAACTAGGAAGAGCTCTGTGCTGCACACTGCAACTAGGAAGAGCTCTGTATTGCACCCAGCAACTAGGAAGAGCTCTGTGCTATACCCAGCAACTAGGAAGAGCTCTGTGCTGCACACTGCAACTAGGAAGAGTTCTGTGCTGCACACTGCAACTAGGAAGAGCTCTGTACTGCACACTGCAACTTGGAAGAGCTCTGTACTGCACACTGCAACTAGGAAGAGCTCTGTGCTGTACCCAGCAACTAGGAGGGCTCTGTACTGCACCCAGCAACTAGGAAGAGCTCTGTATTGCACACTGCAACTAGGAAGAGCTCTGTACTGCACCCAGCAACTAGGAAGAGCTCTGTACTGCAACCAGCAACTAGGAGGGCTCTGTACTGCACCCAGCAACTAGGAAGAGCTCTGTACTGCACCCAGCAACTAGGAAGAGCTCTGTACTGCACACTGCAACTAGGAAGAGCTCTGTGCTGTACCCAGCAACTAGGAAGAGCTCTGTGCTGTACCCAGCAACTAGGAAGAGCTCTGTACTGCACACTGCAACTAGGAAGAGCTCTGTACTGCACCCAGCAACTAGGAAGAGCTCTGTGCTGTACCCAGCAACTAGGAAGAGCTCTGTATTGCACCCAGCAACTAGGAAGAGCTCTGTGCTGTACCCAGCAACTAGGAAGAGCTCTGTGCTGCACACTGCAACTAGGAAAAGCTCTGTATTGCACCCAGCAACTAGGAAGAGCTCTGTGCTGTACCCAGCAACTAGGAAGAGCTCTGTGCTGCACACTGCAACTAGGAAGAGCTCTGTGCTGCACACTGCAACTAGGAAGAGCTCTGTACTGCACACTGCAACTTGGAAGAGCTCTGTACTGCACACTGCAACTAGGAAGAGCTCTGCTGTACCCAGCAACTAGGAAGAGCTCTGTGCTGCAACCAGCAGCTAGGAAGAGCTCTGTGCTGTACCCAGCAACTAGGAGGGCTCTGTACTGCACCCAGCAACTAGGAAGAGCTCTGTATTGCACACTGCAACTAGGAAGAGCTCTGTACTGCACCCAGCAACTAGGAAGAGCTCTGTACTGCAACCAGCAACTAGGAGGGCTCTGTACTGCACCCAGCAACTAGGAAGAGCTCTGTACTGCACCCAGCAACTAGGAAGAGCTCTGTACTGCACACTGCAACTAGGAAGAGCTCTGTACTGCACACTGCAACTAGGAAGAGCTCTGTGCTGTACCCAGCAACTAGGAAGAGCTCTGTGCTGCACACTGCAACTAGGAAGAGCTCTGTGCTGCACACTGCAACTTGGAAGAGCTCTGTACTGCACCCAGAAACTAGGAAGAGCTCTGTGCTGTACCCAGCAACTAGGAGGGCTCTGTCATGCACCCAGAAGAGCTCTGTACTGCACACTGCAACTAGAAAGAGCTCTGCACTGCACCCAGCAACTAGGAAGAGCTCTGTGCTGTACCCAGCAACTAGGAAGAGCTCTGTAGTACTGCACACTGCAACTAGGAAGAGCTCTGTACTGCACACTGCAACTAGGAAGAGCTCTGACTGCACACTGCAATTAGGAAGAGCTCTGTACTGCACCCAGCAACTAGGAAGAGCTCTGTATTGCACCCAGCAACTAGGAAGAGCTCTGTGCTGTACCCAGCAACTAGGAAGAGCTCTGTGCTGCACACTGCAACTAGGAAGAGCTCTGTACTGCACCCAGCAACTAGGAAGAGCTCTGTACTGCACACTGCAACTTGGAAGAGCTCTGTACTGCACACTGCAACTAGGAAGAGCTCTGCTGTACCCAGCAACTAGGAAGAGCTCTGTGCTGCAACCAGCAGCTAGGAAGAGCTCTGTGCTGTACCCAGCAACTAGGAGGGCTCTGTACTGCACCCAGCAACTAGGAAGAGCTCTGTATTGCACACTACAACTAGGAAGAGCTCTGTACTGCACCCAGCAACTAGGAAGAGCTCTGTACTGCAACCAGCAACTAGGAGGGCTCTGTACTGCACCCAGCAACTAGGAAGAGCTCTGTACTGCACCCAGCAACTAGGAAGAACTCTGTACTGCACACTGCAACTAGGAAGAGCTCTGTACTGCACACTGCAACTAGGAAGAGCTCTGTACTGCACACTGCAACTAGGAAGAGCTCTGTGCTGTACCCAGCAACTAGGAAGAGCTCTGTGCTGCACACTGCAACTTGGAAGAGCTCTGTACTGCACCCAGAAACTAGGAAGAGCTCTGTGCTGTAACCAGCAACTAGGAGGGCTCTGTACTGCACCCAGAAGAGCTCTGTTTACACACTGCAACTAGAAAGAGCTCTGCACTGCACCCAGCAACTAGGAAGAGCTCTGTTGCTGTACCCAGCAACTAGGAAGAGCTCTGTGCTGTACCCAGCAACTAGGAAGAGCTCTGTACTGCACACTGCAATTAGGAAGAGCTCTGTATACTGCACCCAGCAACTAGGAAGAGCTCTGTGCTGTACCCAGCAACTAGGAAGAGCTCTGTGCTGCAACCAGCAACTAGGAAGAGCTCTGTGCTGTACCCAGCAACTAGGAGGGCTCTGTACTGCACCCAGCAACTAGGAAGAGCTCTGTATTGCACCCAGCAACTAGGAAGAGCTCTGTACTGCTGTGAGAAAGTGTTGAAATTTTGAATAGAATTCATAGTGGTATAGTTTGAAGGTCTTGGTTTCTTGTGAGTGGAGAGATGAGGATCAGCTGATATGTATCGTTTCATGTTTATTGATGTTCTCTATCGCACCTTAATTGATACACATGTGTGTGTGTGTAGGTCAGGCTAGTGACTACAGACTAGTGGTGGAACACATCGCTAACTCTGACTGTCTCATGGGCCATCGTCGCTCCTTCAACCTCACCAAGACCACGAGCATGTCAGTGTTGCATGTTGCATGTACTGTGTTGGTACAAGTACTATAATACAGTTGTTAGTACTGGTATTAGTACAGGTATTAATACCGGTACGTAGTATAATCTTCACATATCACATTTCAGATGTTACAATGAGAAAAGTTACAATTACCACGCCAGCCATCAAACTCCTTGCCCCTGCTCCTTCTCCGACTATGAATGGTATGCACTTTCATGTATCTTCATGTATATGCATGCATGTATATTCATGTATGCACCATGCATGTATGTGTGTGTGTGTATATGCATGCATGTATGTGTGTATATGTATGTATGCATGTGAGTGTGTATGTATGTGTGTATATGTATGTATGCATGTGTGTGTGTGTATGTATGCATAAGTGTGTGTATGTATGCATGTATGTGTGTATATGTATGCATGCATGTGTGTATATGTATGCATGCATGTATGTGTGTATATGTATGTATGCATGTGTGTATATGTATGCATGCATGTGTATGTATGCATGTGTGTGTGTGTATGCATGTATGTATGCATGTATGTGTGTATATGTATGTATGCATGTGTGAGTGTATGTGCATATGTGTGTGTGTATCTGGGCAAGTGCAAGCACGTGTGTAAAAGGCAAACCTCTCTATTGGATTGACCTGGTGAAAAGAAAGGAAACAAGACCTGTACTAATAGAGTATGACCATTGGATGATCCTTTACCATTTATAATTGTACACACCATCTAGTCGAAACATCGAGTGATTAAATTTCAAGTCACTGATGGTTGAAAAAGAATTATTGCGTGCACCAATATTCTACTGCTTTTCAGTAGTCTCATTTTAACACTATTATATTTGACTGTGTCTGCAGTGACTATTATAACTGTGTCTGCAGTGACTATTATAACTGTGCCTGCAGTGACTATTATAACTGTGTCTGCAGTGTCTATTATAACTGTTTCTGCAGTGACTATTATAATTGTGTCTGCAGTGACTATTATAACTGTGTCTGCAGTGACTATTATAACTGTGTCTGCAGTGTCTATTATAACTGTGCCTGCAGTGACTATTATAACTGTGCCTGCAGTGTCTATTATAACTGTGCCTGCAGTGTCTATTATAACTGTGTCTGCAGTGACTATTATAACTGTGTCTGCAGTGACTATTATAACTGTGTCTGCAGTGTCTATTATAACTGTGTCTGCAGTGACTATTATAACTGTGTCTGCAGTGTCTATTATAACTGTGCCTGCAGTGACTATTATAACTGTGTCTGCAGTGACTATTATAACTGTGTCTGCAGTGACTATTATAACTGTGTCTGCAGTGACTATTATAACTGTGTCTGCAGTGACTATTATAACTGTGTCTGCAGTGACTATTATAACTGTGTCTGCAGTGTCTATTATAACTGTGCCTGCAGTGACTATTATAACTGTGTCTGCAGTGTCTATTATAACTGTGTCTGCAGTGTCTATTATAACTGTGTCTGCAGTGTCTATTATAACTGTGTCTGCAGTGACTATTATAACTGTGTCTGCAGTGTCTATTATAACTGTGCCTGCAGTGACTATTATAACTGTGCCTGCAGTGACTATTATAACTGTGCCTGCAGTGACTATTATAACTGTGTCTGCAGTGTCTATTATAACTGTGTCTGCAGTGACTATTATAACTGTGTCTGCAGTGACTATTATAACTGTGTCTGCAGTGACTATTATAACTGTGTCTGCAGTGACTATTATAACTGTGTCTGCAGTGTCTATTATAACTGTCTGCAGTGACTATTATAACTGTGTCTGCAGTGACTATTATAACTGTGTCTGCAGTGACTATTATAACTGTGTCTGCAGTGACTATTATAACTGTGTCTGCAGTGACTATTATAACTGTGTCTGCAGTGACTATTATAACTGTGTCTGCAGTGACTATTATAACTGTGTCTGCAGTGTCTATTATAACTGTGTCTGCAGTGACTATTATAACTGTGTCTGCAGTGACTATTATAACTGTGTCTGCAGTGACTATTATAACTGTGTCTGCAGTGACTATTATAACTGTGTCTGCAGTGACTATTATAACTGTGCCTGCAGTGTCTATTATAACTGTGTCTGCAGTGTCTATTATAACTGTGTCTGCAGTGTCTATTATAACTGTGTCTGCAGTGACTATTATAACTGTGTCTGCAGTGTCTATTATAACTGTGTCTGCAGTGACTATTATAACTGTGTCTGCAGTGACTATTATAACTGTGTCTGCAGTGTCTATTATAACTGTGTCTGCAGTGTCTATTATAACTGTGTCTGCAGTGACTATTATAACTGTGTCTGCAGTGACTATTATAACTGTGCCTGCAGTGACTATTATAACTGTGTCTGCAGTGACTATTATAACTGTCTGCAGTGTCTATTATAACTGTGTCTGCAGTGACTATTATAACTGTGTCTGCAGTGACTATTATAACTGTGTCTGCAGTGACTATTATAACTGTGCCTGCAGTGTCTATTATAACTGTGTCTGCAGTGACTATTATAACTGTGTCTGCAGTGTCTATTATAACTGTGTCTGCAGTGTCTATTATAACTGTGTCTGCAGTGACTATTATAACTGTGTCTGAAGTGACTATTATAACTGTGCCTGCAGTGACTATTATAACTGTGCCTGCAGTGACTATTATAACTGTGTCTGCAGTGACTATTATAACTGTGTCTGCAGTGACTATTATAACTGTGTCTGAAGTGTCTATTATAACTGTGTCTGCAGTGTCTATTATAACTGTGTCTGCAGTGACTATTATAACTGTGTCTGCAGTGACTATTATAACTGTGCCTGCAGTGTCTATTATAACTGTGTCTGCAGTGCCTATTATAACTGTGTCTGCAGTGACTATTATAACTGTGTCTGCAGTGACTATTATAACTGTGCCTGCAGTGACTATTATAACTGTGCCTGCAGTGACTATTATAACTGTGTCTGCAGTGACTATTATAACTGTGTCTGCAGTGACTATTATAACTGTGTCTGCAGTGTCTATTATAACTGTGTCTGCAGTGTCTATTATAACTGTGTCTGCAGTGTCTATTATAACTGTGTCTGCAGTGACTATTATAACTGTGTCTGCAGTGACTATTATAACTGTGCCTGCAATGACTATTATAACTGTGTCTGCAGTGACTATTATAACTGTGTCTGCAGTGACTATTATAACTGTGTCTGCAGTGACTATTATAACTGTGTCTGCAGTGACTATTATAACTGTGTCTGCAGTGACTATTATAACTGTGTCTGCAGTGTCTATTATAACTGTGTCTGCAGTGACTATTATAACTGTGTCTGCAGTGACTATTATAACTGTGCCTGCAATGACTATTATAACTGTGTCTGCAGTGACTATTATAACTGTGTCTGCAGTGACTATTATAACTGTGTCTGCAGTGACTATTATAACTGTGTCTGCAGTGACTATTATAACTGTGTCTGCAGTGACTATTATAACTGTGTCTGCAGTGACTATTATAACTGTGTCTGCAGTGACTATTATAACTGTGTCTGCAGTGACTATTATAACTGTGTCTGCAGTGTCTATTATAACTGTGTCTGCAGTGACTATTATAACTGTCTGCAGTGACTATTATAACTGTGCCTGCAATGACTATTATAACTGTGTCTGCAGTGACTATTATAACTGTGTCTGCAGTGACTATTATAACTGTGTCTGCAGTGACTATTATAACTGTGTCTGCAGTGACTATTATAACTGTGTCTGCAGTGTCTATTATAACTGTGTCTGCAGTGACTATTATAACTGTGCCTGCAGTGACTATTATAACTGTGCCTGCAGTGTCTATTATAACTGTGTCTGCAGTGTCTATTATAACTGTGCCTGCAGTGACTATTATAACTGTGTCTGCAGTGTCTATTATAACTGTGCCTGCAGTGACTATTATAACTGTGTCTGCAGTGTCTATTATAACTGTGCCTGCAGTGACTATTATAACTGTGCCTGCAGTGACTATTATAACTGTGTCTGCAGTGACTATTATAACTGTGCCTGCAGTGACTATTATAACTGTGTCTGCAGTGTCTATTATAACTGTGCCTGCAGTGTCTATTATAACTGTGTCTGCAGTGACTATTATAACTGTCTGCAGTGTCTATTATAACTGTGTCTGCAGTGTCTATTATAACTGTGTCTGCAGTGTCTATTATAACTGTGCCTGCAGTGACTATTATAACTGTGTCTGCAGTGACTATTATAACTGTGCCTGCAGTGACTATTATAACTGTGTCTGCAGTGACTATTATAACTGTGTCTGCAGTGACTATTATAACTGTGTCTGCAGTGACTATTATAACTGTGCCTGCAGTGACTATTATAACTGTGTCTGCAGTGACTATTATAACTGTGTCTGCAGTGTCTATTATAACTGTGCCTGCAGTGTCTATTATAACTGTGTCTGCAGTGACTATTATAACTGTGCCTGCAGTGACTATTATAACTGTGTCTGCAGTGACTATTATAACTGTGTCTGCAGTGACTATTATAACTGTGTCTGCAGTGACTATTATAACTGTGTCTGCAGTGTCTATTATAACTGTGTCTGCAGTGTCTATTATAACTGTGTCTGCAGTGTCTATTATAACTGTGTCTGCAGTGACTATTATAACTGTGTCTGCAGTGTCTATTATAACTGTGTCTGCAGTGTCTATTATAACTGTGCCTGCAGTGACTATTATAACTGTGCCTGCAGTGACTATTATAACTGTGCCTGCAGTGACTATTATAACTGTGCCTGCAGTGACTATTATAACTGTGCCTGCAGTGACTATTATAACTGTGTCTGCAGTGTCTATTATAACTGTGCCTGCAGTGTCTATTATAACTGTGCCTGCAGTGACTATTATAACTGTGTCTGCAGTGACTATTATAACTGTGCCTGCAGTGACTATTATAACTGTGCCTGCAGTCACTATTATAACTGTGCCTATAGTGACTGTGCCTATAGTGACTATTATAACTGTGCCTGCAGTGACTATGGGTATAAGCATTCGTCTGCGAGCAAGTGCGTGCAGGACCTCACCTACCACCTGTCAGACTTGTGCCCACCTGGAAGCTCCACCTACAAACAGAGCAAATCAGGGTAATCAGAGTTATAGACAATCAAGTTCCAATATTCTATTAGTAGCCACACCCACTCAAGTTGCCAATGCCTTGGTTAGTTATACTGGTGTGGAGATTGAGGGAATGAATACAATTCAAACGTGTAATTATGCGCACTAATCAATAACAACGTCTGTCCGGCAAGTTGTGTAATAACCTTCTCTGTTGTGTGTGCAGGTTTGTGCTGGTTCCTGGAGACAAGTGTTCTGCCACTGCAGACAGTGACAAGCTTCTCTACAAGGAGACTAAGCTATGCACTGGCCATGAAAATAACTCTGGCATCAGAATTCGTCATGTGAGTCCTCTATAACATCAGCCATCATTGAGTCCCAATATGCTTACTTATTGACCTAGTCTAGTATGTCCAAATATGTTCCCATAGTCCCTTGTGCAGTTTAGTATGTCCAGATACCGTATGAGCCCTGGTATTTTAGAGGGTTGATCTTGGAGAAACCTTTATTGAGTAGAGTTGTAGAATCAGCGGTCGGAATTAGAATGTGGCTCACCCTTCCAACTTTTACTCCTCCATAGACCACACCCACAGGTGCAACTACAGTACAAGCCAAAAAAACTTTACGTACTGATTGCGTTAGGCTTACTTGCAACGCAGAAACGTTCAAGACGCACAAACTGTTATTTAATTATCCGAAATGCGCAATCATTTACGGTCTTACACGTATTGGAGAGTGCGTGTAAAAAGTCAAGTCAGCCTTCAGTTGATGGGACTGTTGCTTTTGTCGTAGCTTCTACTTTTGATCTGTCCTGGGAATGGCTTTTAGAAGAATTCTCGCTGCCACCTTGGCTCTAAGCAGGAAGTATACTACTAGGTAGAGCTCCAATGGCTAGCGCCTGCCTATGGTAGTGACTGAGCCTTCACTTCAGTGTAAGTATACTACTAGGCAGAACTCCAATGGTTTGTACCGTGACTGACTACTAGGCAGAACTCCAATGGCTTGCACCTCTAGCGCCTGCCTGTAGTAGTGACAGCCTTCACTTCAGTGTAAGTACACTATTAGGCAGAACTCCAATGGCAGTGCCTGCCTATAGTAGTGACTGGGCCTTCACTTCAGTGTAAGTTTACTACTAGGCAGAACTCCAATGACTTGCACCTTCAGTGTAAGTATACTACTAGGCAGAACTCCAATGGCTTGTACCTCCAGTGCCTGTGACTGAGCCTTCACTAGTGTGTTATTTGATAGTTTTTACTATCGTTCTTGCCTGGGAAAAAACAACTAAATGCTAGCACACACAGAGGGCCCAGTAACTTTAACTTATACAGACTATTGTTTGGTCTTCTGTCAGAGGCTGTACCAAGCAGCAATCTGTTAGGGGACTCCTCAGTGGGAGCTGACTGTGAGGTCAAGGCAGGGAGGCAGATATACAAAGGCAAGATTTCAGCTGTTGGTAAGTTTGAAAGAAAAATTCAAATTCAGGTGTGATTTATTATTTTGAAATGTAGTTACCCAGGCAGCCATGGAGGAGCTGGAGGAAGAATTCGAGCATGTTATGGAAGACAAGGATATTACATCTGTGGTTAGGGTCAGTGGGAGGCCGGTCAGGATTGGACTTGCTTGATGACTAGATAACTCTCTTTTTAAAAAAATAATAACACCTCCAGTCCCACCCAAACATCACAAAAGTATTGCCAACTTGAACAACTTTGAGAAACATGCTTGGCAAGTGATCTTCCATATAATTACATTCAATGCCCTGTAGCCCAACCTTCCAGGTGTCTAATATACTTCTGACAATGTCTATAGTTGATCAAAATCGAGTGCCGTCCACCAATTCAGCTTTGGTCTTGGGCTTCACTTCTCTCCTGATGTACTCCTTAACTCGTGCCACAGGTTTTCAATGGGGTTGACATCTGGAGACTCGGGAGGCATCCTCCACCAATTAATATCGTCCAATTCAAAGAACTCCTTGGACAGCCTGGATGTATGTTTGGGGTCATTGTCCTGCATAAGCGGTGATGGAGGCAAACATCCTTCACGAAGGGTAAAAGGGTGAAGAAAAAGTGGAGCTCTCATAATACCATCAAAGATGCATATTCCTGTTTCATGCCCAGCCCACACATGCACCTTCACAAAATGTTTCACTCTATAATCAAATAAACAGAAGTTTAAAACACCTAGTATAGCATAACTCGACACCTTATTACACACCATAATACAGCATCCAACATATCTTAGCTGGTTCTTTGGTACGTACCTGTCGTATCTTTTGGCAACAAATGTGTTTCCAATTGAACTGTGCACTCGCCTGTCCATCATTGGCTGCCTCTTCAAGGTTCTGCCTGTCTCACTCCAATCTCTTGACCTAGGATAGGGATAAATGACCTGCCCTAGTTGTAAGGCATCACATCTACAAGGTGCCTAAGCTATACATTAAATCCAATGGTTTATCCCAATCGGATTCTAATGCATTGGCTCTAGCCAAACTGCCATCAAGACCCATGCCCAGATTACCATTAGCCACTAGCAACCAACTTAGCTTCAGTGTGACATGAGAATGTTTCTACACTAGATATTAACTTTCACATAGCTGAATCCCAAAACTATGTTCATCACAACCTTGTTGGCTTCTCTTATCAGTTGGCAGGACGTACTGCCTCGAAAAATCCACACAAGCAATGTCCTGCCAAGCAGTTCCCTTTGCTGTGAATGAGGATGTGCAGTTGTTGCGCTGTCTTCTCAACATCTTCCTGCATCTTTTCCTCCACGACTTTCTGGACAGCAACTGTAACCAACGAAAGTCTCCTGCTCCATGGCGTCAGGCGATGGTACCAGTCTCACAGTACTGCTTGACAAAACTGTGGATGCTCTTGTTGTTGTCATGCCCTCCTACTTCAAAATGTGGACGATAGCTGCAGCCTTGAATCCTCTAGATTCCAAATTCTCTATTTCTTATACTAGAATAAGGCATCTTGATTCCAATACGGTTAGCACTGGAAAAGAGTAACCGCTAGAGTAACCGCTAGAGCAACGACCGTTGGCCTTTCTCCCGCCTTCGTCGATTGCTGGATGGCATGCACAAGTGGAATTGAAAGTTACAACAGCATTGCTGCAACTCAAATGTCCGACGCAAATTGTGGGACTTTTTTTGCTCTCGCTGTCTAGGCTATGCCCCCTTTGCTCTTGCTATGTAGATTACGCCCCCCAATGTGAAGGTTGTGCCCCAGTGTTGAGGCGAGCTTTTTTTGTTTCAAACTCGACCTAACATACCTAACATACGGCCGAGAAGGCCTGCCAGTTGTTGTCTAGTTGGAACCGTGAGTTATGGATGTGTGTGTGTGTGTGTGTTTAGCATAATGTTGGTCTGGTGGTGTTCCTGGGGATTCTGATAGCAGCGCTGTCTCTGGTGCTGGCTGCTATTCTGCTCTTCATCTGGCTGAGGTGTCGCTCCAAGGACCTGGCGTAAGTTGACACTTGAGGTAGAGGGGAGGGGCATTGATGTGGTGTCTCACCCAGAGCTTTTATAATCTCAAGCACTTCAAAAGGGCAGAAACAGTTACTGTGCCATAAATGTTCAATGCATTCACCACGAGATATATGTAAGTTCTCTCTCCTCTACTGTCTATGCAACCAGTTCTCTCTCCTCTACTGACTATGCAGCCAGTTCTCTCTCCTCTACTGACTGTGCAGCCAGTTCTCTCTCCTCTATTCTCTCCTCTACTGACTATGCAGCCAGTTCTCTCTCCTCTACTGACTGTGCAGCCAGTTCTCTCTCCTCTACTGAATATGCAGCCAGTTCTCTCTCCTCTACTGACTATGCAGCCAGTTCTCTCTCCTCTACTGACTATGCAGCCAGTTCTCTCTCCTCTACTGACTATGCAGCCAGTTCTCTCTCCTCTACTGACTATGCATGCAGCCAGTTCTCTCTCCTCTACTGACTATGCAGCCAGTTCTCTCTCCTCTACTGACTATGCAGCCAGTTCTCTCTCCTCTACTGACTATGCAGCCAGTTCTCTCTCCTCTACTGTCTGTGCAACCAGTTCTCTCTCCTCTACTGACTATGCAGCCAGTTCTCTCTCCTCTACTGTCTGTTCAACCAGTTCTCTCTCCTCTACTGACTATGCAGCCAGTTCTCTCTCCTCTACTGACTATGCAGCCAGTTCTCTCTCCTCTACTGACTATGCAGCCAGTTCTCTCTCCTCTTCTGACTATGCTGCCAGTTCTCTCTCCTCTACTGACTATGCAGCCAGTTCTCTCTCCTCTACTGACTATGCAGCCAGTTCTCTCTCCTCTTCTGACTATGCAGCCAGTTCTCTCTCTTCTTCTGACTATGCAGCCAGTTCTCTCTCCTCTACTGACTATGCTGCCAATTCTCTCTCCTCTTCTGACTATGCTGCCAGTTCTCTCTCCTCTACTGACTATGCTGCCAATTCTCTCTCCTCTTCTGACTATGCTGCCAGTTCTCTCTCCTCTACTGACTGTGCAGCGAGTTCTCTCTCCGATTGTGCCATATAAATATATATATATATATATAGTACATGCAACTATCCTGCTGCTAATATGTCCTGCTGCTGTATTTGTTGTGTCTGACTCTTGCAGGCGTGATCGTGTCTATTATCAGCGTCTGCCACAGGAAGAGAAGGAGAAGCTTGCTGAGATGGATGCATCTAGCAGTGATGAAGATATCATCTCGGCTACTTAGTGTTATCTATCTCAATGATCCAGGCACAGTTCATCAGTGCAGCACCTTCATCCTTCAGCTCTCAATACTGACATAATTATCAGATACAGACATAACATTTCTTCATGTGCCTCATTTGCTCAGATGTTGTCACTTGCAAGAAAGAACTGCACTCTCCTAATTAGTGTATTCTTGAAAAATGTGGTGGTCAGGTGGTCATCAGGTTGGCACACTGTTGCTGTGGTGGTCAGGTGGTCATCAGGCTGGCACACTGTTGCTGTGGTGGTCAGGGTGGTCATCAGGCTGGCACACTGTTGCTGTGGTGGTCAGGGTGGCCATCAGGCTGGCACACTGTTGCTGTGGTGGTCAGGTGACCATCAGGCTGGCACACTGTTGCTGTAGTGGTCAGGTGGTCATCAGGCTGGCACACTGTTGCTGTGGTGGTCAGGTGGCCATCAGGCTGGCACACTGTTGCTGTGGTGGTCAGGTGACCATCAGGCTGGCACACTGTTGCTGTAGTGGTCAGGTGGTCATCAGGCTGGCACACTGTTGCTGTGGTGGTCAGGTGGCCATCAGGCTGGCACACTGTTGCTGTGGTGGTCAGGATGGTCATCAGGCTGGCACACTTGCTGTGGTGGTCAGGTTGGTCATCAGGCTGGCACACTGTTGCTGTGGTGGTCAGGTGGCCATCAGGCTGGCACACTGTTGCTGTGGTGGTCAGGCTGGCACACTGTTGCTGTGGTGGTTAGGTGGCCATCAGGCTGGCACACTGTTGCTGTGGTGGTCAGGCGGCCATCAGGCTGGCACACTGTTGCTATGGTGGTCAGGTTGCCATCAGTGACTATTATAACTGTGCCTATAGACTATTATAACTGTGCCTGCAGTGACTATTAGAACTGTACCTGCAGTGACTTATAACTGTGCCTGCAGTGACTATTATAACTGTGACTATTATCTGTGACTATTATAACTTTGCCTGCAGTGACTATTATAACTGCCTGTAGTGACTATTATAACTGCCCGCAGTGACTATTATAACTGTGCCTGCAGTGACTATTATAACTGCCTGCAGTGACTATTATAACTGTGCCTGCAGTGACTATTATAACTGTGCCTGCAGTAGACCCTGCTGGATTATGCTAGCATAATTTTAAGAATAATATGTTCGAGCATTTGAGAATAATACTATATAGAATAATTACTTTCCAGAGAATAATTGGTCTTGTTTCATGTTAACTGTGCTGTGACATCTGTTCACATGGCTCTAGCTCTGGAGAGCAATAAAAATATATTAATAGCTATTAATATGGCTAGCAATAGCAAAAGGGGGAAAATCAGGTATATATATAGTAATATTTCAACAAAGGCATCAGAGTTTCCAGGCTTTGAGCAAATCTCAAACCAGCTATATAGCTAGGAAGGGATTATTTTCTTAACCAAATCACCTCTTTGGAAAAGAGAACATCAAGGGCCAGGGCTGGTGTGGAGCTGCAGGTAGCTCAGTCTCTATCAATGAAAAGCAGAACCTGACGTTTTCGACATTTGACATCGCACAGTCGGATGATGAAATTTGCAACTGCTTTTTTCCCCTTCCCCCCCCCCCAATTTCTGGACGGGTAAAGGATTATTTTTAAAAAAGCACATGGATGTGTGGCAGAAGAAAGTGTAATTGCTATTGATGACAGTCACAGGCACAGCAGCACTGACAGCAGCCATGAGGCAGAGGTCATTGAAATAGCACCTGTTGTTAACCTAGATAAAGACCCCAGCTGCCACAGAGTTGTCACACGAAAAAGAAAAATTTTGTAATCCTTCCAAAGGTGTGAAGAAGGGTAAAGGTTCTGTTTGAACCTCAAAGTGTTTCACTGTCTTCAAGGATTAAGGAATTCCCACATCAACATCTTTCTGTTGTTAAGGGTAAATTATTTTGTAGCTCATGCAGGGAATTTTTGTCTTAAGAAAAGTGTTATAAAGTCTGCTAAATATATTGCTGGATTAGACTGCTTATCATCTAAAGAAGAGAGAGAAAAACATAGCAGACATGTTGAAGGTGTATGACAGAAGTACATACTTCTGTAGAGAATCTACCAGAAGCTATATATATATGTCTATCATGTTAAAGTATTGACCTGTTTCCTAAAGGCTGGTGTTCCTCTGGAAAAAAATTGATTTTTTTCGGGAGCTTCTTGAAGAAAATTCCTATAGACTTACTGGTGGTAGTCAACATATAGCTACGCGAAATGGTACCATTTGTTTAGCAGAAGGAAAGAAAAAAGGTGTATGATGATATTAATGGTATATAGGTTTGTTTCGGTAATATTTGATGGAACCACACGTGTGTGAAGCTATGGTAATTATTCTTCGCTACATTAATGATGAATCAGCGTATTGTGAAATTAATGCTTTTATCCAAAAGTATGACTGGGGAAGAAATGGCTCGACAGTTGTTAGTTACCCTTTCTACTGAGCTAGCAAAAAGATAATAGCTGCAATGCGTGATCGAGCATCCATAAATAATGTAGCTATCCGAAACTTAAAAATTGTTTATCCTAATATTTTTGATGTCGGTTGATTGGTCACGTTGGTGAGAAATAGGACTTCCCACTTTGACCACCATCTATCTAGTCTTAGAATACATGGGAATAGGTAAGCCTGTCTTGGTCTTCAAAGCTAGCTTGGTTTTGGGACTTCTGGAAAACATTCCAATCCAACCCTTGGCAACAGTATCAAGTATGGGAGTTTTTAATCGAAGGACATTGTATGTTTCGTTTGGTGATGTTCACTCATTTCTTAAAAATGATGAGCTTCCCCCATCGGCTACAGCTTTTAGAAATCCTTGAACATCCACCCACATACCGTAAGCTATGCATGGAGTTGGGGCTATATGCCGGAGAGCCATTTGTGAAAGCAACGTACCGCTTGGAAGGAGATGGGGCACTCGTCTTCACAACTTATCAAGAAATTAGGACTCTTCAATCTGCAATCACCACTGAGCACTATCCCTGCGTGTATGCCCTTGCATGTAGGGTCAGGGAATGTGACTTTCCAAAAAGATATGCTAGTTAACTATGTAAAAATAATTATGTGCAAAACCAGCGTTTGAGTATTTCAAGCAGAAGTTTGAGGATACCTTAACATAGCTCTTACTGCTTTCAAGTATGCAAGATTTTTTGATCCGGTTAAAGTAGCTGAAATTAAGCCAGTTGGAAGTGACATTGATGAGCTCCGTATATTTCCTTTTTTAAATTCGGACACCATAATTGATGGGCTAAAGGCGAACTTCAAAAGTATCTTGCTGCTGCTGAAGATGTTTCTCCAGCGTTAGATAAAATTGAGTGGTGGAAGGGGCACATAGAAGACCTACCTCGTTGGTCAACGCATGTAAGTTGTTATTGCTCCTTCAACTGTCTTCTGCTGCAGCTAAACGTGTTTTTTCTTTATTATCAAACAGAGACAAACTAATGCACTGGAGGACTATATAGAAACCTCTGTTATGTTGCAGTACAATTCTAATTAGTTTTTATCCTCCCATTTTCATGATTTTTTTAAATATTGATACTGGTGTTGGTGTAGGATTAGTTAACGGCAGTAAAATTAGCTGGAATAATGGGTATGACACTAATGACAGTGAGAATTATAGATACCATAACATTTTGAGAATAAGTATAGGATAGCCTATTCAAAAGAGTGGGTTATGCACTATGTAACATCTGAGTTTGCGGTTACCCCGAGGCGAAGCCGAGGGATGTAACCGCAAACGAGTAGGTTACACTGGCGCATAACCCGCGAGTGGAGTATAGGCTATCTTACTTATACTACATTGCGCATGTGCTAAACTACATGCGGTTAAAGTGTAGGTTATGCGCCTATGTAACCTATAGTTATTAACCAATCAAATTAGCCACAGATCATGTGATATAGTATAATTGCATATATCTTGATAATTATGGAATAGACATAATCCGGCAGGCCCTAGCCTGCCTGCAGTGACTATTATAACTGGACTATTATAACTATGACTATTATAACTGTGCCTATAGTGACTATTATAACTGTGCCTATAGTGACTATTATAACTGCCTATAGTGACTATTATAACTGTGCCTATTATAACTATGCCTATAGGGACTAATATAACTGTGCCTATAGTGACTATTATAACTGTGCCTATAGTGACTATTATAATTGTGCCTATAGTGACTATGGGTATAAGTATTCATCTGCGAGCAAGTGCGTGCAGGACCTCACCTATCAGACTTGTGCCCGCCTGAAAGCTCCACCTACAAACAGAGCAAAACAGGGTAATCAGAGTTATAAACAACAAGTTCATTGGGAGCCACACCCACTCATGTGGCCAATGTCTTGGATATAATATGTGCACTTATTTGGTAATGATGACCCGATGCATAACTTTCTGCCAGTGACTCCAGATCTTCTCTGAACTCGCCCCAAAGAAAAGGAAGGTCAAGGGTCAGGCTGTGCAATACTCTATCTTCAGCAGCGCACATTCATGGCTCACCAGATTTGGAGAACATTTACATGGTGATTGAGAGAAAAGAAATCATTTGCTGCGTGTTGTGTGAAATCTCTGTGACAGTGAAGCACTGAAGTGGTTTAAGCAGCCCCGATTCATTGTACTCAGAGGAGTTTTAATGATCTTTCTGAAGAAGAGTTTGTGCCTGCATCGCCTTGAACAGTGACATCCAAGGTTGGTTGAATTACTTCAAGATTAAGAGGACCCAGAACTGAAAGCTTCTCTCGCGTCTGTTTTGAATGCCTTTAATTCTGCTGAAGATAACCTCTCACAAAATGAGCTCAACTCCTTCACGTAATTCTCACCCCGCAAGCCTTTGAAATGTATCGGTTCATATGCAAGTGGATCTTGAATCATGGCTACTGTCAGTGATGCTTATCAACAGCAGGTCAAGAACTTCAAAACAGAAGTCGTAATGATCTTTAGCTGGCGTGAAATGGTCTAGTTCACTTCGTGCATGTTCAAAGCATCTTGGGATATTTAATCTTCTAATAATTGAGGGTTCTTCACCATCAAGATCACTTCTTAATTCAGTGGTTTCCAAAAAAAACATATTCTGCTTGTTTTAATAGTAAGTAAAGGAACTTCTTGACCCTCAACACTTGTCTCAGAATTACGTCTGACAAGATAAGTGTTTTTTTAATGACTGACCATAGACTACTAGTTCTAGTAGTCTATGGACTGACTTAATTTCACTTGCTATCCCTCCAATTTGTGCTCTTATCTCTGAGTTGGATGTTGTAGTAGGGCTAGCTCTCATAAAATATTCTTTATCATTTGCTAATCTCCTTCCTCATCACGAGATGTCCACCTTGCAGTCCCTGTGTCTGGCTTCTCTGCTGCCTTGAACTTTGTGCTTGCTTCCTCACTGCACTGATGTGATGTGATGCTCATTATAGCACCATCAGCCATGCTTGGGTCATCTCAGCATCAATACAGAGTCAAGGTATTCTGTTCAACGTCAGTGTACCTTATGAAGAAGTCGTTCCCTCACTTGGGATCACCGATACCAAGTATCCTGTCCCTGGGCAGCTCTTCAGGTGTGATGCTCTCCTGTCCCTGGGCAGCTCTTCAGGTGTGATGCTCTCCTGTCCCTAGGCAGCTCTTCAGGTGTGATGCTCTCCTGTTCCTGAGCTGCTCTTCAGGTGTGATGCTCTCTCCTGTTCCTGGGCAGCTCTTCAGGTGTGATGCTCTCCTGTCCCTGATCTCTTCAGGTGTGATGCCCTTCTGTCCCTGAGCAGCTCTTCAGGTGTGATGCTCTGCTGTCCCTGGGCAGCTCTTCAGGTGTGATGCTCTCCTGTCCCTGGGCAGCTCTTCAGGTGTGATGCTCCCCTGTCCCTGAGCTGCTCTTCAGGTGTGATGCTCCCCTGTCCCTAGGCAGCTCTTCAGGTGTGATGCTCTCCTGTCCCTGATCTGCTCTTCAGGTGTGATGCTCTTCTGTCCCTGAGCAGCTCTTCAGGTGTGATACTCTCCTGTCCCTGGGCAGCTCTTCAGGTGTGATGCTCTCCTGTCCCTAGGCAGCTCTTCAGGTGTGATGCTCTCTTGAAGCTGTCACATAGTGCTCGAAGCTCTCAGTAGTTTCCTGAGCCTCTAACTTGTAGCGCTTAAACTGCTGTATGTTCCTCCTTGGGCAACAATATCGTTCAGTTCAGGCCATATCTTGTTTAGCAGCATCATCGTGCCACTCAAACGAAGTGAAGACACAAGTGCATCAGTGTTCAACAGTTGAAAGAGTCAGCTGTATATCTCGTCCTTCTTGTTGAACTCTGTAGACAGGCCAACCGCCATTCCTTCCAGAGACAACAGAGTCGTATCGACAGTCTTGAACTTGGCTTCCCATCTTGATCACATATGCGAAAACAGAAACTTAAAATAAAAAACACTAGCTAAAAGAGTCACTGATCATTCAAATGATAACCAAGCCAGTAAATAGACATAGATACGCTCCTAGCTGCCAGGATGTTGAAAAAAACAAGGGCAACTGACAGACAAAGCTCATCCGATTATAATGTTCCTGTCGGGTAAATACTTCTACTATCTCTAAGTAGTCTAGTATCCTGCGACGCCTAAACAACAAAACTCTGTCTAAGCTTTCCTGCTGTCTCCCACTCACGAAGAGTATAATTAAGAACTGTAGTATGTTTAAATACTTTATCAATATAAACATAAATAAATAGTGCTAAATAATCATACACTAGTCTCAAACCAATATGTATGTCTCAAAACTAAACTAGCTCAGTTTACGCTAAACGTCTAAAACTCGCTATCTCGCTCAAAACTCTTCTCTTCCGTTTCTCATAGTTACTCTTTACCATGCGCGGGCACGGACTTGTTCAACCAATCAGTACTCCCGTATTCGACTCTGAAGGCTTCCTGGTCATTCACTGAGTAATAATCTTTGTCAAACATATAGGAGTCAATGTCTGACAGTTCCTATAATATTGCACAATGGACAACACAGGGTGGATGTGAAACACAAGAGTAGTAACTCCTGTATCGTTGATCTTTCAATGTCTCCAGTGATGGACATTCCCAACCTCTTACAGGTCTTAAATCTTAAAGCAAAGGCTATAGGGCTTTATATAATTATATAGAGTTCAGTGTGAAAGGAAATGCCTGGAAGGAAGTGGCTATCCAGTAGCTAGCTAGCTATGGAAGGAAGTAGTTATCCAGGTAACTAGCTACTATTACCAGCTACATAAATGCCTGGAAGGTAGTGGCTATCCAGGTAACTAGCTAGCTATTAGCAGCTATATAAATATTGCTAGCGATGCTGCTATCTATCTTGCAAGGATGTGTTCTATGAACTGTGAGAATAAACTCTTCTCCTTACTAAACAAGTAAAGATATTGCTCTAGCATAGCTCTAGTTACCCGCTGTCATTGTGCCTACCATTACTCAGGCTATTGTCATCCTTGCTCATCCTAGCCCTGACTTACCCTGAGTTACCCACTGTCATTGTGCCTACCATTACTCAGGCTATTGTCATCCTTGCTCATCCTAGCCCTGACCTACCCTGAGTTACCCGCTGGGTGGAAAATGAGTTTTATGGATTTTTAAAGAAATTCATTTTCTACCCGCGCGCTTGACCACGTACTTAAATTTTAACGCCTAATAAAAACACTCATTACATAGAGTAGGGCTTCCTCTAGCCACCCGTGCTAATTTTAAATTTTTAGCACTTGGCAATCTGGAGTTATTTATGTGGGCATTCAAGTTTTTAGGTCCCTCCACTTGTAGCTCCCCTAACTTGGCTATAGTTATACCTGTGAAAAATATTTTAGTATCAACAGAGAGCACATAGAGAGACCTATCTTTTGAGCTATATATCAAGTCCATACCATGAAGTTTACGGAATCTATGGAGTTATAAAGTGGTTATCACACACAAAAAAAGCATGTGGGTCATCCCCCCCCCCAAAATGCAACTGTCTCCCCTCTAACCTGAAATACAATCCTGAAGTGCGGTCATGCACCTCCCTCAATTATCTCTGTGTAATGATAAACATTAACACGTTTAGACTGTTGTGACAATTCTCAGTTGCAAAGTCGGTGAAAATAAAAAAATTAAAGACGGTCCCGGAATGGAATCTTGAGGAATCTCAGACGAAAACTATACTAAGGATATATTTAGGTTATATGCTAGTCACTCGATAAATATATGTGACTCCCAGTAAAGAGATATAATTATATGTATATATGCATAATAATATATAGTATATATATGCCAGACTCCCAGTAAAGAGATGTATATGTATGCATAATAATATAGAGTATATATTTGCCAGACTCTCAATAAAGAGATATATATGTATGCATAATATATAGTATATATATGCCAGACTCTCAATAAAGAGATACAAATGTATGCATAATAATATAGTATATATATGCCATACTCTCAATAAAGAGTAATATATAGTATATATATGCCAGACTCTCAATAAAGAGATATATATGTATGCATGCATAATATGCATAATAATATATAGTATATATACACCAGACTCCCAATAAAGATATATGTATGTAATGCATAATATATAGTATATATATGCCAAGATATATGTATGTATGCATAATATATATGCCAGACTCTCAATAAAGATATATGTATGTATGCATAATATATATGTATGCATATATGCCAGACTCTCAATAAAGATGTATGTATGCATTATATATGGTATATATGTGCCAGACTCTCAATAAAGAGATAAGTATGTATGCATAATATATAGTATATATATGCCAGACTCTCAATAAAGAGTATGCATAATATATAGTATATATATATGCCAGACTCCCAGTAAAGATATATGTACACTTGCGATAAGAAGAGGAGGAACTTTGAAAAGGTCAAGAAGACAAACCTCCGCAGAGAAAAATCAAACCGAACTCTTCACTTTTAGTATATACTTCTACCATTGCAATTCAGTCTAAGTTCAAATGCAGCAGACCCAATGCAATTATGTGCCATGCAGCACAACAGAATGGATTACCCAACAGAATGGATTATGCAACAGAATGGATTACACAACAGAATGGTATGCAACAGAATGGATTACACAACAGAATGGATTATGCAACAGAATGGATTACGCAACAGAATGGATTACACAACAGAATGGATTGCACAACAGAATGTATTACACAACAGAATGGATTACACAACAGAATGGATTATGCAACAGAATGGATTATGCAACAGAATGGATTCAAGGTTGCCATCCAACATATTGTGAACTGGCCTTTAGTGAGGAAATGTTTTTTGTTTTTTTCCCATCTAACTATTTTATTACTAATGTGAACTGCATTTTGTTTGAGATATCAGTAGTTCCATGCCATGACTGTGATGAACTCATGCATGATTTCAAGCTTCAGTCTAGTTATCCAGAGGTATGTATCTTCCTGTTATCTCTTTAGCCATGTGCTAACATCTTCCTCTACCTTTAGACTTATAAACAAACTGGACGTTAAGTTTCTGTAGAGTGATCTCTTACCTAACAAGATAACATAGCAAAATGATTTTAAACATTTGCCGTACATTATCTTTATCTTGTTCACGGCTGTTACTAATGGCCACCCCCACACATCAGATATGGTTGGTAATGCTCACCAACATACATCATAGGTAATGCTCACCTATACACATCAGAGACATCAGACATCGTTCTTCGTAATGTTCCATTAGGATCCCCTACATAATCAGATGTTCTTACTAGTGTTCCATTACTAAGGGCTCACCTACTGTTCCATTACTAAGGGCTCATCAAATGTTGTGCTTGGTAATTTACAACTCAACAGTGTCTGATAGGCCTTGGCTTCCTGATGGCTCACCTATATATCTAACAGTTAAGTTGATAGGCTGTAGAGCTGTTACTGAATTGGGATGGTTTCACTCCTTCAAGCTGGACACTTTAATACATCAGGTGGAAATACACTGCATTTCAGCTTTGTTATAATACAGAAGAGGTATTTTGAAAACCAGTGCCTGTTAAAGCTACAATGTACAATCTTTCCATAAACTCCATGAAGGAAAGAGGTTGATGTGGATCTGATGGTAGCTATACAGGAAGGATAACTGATGCATGTATATAGTCAGTAGAGAAGAGATGTGCTAATGGTGGAGACTTTATTGAATATGCTAAACAGTGTCAATAGAAGGAGAAATTAACAATCTTGGTGAGTTATTCATTTTCCAAATGAGCGCTTGACCACATACTCAAGTCTTAGCACCTAATGAAAAATGTTGTTGCATGCTATATAGTAGGGCTTCCTCTAGCGACTGGTGCTAATATCAGCTCTCTAGCACTCCGCAATCTGCATAAAAATGTGTTGCAAAATCAGGCACTCAGGTTTTGAGATACTCCCACTTCAGCTCCAGTAACTTGGGTTTAGTTATACCGATGAAAAATGTTTTAGAGAGCACACAGACTTTTGAGCTAAATATCAACTCCATACAAACGTGAAGTGTGCAGAATCTCTGGAGCTAACCACACAATTTAGCGCCTACCAGTTTATGATATCGCCCCCCCCCCCCCCCCCCCAGCTCTCTATGGACAGAAAACTGGCTCATGGTTGGCTCACATAGAAGGATAAATGGTGCGTCTAGTCAGTAGAAGAGTTATGTGCTAATGGTGGAGAGCATATTGAACCTATATAGTAAACAGTGTCAAAAGTGCTAACACTTTAACAAGTTCTTGTCAGCCTCTGCTGGTGCTCCCTTGAGTTCTCTGGCAGAGAGCTCTCTCTGCCTGATGAGTGCGGTCTTAGTGTAGTGTGCTTCCATCTTCCAGGGAAGCTGCTTCCAAGTGCTCTCCTCCTACAGCAATACTTTCCACAGGCACATTTCCGTTCCAGAATTAGCCATTGCCAGTTATGTCAGGCCTCATGTGGTTTCACCCTCGCACCAGTTTGGAATCTGTAAGGAATACACAAGTACACATAATAAATAAAATAAAAATCTTTACCATGGCGGTAACTGCTAGATACTACTCTTCTCTGTCTCTACTCTTGTTCCTTCTAGGTCTTCTCTTGAAGCTTAGATCATCCTACCTGCTCTTTTCAGAGCCAGGCCTTCTTCCCTCTTCTTCTGGAATTACCTCATTTGTATTTGTTTCTTGTCAGCCGTCTCTCTCCAACTCGTGGACATTTTGGTCTGATGAAGGTGATATGAAGCAATATAAAATCTGCTCCAGTTGGTCTCACTGCACCTGTGGTGGTATTCCCATCTCGCTTGCACAATCTTATCTATTTGTCTGTCCCCACTGCGTAAAGGATTCTGTCTCTCTCTCTTTCATCCTGGTCACCCAATTTCGGATGCTGGAAGACAGTTTCCAAGCCCTTAAGATGTCACTCCAAAACACTTTAGTGGACGCATCATCCACCACTGTTCAGGCTGAATTTATACCTTGCAAGAGCTAATTTCCTCCTTTTCATCAGCTATCCCGGCTTCTAATTCTCCACCTAATTCTCCTCCACCCCATTCTCCTTACTTGACTTCCCAACTGTAAGTGTTGATATAATCCATCCTCCAAAAGTGTCTGTTTCTCCAGTTTCCTCTCCACCTACACGTGGTCAACTAACCCTTGTTACTAAGTATAACTCTTTCAACTGTTCCACTTCCAATATTCATTCAATTTTTTATCATCTCGCCTTCCTCCAAAGCCTCCAAACATAGCTCACCATGCTCGTCGTACTCCTTACAAACCTCCTCTACTACCTACTCCCATTTATCCCTTTCCACCTCAAGGGCTCTTCCCTCACCTTAGAGATCAATCCCACTCTCCACTCAACCCTCCTCTACTGCCTACTCCCATTTATCCCTTACCTACCCAAGGGTTTCCCCCCCCATATAAGAGATTGGCACCCTCCACCTGGCATCAACAATGGATGTCCCCAACAAAACCAACAAAACCATTTTCCTCCAGGCCCACCACAAAACACCTTCCCCCTCTCTCTTCCCCTCTACCCCAATCATCCCCCCCATCAGTCCTCAGCAACTCGCCTCACACCTTCATTCTTCCCTCCCTCCTCCTACTTTTATCTCTTCTGTCACACATCTCCTGCCTTCCCCCCTGCTATCAACCCAATCTAAAGAAACCTCGAAGGACCTAAACCTTAACGTCAAAGTCCAAAATTTCTCTCTTAAAACCTCTCCTCTTCCGTCTTATTCCACCTCTCGCTTCAACAGCCGATCTCTTAAGCTGTTTTCTTTCAATGCATGCAGTCGAGCTGTCTTTACTCTGTAATTACTTATCTTCCTGACCTTGTTTGTGTGAATGAGACTAGTCTCTCACCAGGCATTCTTAATAATGAGATTTCTTTACCTAATTTTTCACTTTATCGCCTAGATAGATTCGCCACGGTGGTGTTGCTATTATGTACACTCTTCTTTACATGCTATTCCTTTGACCCTCCATAATAGCCTTGAACTCCTTCTTCTCTCAGTCAAAGTACAGGAATTTACTTTTAAGTTTGGAGCTTTTTATAGACCTCCTTCTTTAAATGATGTATCCCTCCTTTCAGACACTCCAAGTGCTCTTTCACACAATGTGCTCTCTGGCCTGATCCTTACTGGAGACTTTAACGTCAATGTTGATGTGTCCTACTCATCTCTGCCTCTATCTCTTCAACTTTCTGCACTCTCTGATTTATTCTCCCTCAAGTAACTCGTGTCCTCTCCCACACACACCTCTCATTCCAGTTCATCCTCTATCATAGACCTTGTCTTTGTACCATCCCATGTTCAAGCTTCTTCTTTGGTTCTGCCACCCATATATCCTCCTTAGTATCCTAACCGAAATCACCCTTCCTTCTTCCCTCCGTATTAGAAAGTGTACCAAGCGTAAAATCTGGTTGTATCATCTTGTTGCCTTTGACAGAGCTGCCTACCTACTTTCCTCCTTTCCCTAGGATCAACTCCTTTCTTCAGACCTTGATTCCTCCTGGAAAGCATTTAAAAATAGATTTTCAGAAGTCATCAGCTTGTATGTCCCCTCTAAATTGATCTCACCATCTTCTTGCACCCTTGCAGTGATAATAGCCTTCAACAGCAAAAACGTCACAATCTTTTCTTACATGCTAAAAAACTAGATTCACCTGCTCTTTATCTGGCTTATCGCTCGCTTAGAAACATAATTTCATCCACTATTAAAAGAAAGAAATGCATCTTCTTCCAGTCTCTCTCGTCCTCTCCTTCCAAAAAGTTTTGGTCTTTTGTCCGTTTTACAAGCAAAAGACCATTTTCTGTACTCTTATATCCAACGGTAACTTGTTCTCCTCTAGTCGTGATAAGACTGAAATACTTAATTCTCTGAATGCTTCAATTCATTTCCTCCACTTGCATCTTATCCTCTTCCTTTCCAGACTTCCCAACCATCCTGTCCTCCAGACTATCTGTACTGAATCTGATGTTATTGGCCTGATCTCATTTACCTTCTTCCACAGCCTCTGGCCTTGATTTGATCTCCTCTAGAATGCTTAAATCTACATGCCTATCCATAGTTGCTCCCCTTACATATATCTTTAACTTATCCTTGTCTCAAGGACATCTTCCACAGTTCATTGGAAAAATTTATTTTGTTCCCATCCTTAAATGTTCATCTAATCCTAACTACTGGTCCATTTCCTTACTCTCTATAGTGGAAGGGGGCTGAACCAAGAATTTGGTGACGCATAGTTGTTCTTAGCAGATTTTGAATCTTTTAAGGGATCAGATTGATAATCCACCGGGTGCCAACTTGACACCCTTGAGGAATTTGAGAAATTCAAGATGGCCGCCAAAATGACCGCTATTCAATTATATTGAGCTGTAAATACAAGATAAATATTTAAGTTGGCAATTAAATTAATGGTTTGTCTGCCAAAGAAGCAAGTTTGCATGTTTTTATCATTCTTGCACATGCATAGAAATTCAAGATGGCCGCCAGATGTAACCATCAACCATCAACTACACAATGATGAAACATTTTGTGCTTCATGTTTGGGCTATTTTGATGAAACAATATTGGTTATTATTTATGCCTAAAAAACTAAATTTGCAGCGTCATGTCCAAAATAGACAGATATTAACATTTAGCACTTTATATCTGATCTATTCTAATGAACTATATAGTATCTAGTCATGTGTTTGGATTGGAAAAAATAATAATTGTTATGGCCCACTTGTGATTGTTGCATTGTGACAGTAATATTAGCTATATTACATTAGTTGTCCATTTAAAATGTTAGTTGTAAATAATAGAGCATTGCTGTTCAATGAATATATAGTATAACTAATCATCATCCTCATCTCCATCATCTTCATCATCACTATGCTCCTCATCATCATTAGCCATATTGTTCTTTGTCATTTGATTACAGCAACTGTCAGAAACACCACATTTGCAAAATAGGAGCAAGGAAGCTGACCAGCTACACATCCAATCTGAGAGACGAGCATGGCTGATCACTGCTGCACATGCACTTGATCGTTTTGAGTAATTCTGCTGGTGCAAGAGGAATATCCTGTGGTAGAGGAACTGCACAGAGGGACTTGGCAAGATCATCTTTGACCCACCCAAATTTTAATGGGTCAAGGTTTGGAGGCTCCTCGTCAAAGCAGCTTTCCATATGCATGCTTGAAAGTGAGCCCTCTTCATGTTGTCCTTGAATGCCTCCAGAGTTGGTGATATTGCTTTCAGTTTGGGCAACAGGCATGCACCTTTTCATTCAGTTTTGGAAACCCATACTTTGTAGCTTACATCAGTCATGGTTTCACGAGCTTCACATTTCTGACCATAGCATGCTGCAACGAATGCTGTTGACTCCCAGAGGACATCCTCTAGGTTGGCTGAGGGGGTTCCCAGATGGTTCAACCTATTTTCTGCCTCAAGAACCTTCACAATTTTGGTTTTGCTTATATAAGATGCAATAGTGTCACACCCAGACAATGCATGAAGCTATGGGGCAATACTTCTGTGTTTGGCAACTGTAGAACCAATGTTAGCTGATGAGCGTGCTTGACTTGTGGGTTCCATGAGAAGTGTTGTGATGGCAACTTTTTCTCAGCATAGTAATGGACTAACACCACAAAGACATCTGTGTCATCACTGGTAACTTTGATACTTGCAACATCCAAGGCTTGCCGGATATACTAGTTGGTAAGGAATGATAACATCTGCCTCTTCGTGCATGGTCTTCAAGTCAGGTCTCAGGATTTGCAATCCATTACATACCTCTGTAGGTATTGGTGTTTTCCCAGTAACTACAAGACTGTTGGGAAGATTCAATAGCTCTACTGAAGACACAAGTTCTTCACGATGAGTTGTGTTTTGTTTTTTGTGAGAGTTAGAGCAACTTGTTGAGGAGACAGGGGAGAGCTGAGACACAGCTGATGCTCTCTAGAAACCTGTGCGCTTTACGAGAGCATCTAGTTCCACTTTTAATACTGTAGTCACAATAGCAGTCAAATATTACATGTACTCTAGTGCCACCTTTCAGTTTCCCTTTGACATATTTCACAAAATTTGTGACAAGGTCTTGCACACTTCTCTTACTTGGCCAATGAACAACCCACAGGATGGCACATCCATCTATGACAATAGCATCAGGTTGTCCTGACGAGCTGATTGGTCCACTTGCAGTTTGTTCTTTAGTATTGACTTGGACTTGGAAATACGCAGATCTCTAGTTTTCCCCTCAAACATTGAGGTAGGAACTGGTGCTAGTTCATAGCTGAGAATCTGTTCCACCTTAACGTCTTGAGAGTTCATGAGTGCCAGGGCCCTAGCAAATATCAGTCCTGAGTCAAATTGTTCTGCAGTACCTATCCTTGTTTTCTTCTTGCACTCTTTCATTGCGCGAACTCTCTTTTTGAGGGGTTGGTGGAATCCCTCTGGCCAGCTACCTTCATACTCTGCTTTGCCCAGGTCAACAGCATCATGTACATTTACCTCATATGGGCATATACGTCCAGAAACTATGTTTATGAGAGCAGATGCTTGACCTGCTGTATTCAAGGGATCAATGCAAAGCTTCAGTTTTTCCCTAATGACTTGCCTGTCATTTTCATCATATTTGATCCGTGATGCCAATTGCTCTTTGTGGGAGGTGATGTCCACTGATGAGGAATCTTTCAAATCAGCCATGTCCTTCATCAATCTGCTACAGATGTGCGGGCTCATTGCCCATCTAAGGACAGCTTTCTCATTCAGTGTTATTCCAATGAGACCACCTGGGCCGTGCCCATAACGCATAAACGTCTCTATGAACATATCTGTCCATATCCCGTTCCACAGTCCTTGTCTGTGGCGTTGGACATGTTCCCCTTCAGAAATCTTTCTAGAGTTTCCCCATGCAGCTTTTGCATTGATCTGAGGCCATATCTGGCATAGTGAATGTGCCCTGCAGCAAAAAAATATGGTATCATTTCATTCACTGCCCACAAATGTAGGGCCCACTCTCCTTCTTGCTCAGCTCTGATGAACATTAGCATCAGTAATACTGGCAGGATAAGGTTTTCCACTCAGTGTTTTGCTGTTCTACTCTTTGATGCTCTAGCTTTCAGTTCCTGCATAAATTCATCAAAGGTGTTGACTTCACACAGAATTTGATGTAGAACTTGCTCTACTACAATTCTCAGAGCTCTAGTGTTTTGGGGAAAATTCTTACCAGTGAGCATTTTCATTACACCCCCTGCCACAGGAGCAGCTATGACACAAGCAACACACACACACACACACACACACACACACACACACACCAAGGGAAAGATCAAAGGGACTGAGACTGAACATAATTAGATGGATTTAGATATTGTTCACCATATTACATGTATGTGTGTTTGTGCTAGCTGGAGTGATTGAGCATGCTCACCACTGGACATTGTTATTGGTTAGCACCTGGTTTTGTCCTTGTATGGTCATAACCAGGCTCTGGCTGGAGTTCTAATTAAGGTCCCAGTTTTTACAGAGTCTGTGTTGTTGAGACACTATTCCAAGTGTGTAACTGAATGTGTGGATACCTTGGCCTCAAGATACTTTACAACAAGCTGGTTGACTAGCTAGTAGGCACTAGGCTAGGATAGGTTGGTGCTTAGCCTTAAAGTACCTGGTGGCAGCAGTACCAATAAGTGGCGGAATAGGCTAGAGCTAGAGACCCTTAGGTGATACACTAAGACCCTATTCCTGTCACACCCCCAAAGGCAGCTTTCATTAGCTCTTCCAGTCCACTTCCAGCCATCAGAACCCCCACACCACCAACATAGCTCAGCAAAAAGTGCATTCCCCAAGACGAAGGATGAAGTCTTCACCAAAAAGTTCTGGGTAAGCCCACTGTACATTGAGACCCACACGATAGAGTTGAAGTTCTGCAGTAAATAAAGTTGTTGCTTGACCAGCTTTCTTTGATAGTCTCTTGACCTCCAGCATAGCAATTTTCATTGTAGTTGGGTCTGAAGGAGTCATGTCAATCAGCGGTGTGTACATTGCTTTGGTACGAAGTTTTAGTCCCTGTCCCTGCATCCGTGTAAGCTTAGTGTTGAAACCGCCAAACTCTGGTTGTGGCAACACTCCTCTAAAATCATGAAACTTTGATCTTTGAACAAGGATTATTTGTTGTGCTAACACTTTGAGAGGAAGAACACATTGCTTTAAAACTTCTTCTGGCATTTCAGGCTTTTTGTGGCCATGGTAGTAGGAGATTGGTATAACAGATGGTGTAGAATCCTTGACATTTTCCTTCTTGAGTCTTGATTGTAGTGTCTTCCTGACCTTCTTCAGTGTTTGGACATACCTGTGTCATCAGTAGGGCCAAAACATGGGTTGACTTTAGTCCATTGGGTGAGGTGATATTGGCATCAAAGTTATTTGCAATGGCTTCCACCAGACCCATATCTGATGACTGGATACCTGTCAATTGTGTTTTGTTTGATGCAGCCACTGCTGCTGATGCAATAGTTCATCATAAGAGCAATAGATACCAAGATCATGAAATTCTTGCACAAGGCTTTTCTTGCCAAGGGTAACACCAAGTCCAATTTGAAATGGTGTTGGCAGATTTGTGACTGCATTTGTGATGATATTCCCAATAATTATTGATGGAAGTTTGAACCAGGGATCGTCTGACAGATTTTCTAACAGAGAGATTAGGGTTACACTAACAGAATTAATCCCTGTCTGCTTGTCTACCCGGATGGTGTACTTGTTTTTATCATGCACAAGATTTTTACACTCTCTGTGAATTGGTTTACTGATATTCTGGATCATTCCATCGTCATCATTGTCATCAACAAGTTTGAACACACTTGAAACTGTATCACGAAACACCAAAAGACTGGAGAGTCCTGGAGCAGAGAAAACAACCAATTTGTCATCAAAATGCTTCTGCAGTTTTGCAAAGACAGCTTTGCAGCATCCTTTGCCACCATGCAATAAATACACCTCGCTAGATGTCCAAATATTTGACTTGTTGCTAATGATGTCTTCCACAAGCTTATCAAATGCCAAATCAGTATCACTTGTGGAGGCACATGTATTGGCTTCTTTTATTTTGAAGAGCACGAAGTTCTTCCGACAGCTGTCATGATAACGTACCTCTACAGTGTGTAGATCACTCATTGCACCTTGTAGTCTTACTTCAACTTGGTTTTCCCATTCATCTTTCCGTCTACCACAGACTTCAAGGATTGAATCTTTGAATGACAATCCAGTGCCACGACTTGCTGTTGTACAAAGATATGCAGCTCGCTACCTGGATGGGTTGCGTGGGTCAGATTTGAGACTACATGTTTCTCCACAGAATATGCAGTGCAATTTAAAAACAAACGAAGATTACTCTGAAAGGCATAATCTCTTCAGAGGTGGAGGTTCTCTTTTTAACCTTGGTTTAACTCCAACCACCTGGCGTTATATATGGGTTCTTGATGTGTATGAGGAAACAGCTTTTGTGGCACTTGATGGCAAAAGTTAAATCTTCATCCAAATGGACTTGGAGTTGCTCACGAAGGTTGTCACCTCGCTGGTGACTGGCAGCGATGATGCTCCTGATCCTTGTAATCAGGTTTTCTGTGATTACCACACTCAAAAAACACTCTGATGTCATCTTCTGCTTCTTTCTGGAAAGAATAAGATGATAAATACAAAGATTAATTTTTTGGCTACAATGGCATCCATATGGCAGCATCCAATTACCATGATATTAAAATAACTTCTCTCCAATCTATGTGTGATGGAATCATAGCTGCCTTTCAGCAAGCTTGGGTAGAGCAATGAAGGTCCAATAGAGTTGTGAAGATAAGAAGAGGAAGGCAGGAACAGTCTCAGAATAGCTCAACTTACTCAACTCTGACAAACTTACAACAATCACAGTCTTTATATACCAACATAACAAGTTCCTGCAGAAACCTGCACTAGCCACAAACACACATCAAAGGATTCAAGTCTTGCTGGCTTGAGCTTGCACACAACATGTTTTTGCAGGCCTGAGCATGCCTAACCACAAACCACGTGCAGCATACAAATTACATAGCTAATGATTTGAATGTCAATCCTTCACACCTCTTCTGAGGCAAATAAAAGCAAAGGGATATGTATGCTCCGCTGTCCAATAGCTTGGTATAGATGGCTGGTTTGCATAGCTCACCTGATCCTACATATTGTTAGTCACCTAGCTCACCTGATCCTACATATTGTTAGTCACCTAGCTCACCTGATCCTACATATTGTCCTAAGCTCACCTGATCCTACATATTGTCCCAGCTCACCTGATCCTACATATTGTCCTAGCTCACCTGATCCTACATATTGTCCTAGCTCACCTGATCCTACATATTGTCCTAGCTCACCTGATCCTACATATTGTCCTAGCTCACCTGATCCTACATATTGTCCTAGCTCACCTGATCCTACATATTGTCCTAGCTCACCTGATCCTACATATTGTCCTAGCTCACCTGATCCTACATATTGTCCTAGCTCACCTGATCCTACATGTTGTCCTAGCTCACCTGATCCTACATGTTGTCCTAGCTCACCTGATCCTACATGTTGTCCTAGCTCACCTGATCCTACATATTGTCCTAGCTCACCTGATCCTACATGTTGTCCTAGCTCACCTGATCCTACATATTGTCCTAGCTCACCTGATCCTACATATTGTCCTAGCTCACCTGATCCTACATATTGTCCCAGCTCACCTGATCCTACATATTGTCCTAGCTCACCTGATCCAACATATTGTCCTAGCTCACCTGATCCTACATATTGTCCTAGCTCACCTGATCCTACATATTGTCCTAGCTCACCTGATCCTACATATTGTCCTAGCTCACCTGATCCTACATACTGTCCCAGCTCACCTGATCCTACATACTGTCCTAGCTCACCTGATCCTACATATTGTCCCAGCTCACCTGATCCTACATATTGTCCTAGCTCACCTGATCCTACATATTGTCCCAGCTCACCTGATCCTACATATTGTCCTAGCTCACCTGATCCTACATATTGTCCCAGCTCACCTGATCCTACATATTGTCCCAGCTCACCTGATCCTACATATTGTCCCAGCTCACCTGATCCTACATATTGTCCTAGCTCACCTGATCCTACATATTGTCCTAGCTCACCTGATCCTACATATTGTCCTAGCTCACCTGATCCTATATATTGTCCCAGCTCACCTGATCCTACATATTGTCCCAGCTCACCTGATCCTACATATTGTTCTAGCTCACCTGATCCTACATATTGTCCTAGCTCACCTGATCCTACATATTGTCCTAGCTCACCTGATCCTACATATTGTCCTAGCTCACCTGATCCTACATATTGTCCCAGCTAACCTGATCCTATATATTGTCCTAGCTCACCTGATCCTACATATTGTCCTAGCTCACCTGATCCTACATATTGTACCAGCTCACCTGATCCTACATATTGTCCTAGCTCACCTGATCCTACATATTGTCCCAGCTCACCTGATCCTACATACTGTCCTAGCTCACCTGATCCTACATATTGTCCCAGCTCACCTGATCCTACATATTGTCCTAGCTCACCTGATCCTACATATTGTCCCAGCTCACCTGATCCTACATATTGTCCTAGCTCACCTGATCCTACATATTGTCCTAGCTCACCTGATCCTACATATTGTCCTAGCTCACCTGATCCTACATATTGTCCTAGCTCACCTGATCCTACATATTGTCCCAGCTCACCTGATCCTACATATTGTCCCAGCTTATCTGATCCTATTCACATCTTTGACCTGAAAACGACAAAATTCTGATTAAAATATGAAAAATTCATGTTGATATGTCGATTTACAGGTGAGTGTCAGCCATCTTGGTGGCCATCTTGAATTTCTCAAATTCCTCAATGGTGACAGATAATCAATCTGGACTCTTCAAAGACTCAAAATCCACTGAAAACAATTATGCGTCAAAAAATTCCAGGTCCTTCAAAGAATAGGTGTTTGGCAACCGGATTAATAGTTAGTAAGCTGCATGAAAAGCATGTCCACTCTCTTCTTTACAAATTCTGTATCGAACACAATATTATCTCTTCTTCTCAATTTGGTTTTCTTCCCCATCAGTCCACTTCTTCAACTCTTCTCTTGGCCAATCAGTCCTTTCACTCTCTTCTTCAAACTAATAAATTGGTTGGTACTTGTTTTCTAGATCTCAAAAAGGCCTTTGATTCGGTTCCCACAAACCGTTAATTAATCTTCTTTACTTCCTGCACTTCCCTCCTTACCTCATAAACTGGCTTCACTCCTATCTTTCAGTATGTTCACAACAAGTGATCGCCACAGGTACCACCTCTTCACCTGTCCCTGTATCTTCTGGTGTCCCTCAGCGATTTATAATAGGTCCTCTCCTCTTTATAATTTATATCAATGGAGTGTGTAATGTACCTTTGTCTCTCTCGTCTAAGCTTCTTCTCTATGCGGACGATATCCTTCTTTTTTGCCCCATCAATTCTCATTCTGATTTTTTTCTCTTTCAGAATGACCTAAACTGTATCTCTGCCTGGCTTGCTTCCCAATCTCTCACACTTAATCTAATGAAGTCAAAATACATGCTTATTTCTTATAAACAATCTCTTCTTACTAAGTCTCTGCCACTTCTGTATCTCTGGTTCTCCAATTCAGTTAGTGACTGAGTTCAAGTACCTGGGAATCTTCATCTCTATCCTGGAACAAACACATTTTTTACATCTCTTCAAAGACCCGTAAATTACTTGGCCCTCTCTACCGTCATTTCCACTGCTATTCAGACACTTCTACTCTTCTTCACCTCTACACTTCTCTTATCTGTCCCCATATGGATTACTGTTCTTTTCTCTGGGACTCTATCATCCGATATTTCTTCTCATTTTGAGAGAATACAATACTTTGCATGCAAATTATGTACTAAACAACGGTCCTTGGACTACACTTCTCCTCACTAAGCTTCGTCTTTCATCTCTATCCTCACGCTGCTGTAATGCAAAACTTTTCTTTTTCTTCAAACTCATTCACAATAACATAGATTTTCCTTCAAGCCTCTCACCATGCCAACCAACTCCCTGCTACAACCTCCGATCCTTCCACTCCAGTATATAATTGTCTGCTAATCCCATACATAACTCAGTCTGCTTACCTTACATAACTCAGTCTACTTACCTAGGCTCTTGAACTCTCTCCCCAATTACATTAAAGAAACTAATTCACTTGGACAATTTAAGCACTATATATTCAACAGTCCTTATCATCCTTACCTATAATCATATTCATCATGTGTTTGTTTACTTATTTCTACTTAACGTATTAGCTTCAGGCTATTGAGGATGACCTTTATCAATATTAAAATTAAAATAAATAAACTATTGGCTTCTTTCCCAAATCGCAAATTGCAATCTGAGCATTTCAACATGACATAAAAAAATGTTGAGATCAGTATATACTGATTATGCCATCGGCATTAGCCTAGGGCTAGGCTAATGGCTTGAGAATGCAGTTATGCTATATATGGATAAGCCAATGCAGCTATGCCAGGACACAGCCAATGCAGCTATGCCAGGACTAAGCCAATGCAGCTATGCCATGACTAAGCCAATGCAGCTATGTCAGGACTAAGCTATGTCAGGACTAAGCCAATGCAGCTATGCCATGAATAAGCCAATGCAGCTATGCCAGGACACAGCCAATGCAGCTATGCCAGGACTAAGCCAATGCAGCTATGTCAGGACTAAGCCAATGCAGCTATGCCAGGACACAGCCAATGCAGCTATGCCAGGACTAAACCAATGCAGCTATGTCATGACTAAGCCAATGCAGCTATGTCATGACTAAGCTATGTCAGGACTAAGCCAATGCAGCTATGTCAGGACTAAGCCAATGCAGGACTAAGCTATGCCAGGACTAAGCCAATGCAGCTATGTCAGGACTAAGCCAATGCAGCTATGCCAGGACTAAGCCAATGCAGCTATGCCAGGACTAAGCCAATGCAGCTATGCCAGGAGACTAAGCCAATGCAGCTATGCCAGGACTAAGCCAATGCAGCTATGCCAGGACTAAGCCAATGCAGCTATGCCATGACTAAGCCATTGCAGCTATGCCAGGACTAAGCCAATGCAGCTATGCCAGGACTAAGCCAATGCAGCTATGTCAGGACTAAGCCAATGCAGCTATGCCAGGACTAAGCCAATGCAGCTATGCCATGACTAAGCCAATGCAGCTATGCCAGGACACAGCCAATGCAGCTATGCCATGACTAAGCCAATGCAGCTATGCCATGACTAAGCCAATGCAGCTATGCCAGGACACAGCCAATGCAGCTATGCCATGACTAAGCCAATGCAGCTATGCCATGACTAAGCCAATGCAGCTATGTCATGACTAAGCTATGTCAGGACTAAGCTATGCCATGACTAAGCCAATGCAGCTATGTCATGACTAAGCCGCCAAAGCAGCTATGTCAGGACTAAGCCAATGCAGCTATGTCAGGACTAAGCCAATGCAGCTATGCCATGACTAAGCCAATGCAGCTATGTCAGGACTAAGCCAATGTAGCTATGTCAGGACTAAGCCAATACAGCTATGCCAGGACTAAGCCAGTGCAGCTATGTCAGGACTAAGCCATGCAGCTATGTCAGGACTAAGCCAATGCAGCTATGTCAGGACTAAGCCAATGCAGCTATGTCAGGACTAAGCCAATGCAGCTATGCCATGACTAAGCCAATGTAGCTATGTCAGGACTAAGCCAATGCAGCTATGTCAGGACTTAAGCCAATGCAGCTCTGCCAGGACTAAGCCAATGCAGCTATGCCAGGACTAAGCCAATGCAGCTATGTCAGGACTAAGCCAATGCAACTATGCCAGGACTAAGCCAATGCAGCTATACCAGGACCCAATGCAGCTATGCCAGGACTCCAATGCAGCTATACCAGGACTAAGCCAATGCAGCTATGCCAGGACCGAGCCAATGGCTGAAGCAATCTCATCAAAAAAAAAAAAATAATGACTTCTTCTCTCTCCATCCCTCCTCACCACTGGCTGCTTTGCCATTACCTTTGTTTTGTATGTTCACCAACTATTTAAAAAAAAATCTTTTTTACTACAAGCCAATGCATTGAGTGGCAAGCAAAGGTGTAAAGAAAAAACCCAAAACCCTAGATTACATTGCTCTAGCCATTGTCCTAGCACTGGCCTAGCTGAAGGCCTAATACAGTACTGACCTGTCCATTGATTATGCTGCCCTATGGCACGGCAAACTCTGAAAAGAAAATGTGCATGTGAAGTTTGGCTTTGAGATGAGTTCTTGGAACACAGTTCCCTTGGTGATAGACGCTGAGAGGTCATCAGGCAGTGCTTTCTGCAGGAATTCTCAGATAACTAAAGGAAAGACCATGCATGACACTGTTTAGTGTTCTCTGTGGTCTTCATTGGGGAGGCGATAGCCTAGTCCAACCCTCTTTGGATCCGCCCATGGACTGAGAGAAATGTATGGACACAAGTGTCCAACTTGATCATCCCCAGTTTGGAGTGGCACGGTCGTCCGGTCTGATATCCTGTCCATGTTTTTGAGTAGCCCTAGATCCCTCCCTCTGGTCCCACGCCCCCTGTGGAAAGAGTTCCCCCCAAGACGCAGACAGTCGACTGACAGCGAGATTGGTATGACAAGTGAGCGACACTTTACCAATTTTATATTGCCGTAGAAGTAAAGTGAGGATATGGAGTTCGGTCCTAATTCCAGCAGCACAGCGGACAATAGGCAGCTTTGTGACTTGGCAAAAGGCTACAGCTTTATTCTGCAGTCCGTGTTGGGTGTGCTGGCCTTCAGCACTCTTGTGTGTGAGTTGGTTGGTTGTATGTAGGCTGTTTCATAAATGCGCGGCTAACAGCTAAGCACCGAAACCCCTTGCATTCCACTCAGCGTTATCTTGAGCAGTTGTGTTTTGACTCCTTTTGGTTTAGTGTTTCTGAATATCATGCAGCCTTCCCCCCTCCCCATGACCCCCCTGCCCCCCCACACACACCCCTTCTTTCTTACACATTCCATACAGTAAAGAGATTAAGAGAACCTCTAGCAGAAAGAAGACCATTCTGGATCTGGTAATGATTAATTTAGTTAGTCCTGCCCCCATCAGTATGCCACACACATAGGAATGCATATGCATGCAGAAATAGTTGGGAACTATGTCTATTGATAGCCATGTTGTGCTGGGGTGCCATTATGCTGGATAGGTCGAGGCCAGACCAATGTCTGGTGTGTTCTTGCTCGTGTACTGGCCATGTTGCCAGTATACAGGCAAGCTTTTCTGGCTTGGATCTGCTCTATTTTTGGTGTTTCCAGCTCTCGGATGGAGCCAGAGTTCTGCTCTACAATTCTAGCTGATATATGCGGAACATTGTTGGCAGTTCCTCTCTGTCACAATATTGCATGCCCACTACACAGCAAGCTATGATTGTACCTTGACCTTCAGCAACGAATGCACCTCCCTTCAAAATACCTTGATGTTAGAAGCACGCCCATATATAGTGAGCTGTCTGGTTTGTGGAATGATACTGTGTGTGTATTATAACTGGACAGGGTTGATACTGTGTGTATATGACACATGGACAGGGTGTATACCATGTGTGTATTATACCTGGACAGGGTGTATACTGTGTGTATATGACACATGGACAGGGTGTATACTGTGTGTGTATTATACCTGGACAGGGTGTATACTGTGTGTATATGACACATGGACAGGGTGTATACCATGTGTGTATTATACCTGGACAGGGTGTATACTGTGTGTATATGACACATGGACAGGGTGTATACCGTGTGTGTATTATACCTGGACAGGGTGTATACTGTGTGTATATGACACATGACACATGGACAGGGTGTATACCGTGTGTGTATTATACCTGGACAGGGTGTATACTGTGTGTATATGACACATGGAGAGGGTGTATACCGTGTGTGTATTATAACTGGACAGGGTGTATACTGTGTGCATATGATACCTGGACAGGGTGTATACCGTGTGTGTATTATACCTGGACAGGGTGTATACTGTGTGTATATGACACATGGACAGGGTGTATGCCGTGTGTGTATTATACCTGGACAGGGTGTATACTGTGTGTATATGACACATGGACAGGGTGTATACCGTGTGTGTATTATACCTGGACAAGGTATACTGTGTGTATATGACACATGGACAGGGTGTATACCGTGTGTGTATTATAACTGGACAGGGTGTATACTGTGTGTATATGATACATGGACAGGGTGTATACTGTGTGTATATGATACATGGACAGGGTGTATACTGTGTGTATATGACACATGGACAGGGTGTATACTGTGTGTATATGATACCTGGACAGGGTGTATACCGTGTGTGTATTATACCTGGACAGGGTGTATACTGTGTGTATATGACACATGGACAGGGTGTATACCGTGTGTATATGATACATGGACAGGGTGTATACCGTGTGTGTATTATACCTGGACAGGGTGTATACTGTGTGTATATGATACATGGACAGGGTGTATACTGTGTGTATATGATTCATGGACAGGGTGTATACTGTGTGTATATGATACATGGACAGGGTGTACACTGTGTGTATATAATGCATGTGCAGGGTGTATGTGTGTGTATATAATGCATGTGCAGGGTGTATGTGTGTGTATATAATGCATGTGCAGGGTGTATGTGTGTATATAACACATGTGCAGGGTGTATGTGTGTGTCCTATAGACATGTGCAGGGTATATATGTGTGTCCTATACACATACAGGGTGGCAGATACAACCAAACAAGCTCTGGGCATGCTTCTAATTCACTTTGTCAACCTCACTCTCTCGGTCATCTTCAAGGAGAAGGAATGTGTCTCGTAAGACTGTCCACCATTCTCACACACAGTAACTAGCTCTGTCCTACCATGTAGCTGCTAGAAGTCTTGTGGTTGCTTCTACACATGTAGCTGGTAGTAAATATATTGTGCACGCTATTAATTGGAATCAAAGAACCCATAGTAGTGTAGTGATTCAGTGTGCACTACTATTGAAGGATTTGTTTTTGCAGGTATTTGGTGAACTTTGTGCTGGATTCCACTGTGGGTTTGCTACTCATCTACGTCATGCTGAAGATGGTTAGTGAAGTGGTGCTCCGTTACCTGGTAACACCTCTTATATCAGGAGAGTATGGTGAGTCCTATATCACTCTCCACCCACTCATTAAGCTGTGCAGTTTTTGCTAGGTAATTCCCGACTGCCTGGTATGTGTCAGGTCAAGTAATTCCTGACTGCCAGGAATGCGTTAGGTCAACTGATTACCTGGTGTGTGTCAGGTCAAGTAATTCCTGACTGTCTGGTATGTGTGTCATGTCAAGTAATTCCTGACGTATGTGTCAGTTCAAGTAATTCCTGACTGCCAGGAATGCGTTATTACCTGGTGTGTGTCAGGTCAAGTAATTCCTGACTGTCTGGTGTGTGTCAGGTCAAGTAATTCCTGACTGTCTGGTATGTGTCAGGTCAAGTAATTCCTGACTGTCTGGTGTGTGTCGGGTCAAGTAATTCCCGACTGCCAGGAATGTGTCAAGTCAACTGATTACCTGGTGTGTGTCAGGTCAAGTAATTCCTGACTGTCTGGTATGTGTGTCATGTCAAGTAATTCCTGACTGTCTGGTGTGTGTCGGGTCAAGTAATTCCTGACTGTCTGGTATGTGTCAGTTCAAGTAATTCCTGACTGCCAGGAATGCGTTATTACCTGGTGTGTGTCAGGTCAAGTAATTCCTGACTGTCTGGTACGTGTGTCATGTCAAGTAATTCCTGCCAGGAATGTGTCAGGTCAACTGATTACCTGGCGTGTGTCAGATCAAGTAATTCCTCTCGATGAATTCTCAGTTGACAACGAAATTACAATCACTTTCTCAATAATCGACTTGAATTTTACTCTCTCCACGTTTCAGCTATAGATGCTCTAGCCTTCATCAGGAATAATGAGAGGCTAAGACTCACGAGAGCTTGCTATATACTGGTAGCTAGCTATTCACCACGTTGCACCTTGGCACACACGCCCAGCACATCGAACCACACCTGAACTGGGGATGTGAAAAGGGAAAATAATAATAATAATAATTATTATTATTATGATAATTATAATAATAATAATTATTATTATAATGATAATTATAACGAAATTTCGTTATAATTATCAAAATAATATAAATATATATTATATTATATATATATATAATATAGAATAATTTTTTTTAAAATATATAATAATAATGAAAAATAATAATGAAAAATATAATAATAACAACAACAACAACAACAATAATAATAATACCGTAGAGTACGTTAGTAAGCACCCACGATGTAGTAAGTCCCACTTCCCTGATCAGAACGATTTGGACTAAGTGCCCATTGACATGGTAAGCGCCCACCAGATTCCATACGCGGCGACTTCTAGGACTGAATCGCGCGTATAGCGATAGTTTTAAAATTTTAAATTTTTATTGTTATTATTTTTTAGGCACATGCGTACTAAATATTATGGACAGCTGCCCACACACCTAAAAAGAGATGGCACAGAGTCATGCTGGGAAGAAACTGACCGGTTACACGGTGAGTTTCAAAGTAGAGGTTGTAGAATGGTACAGGGAATGCAAAATGTGTCGGCAACTGCTAGAACGTATGGAGTAGACAGAAAGAGAGTAAGAGAGTGGAATGAAAAATATGATGCATTGATTGATGCCAACATTGGTGGTGGGAAGAAGAAGAGGAAACTGCATGATGGAGGAGCAATCTTCAGCTAACAAGTGGACTCTGAGGTCTTCGATTACCTAATTCCGAAGGCAGGGCTGTTCTGAACAAAGACCTCCTGGAGAAAGCCTTGCACATTGCTCAGAGCACAGGCATCCAAGGCTTCCTTGCATCTCCCATGTGGCTGCGTGGCTGGAAGAAAAGGTGGAACAGGCAGAGAACAAATACATCACAAAAGGTGCCAGAGGACTTTGGAGTGCAGCTTTCCCATTTTCAGGGAACCATCTTCCAATACCGAGAGCTTCATGACTATAGAAATTCAGAAATTGGCGACATGGATCAGACAGCAGATAAGCATTGTTTACACTGGCAACTTGTAATTTTACCTTTTTCATCACTAGTTGATTCAGCACCTTCTGCCTCCAACAATTGTTGTAGAGAGCGAAGGATTCGCATTGCTACCACTGGTGCCCCAAAGAAGGGTTTCACAGTAGCTTTGTGTGTGACAGGAGATGGATCTAAACTCCCTGCTGTCATCATCTTCATTGAGAGAAATGGAAGATTTGCCACGCGTGTTGATACAGTGTAATGCACTATGTATTCCTCAGAATGTTGATGTCACTGCTACCGAAAATGGCTGGATGACTCGCCCAAGAGTGCACAGCTGGCTACATAGGGTGTGGGGAAAGTCTTCTTACGGCAACCGGCGACTCTTGGTCCTTGATAGCTATCGCCCGCACAAGTGTGCCGACACTAAGGACGTTGCTGAAGAGTTGGAAACCGACCTTGTAATCATCCCAGGTAGTGGACCAATTTTAATAGTGATGCAACGAATGATTCCCTCCATTTTGTGTAGGTGGCTATACATCCCTGGCACAGCCAATGGATGTGTCAGCCAACAAGCCCTTCAAGGACAAAATGAGGGCACTGTGGATGGAGTGGAGGAGAAGCTCAAGCTCTTGCAGGACCAAGAAGGGCAACTTGAAGTTCCCCTCAAGACAGGATGCTATAGATTGGGTCTCAGCTGCATGGGAGTCTATTTCTGAAGACATGATAGCTCGCTTCTTCCTATATATACTGCGGGATCTCCAACAAAATATACGGTTCTGAGGACCAATACATCAGGGAATGCGTTCCGAAGGAGATGAGGAGGAGAGTGCAGATGATGAAGATCCTTTAGCTGAGCTGACTGATGGTGAAGCTGATGAGGTAGAGAGCCTGGACGAACCTGAAGAGTAGGACGAAGAATAGATAGCTACGAACAATAACTAGCTAGCATTTATGCGATGCAACAATAAACTTAGTTATTTGCTCGCATGAGCACAAAATCCGTGTGCAAATCCGAATTCAAAGTTTAAAGCGCGTTAAATGGAGCCAAAAAATCATTTCTTGAGTTGCTGGAGCAAGCGCCCACCAAGCTGATTTTGGGGTTAAGTGGTTGGGTGCTTAGTCGTATTCTACGTTAATAATAATAATAATAATAATAATAATAACAACAACACAACAACACAACAACAAGACATGCTTGATATTAACACATCAACAAAGATAACTGAATACAGAAACATGATGATGGGCGTGGTTTCAAGTTCAGGCTCTTAAGAGTGGCAGCCAGGCAAGTCCATTCTACAGTTGCTTACACTTTGGTGCTAAGCTGATCTGCAATGTGTCATCACTAGTAGTTCCTTCTGTCTTCTGTCCTGTGTATAAAAAGCTCATGCGAGTCTTAGCATCTCATTATTCTTGACTGCATGGCATGTGTCAGGTGACGTCTGGTGTGTGTGAGGTCAAGTAATTCCTCGCTGTCTGATTTGTGTCAGGTCAACTAATTTTTGTACTACTGAGAAGCTATTCATTACAACTTCTCTAAGGTGTCCTGCAAACATGAACATATTGTCACTGCATCAGCTAGTCTTTAGCTCGGTGCTTTATAGCCAGAGTGCTATGGATGTTGGTGCATGTGTGTGTTGGTGGTGGGGGGGGGGGGGGGGGGGGGGGGGAGGCTAGTGGGCATGGCATATGTAATGTACATGTAACATGGTTTAATGTTAGTGTCTTAATTACAGGGAATCCCTTCCAGTGGCGCTATTGGATGTGGCAGTGTGCAGTCTACTTGGTGGTTGTGCTACTAGCCAAATTATTTGTAGGCCCCCTCATTCTCTTCCAGTTCTGGAGCAAGGTCTGTTCTCTCTCTATTTAACTTATGCAGTGTGAGGTGCATGTGATGTTCATGTAATTGTGTGTAGTATGATGTTCAAGTAATTGTGTGTAGTGTGATGTTATGTAATTGTGTGTAGTGTGATGTATGTATTGTGTGTAGTGTGATGTACATGTAATTGTGTGCAGTGTGATGTGTATGTAGATAACATTTACAGGACTCTGTACTTAATATTCTCAATAGGTAAAGGGTCATGCTAGTTAAAGGATCATGCATACATATTTGTTGTCCTCATTGGTAAATTCGTGATGTTCATGTAATTATGTGTGTAGTGTGATGTTCATGTAATTGTGTGTAGTGTGATGCTCATGTAATTGTGTGTAGTGTGATGTGTATGTAGATAACATTTACAGGACCCTGTACTTAATATTCTCAATATAGGTAAAGGGTCATACATACATATTTGTTGTCCTCATTGGTAAATTCTTGTTCCATTTCATTGTTTGACAAGTCTATCCATTACAACCTTCTTCATTAATCAACTTATATTACTCACTGGATGTATAGGCTGGAGCATCTAGCCTTCATCAGGAATAGTGTTCCTGAATGAAGGCTGGACCTTCATCAGGTATAGTGTTCCTGAATGAAGGCTGGAGCATTGGCCTATAGTGTTCCTGGATGAAGGTTGGAGCATCTAGCCTTCATCAGGAATAGTGTTCCTGGATGAAGGCTGGAGCGTCTAGCCTTCATCAGGAATAGTGTTCCTGGGTGAAGGCTGGAGCGTCTAGCCTTCATCAGGAATAGTGTTCCTGGGTGAAGGCTGGAGCGTCTAGCCTTCATCAGGAATAGTGTTCCTGGGTGAAGGCTGGAGCGTCTAGCCTTCATCAGGAATAGTGTTCCTGGATGAAGGCTGGAGCGTCTAGCCTTCATCAGGAATAGTGTTCCTGAATGAAGGCTGGAGCATTGGCCTTCATCAGGTATAGTGTTCCTGGATGAAGGCTGGAGCATCTAGCCTTCATCAGGAATAGTGTTCCTGGATGAAGGCTGGAGCGTCTAGCCTTCATCAGGAATAGTGTTCCTGAATGAAGGCTGGAGCATTGGCCCTCATCAGGTATAGTGTTCCTGGATGAAGGCTGGAGCATCTAGCCTTCATCAGTTATATTCCTGGGTGAAGGCTGGAGCATTGGCCTTCATCAGGAATAGTGTTCCTGAATGAAGCTGGAGCACTAGCCTTCATCAGGAATAATGTTCCTGAATGAAGGCTGGAGCATCTAGCCTTCATCAGGAATAATGTTCCTGGATGAAGGCTGGAGCATGGCCTTCATCAGGAATAGTGTTCCTGGATGAAGGCTGGAGCGTCTAGCCTTCATCAGGAATAGTGTTCCTGAATGAAGGCTGGAGCATTGGCCTTCATCAGGTATAGTGTTCCTGGATGAAGGCTGGAACATCTAGCCTTCATCAGGAATAGTGTTCTCCTGGATGAAGGCTGGAGCGTCTAGCCTTCATCAGGAATAGTGTTCCTGAATGAAAGCTGGAGCATTGGCCCTCATCAGGTATAGTGTTCCTGGATGAAGGCTGGAGCATCTAGCCTTCATCAGGAATAGTGGAGCATCTAGCCTTCATCAGTTATATTCCTGGGTGAAGGCTGGAGCATTGGCCTTCATCAGGAATAGTGTTCCTGAATGAAGGCTGGAGCACTAGCCTTCATCAGGAATAATGTTCCTGAATGAAGGCTGGAGCATCTAGCCTTCATCAGGAATAATGTTCCTGGATGAAGGCTGGAGCATTGGCCTTCATCAGGAATAATGGTCCTTGGTCCTGGATGTATCTGGACTGTTACCTTAAAGTTGATAGAGAGACATAAATATATCCTTTATCATCATCATCATCATCATCATCACATCACATCACATCACATCATCATTATCATCATCACATCATCATCATCATCATCATCATTTTTTTAATTTTTTAAAAATAATATATATTACACAATGATAAACAGGACATATGATAAACAGGGACATATGATAAACAGGCAATATCGGAGTCCATTCACACCTAATTAAGTACTGAAAGCACTGCAGCAGTGTTTCCTCGTTGGATTGCAACTGCAATTCTTTGCAGCAGGCACAAGGGTCACCAGACTCAGTTTTGAGACTCCAAAGGTCTCGATACCAATAGGTACAAATATATTATTATTATTATTATTATTATTATTATTATTATTATTATTATTATTATTATTATTATTATTATTATTATTATTATTATTATTATTATTATTATTATTATTATTATTATTATTATTATTATTATTATTATTATTATTATTATTATTATTATTATTATTATTATTATTATTATTATTATTATTATTATTATTATTATTATTATTATTATTATTATTATTATTATTATTATTATTATTATTATTATTATTATTATTATTATTATTATTATTATTATTATTATTACTATTACTATTACTATTACTATTATTATTATTATTATTATTATTACTATTACTATTACTATTATTAATCAAGCTGCCACCGATAGGAAGTTACTCGGTATAAGCCGCGCAGTGTTTCCCAAACGTTTTAGCTGGTGGGGACTACCCTGTGTGTATCGAAGGGCCATTGGGAGGGGGGGGGGGGGGGGGGGGAATAGGACAAGAACAATTTTGCTTCTGTATTTCTGGTACACGTGAAGCAGAAAACATATGACAGTTGCACGAAGTAATCACAATCATGTGAAACATGGAATTGCTTTTGCTGTTCCATGATGACATCGATATCAGGCTCGGGATGGGAAGAAGCCACTCTCATAGTGTCTTCCAAGTGCGCATCAGAGATCAAATTCCGGTACTTGGACTTGGCGTGATCCTGGAGAAAAACTGCTCACAGATTTATGTATTGCCAAACATGGCAAGGAACCTCTGGCCATTGGTAACTAGGTTCGGGAACGTGTTGCATGGCAGGGCTGTAGAATTCCTTCAGCTCCTTCTCCATAAACTGGGACTTGATGTTCATGTTGCTCTGCAGCTCAATCAGCTCCAGCTGAAGCTCGACTGGAGCTTTGCTTGGGTCAGTTGTGAATGGCATAGAGAAGATTTCAAAGTCCATGCTTCTTGACCTGAACCGGTGCTCAAACTCTGTCTTCAGGTTTCCAACTTCTGCAGCATATCTCTGCCCAGCAAAATCATCAGCTCTGTCCTCACAGTGCACATGGCAGGGAAGTGATCGAGGTTACCAGCCTCCAACTGAGTCTGCCAGAGCTGTAGCTTTACCTGAAATGCTTGCACACTCTCGAACAGGTTGTGGACGAGCTTCTCCTTTCCCTGCAAGGAGACATTGAGCAAGTTCAGCTTCTCTGTAATGTCCACCAGAAAGGCCACCAGAAAGGCCAAGTCGCACAGCCACTGGGGATCGGAGAGCTCTTGGATTGGCTGGCCCTTCATGCCAAGGAACATCTCCAGCTCTTCTCCGAGTTCGAGTTCCCAAAAACGTTTCAGAGTGCGTCCCCTGCTGAGCCAACGGATAGTAGCGAAGTAGAGCACATCTCCATAGTTGGCCTCGAGCTCTTCCAACAGTTCCTTCAACTTTCTATGGTTGAGGGCATGCGCTCTGACAAAGTTGACATGCGAGATGACCTTGCTCATCACTTCCTGGAAGCCAATAGTCTTTGCACAGAGTGCTTCCTGGTGGATGATCACGTGGCAGACCCCTCCTGTCCAGCTCGGCCGTGACTTGGCTTTGCAGTCCTCGTCTGGTCCCCAGCATGGAAGGTGCGCCATCTGTGGCAATGCTTACCAAGTCTAGCTTTCGCTCCTGCATGGCCATGTTGAGCTCAAGGAAGACATTCTCTCCAGTGCATGTGTTCTTCATGGGGCAGAGAGAGCTCCTCTGTGATGTTGCACTCTGCATCAACTCCCCTAATGAAGATGGCCAGCTGTGCAGTGTCAGTGATGTCTGTGCTCTCATCAAGGGCAAGAGAGAAGGCTGTGAACTCCGAGTCCAGGCTGTGCAGCTGCTCCTTCAGGTTCTTGGACAGATCTTCCACCCGCCTGGTGACCGTCGTGTTGCTCAGGCTGACAGCAGTGAAGGAGGAGGCTTTCTCAGGGATCATCACTTCAACGACTGCCTGCAGGTATTCCTTGATGTACTCGCCATCTCTGAAGGGCTTCATTCGCTTGGCAATGATCTGTGACACCATGAAGCTGGCCTTCGTGGCAGCCTTGCCCTCGTTGACTGGTCTGGTGAAGACGTTCTGCTGTCTGGACAGCTTGGACTTGAGCTCTTTGGCCTTGGCAACTCGTTGTTCTCCTACCAGCCTGTAATACAGAAAGCAAGCAGCCTAGCGCATTGTTTTTGCCCTGAAAGATGAAGTTACCTGTCTGAATGCTTTGACTGGTAGTGTCACCGGATGTTAAATAGCTTTGTAACAGCGAGGCTTTCTTGACAGAGGAGGCAGAGACACTTGCTCCTATCTGAGATGAAGAAGAATTCCTTGGTCCATTCTTCATTGAAGAAGAATGGTGGCTCGATTTTCCGCATCCACCTTCCACTTCTTTGGCAGTGCCATCCTGACCCTGCACTGTTGGAGGAGGCAGCAATGTTCAAGGAGTCCAAATCCAAGGTGGAGAAGTCCAGGATGTGAATGTTGCAAATTGGAGTGAATCTCGGGGAAATCTGCAGGGACTTAAGGCCAGCTCCTTTAAATAGGTTTTTGGCCGAGACCAATTACAACCAATGTGGTCATGTTGTAAGTGTTAAACATGAGAAGTTTGTGCATTTGTTTGTAATGTGATGTGTTAATCATAGACAGTTTGTGTGTTAGCTATTATATACATGCAAGACAAGATGACTGGCACTGTTCAGTTGGGGAGGGTATGTGGAGGGTGTGCTCCACAAATACAGATTAAATATTTATGTGTAATTTTTTTTAAATGCGTCTTTTCTGATAATCGTCCGAGGGCCGGGCTCAGAACCTCCGGGGGCCGGATCCTGGGCCTGACTTTGGTATAAGGGGACTAAACCAGAAAAACTTAATAGAATGCGTGGTTATGATTTTTTGAGCTCCATAGATTCGGCACACTTCACTGAATATATGGCTCAAAAGATAGACCTCTCTGTGTGCTCTCTTTTGGTACTGAAAGGGTTGCATAGTATACATGCAGCCAAAGTGGGGGTTACATGCAGCCAAAGTGGGGGTTCCTGTGCCTGAACTTGCTGCAGTTGTGGCTATCATTATGCACTTATACAATGAGTGTTTTAATTACCCATTAAAAAGTGGCTAGGTGGGCAATATTAGAGGGTTGTGATGAAATAAATACCCTGAGGCAACTAATGGCTAAGTGCTAATGAATATAAACTCGATGAGTAGACCACTTGTATTTCCACAGGGGGGGGGGGGGGGGAGTTACACTGGCAACAAATTCAGGCACTCAGATTTTGAGATACCCCCACTTTAGCTGCAGGTCACTTTAGCCTAGTTATACCAGCAACATTCCACACAGAGATGAGCTAGAGATCAATTTCATGGAATGAAGTGTGCAGAATCTAGGAGATAATCACAAGTTAAAAAAATATTCCCCACAATTTTTGAACACAGAAGCCACCATGTTTATTACTGAAGTATACACACACACACGCCCATGTATTAATATACACCCGTGTCTGTGTATTAATATAATTAAGGGGGCGGTTTCCCTGTTTAACAAAAAAAACGTTTGTCCTCTTTGTAATTGCCATAGCTTTTTTTCTCTTTCCACTATGCAGATAATTTTGTTATCAAAGTGTTGCTCCGTCTTCTTTCCAATGGTATCTGAAATGTCTATATAGACACATTTTATTAGAAGATACAGGTGACAGACCAAGATCCCTACCACTCAAGCGTTTGGGCAGACCTAACTTAACACCACTAGAAGATCTTGCGCTCAAATTTGTTTTCTGGCTTCCTGAAACACTTGGCTGTGATTTGAGCGAAACCGATTTGGCTTGTGTAGACTGTTGGTCAGTTGCAATTGACCGAATGGGTTGAACTCATTAACACCAAAAGGTCATCTGTTCTACTGGCCATAACTTGGCAATGCTATTATTATTTTTAACGTTTGATTTGTTCAAATTACAGAACACACAAAGAGCTTTCAAATGACACCAACAAATATTTTTTTGGTTTAACTGTGACAAAGTTATGTTCGCCAAACGCTTTTTTTAAAGGACTTTTCATGATTTGTAGAATCTGTTTACGGAAAGGGCACGAAGACATCCAAACACTTTCACCAAAAACTGAACGCGAGGCGACTGCGTGCGAACCAGAGTTATCTATTTAGGGCCTCTGCGTGAAGGGCAGGAAATGACTCAGCAAGAAATTTGGGTACCTTTCAGTGGCAGATTAGCTTCCAGGTATAAACGGTAGCCATTTTATGACGCAAAAAAACTTACCTTTCCCGTAGGCCTTCTCTGTGCGCGTCTCTTCCAATTTTGAATCGAGATAAGTGAAATTCCATGCACCATAACTTTGAAACGGATACTCCAATGCCTCTAAAACTTTGGAAATGGCTATATAGTAGATGCTTACAACATTTATAAATGATAAAAATAAATAAAATGGGGAAACCGCCCCCTTAATATACACACACGCCCATGTATTAATATACACACATGCCCATGTATTAATATACACACGCCCATACACACATGCCCATGTATTAATATACACACGCCCATGTATTAATATACACACACCCCCATGTATTAATATACACACACCCATGTATTAATATACACACACCCATGTATTAATATACACACACGCCCATGTATTAATATACACACACACCCATGTATTAATATACACACACACCCATGTATTAATATACACACACGCCCATGTATTAATATACACACACACCCATGTATTAATATACACACACGCCCATGTATTAATATACACACACGCCCATGTATTAATATACACACACGCCCATGTATTAATATACACACACGCCCATGTATTAATATACACACACGCCCATGTATTAATATACACACATGCCCATGTATTAATATACACACGTGCCTGTGTATTAATATACACACACGCCCATGTATTAATATACACACACGCCCATGTATTAATATACACACACGCCCATGTATTAATATACACACACACCCATGTATTAATATACACACACGCCCATGTATTAATATACACACACGCCCATGTATTAATATACACACACGCCCATGTATTAATATACCACACGTGCCCATGTATTAATATACACACACGCCCATGTATTAATATACACACGCCCATGTATTAATATACACACACGCCCATGTATTAATATACACACGTGCCTGTGTATTAATATACACACACGCCCATGTATTAATATACACACACCCATGTATTAATATACACACATGCCCATGTATTAATATACACACGTGCCCATGTATTAATATACACACATGGCCGTGTATATTAATACACGCAATGTCTGTGTATTAATATACATGTGCCCGTGTATTAATATACACACGTGCCCATGTATTAATATACACACACCCATGTATTAATATACACACATGCCGTGTATTAATATACACACGTGCCCATGTATTAATATACACACATGCCCATGTATTAATATACACACGTGCCCATGTATTAATGCACGTGTTGAATGCACGTGTTGAAAGTCGGGGCTTGGCTGGGTGGGGGGGGGGGGGGGGCACTATTAAAAGATATTTGTGATACCTAGTTGGCTATAGTAGGAATCGTATGAAAACAGCAAGCACACACAATTCAGAAGGGGTGAACTCTGAACTAATGATGGTAACCACAATCATACTACCAAATATGGGCATACTGGGAAGGAGATACAATAACACATTAGAGACAGTTGCATTTTTATTTTTTTACTTATGGTTACAACTAACTTTAGAGCTCCGTAGATTCTGCAAACTTCATGGTATGGACTTGATATATAGACTTGATATATACATAGCTCAAAAGATAGTTCTCTCTGTGTGCTCTCTTTTGATACTAAAATATGTTCCATAGGTAGGCAAGTTACTAGACCTAAAGTGGAGGGACCTCAAAAAGCTGAATCCCAAAAACTTCAGCCAAAATAACTCCAGATTGCTATAGTGCTAAAGACTTGAAATTGGTGCCAGTGGCTAGAGGAAGCCCTAGGCTATTCAATAACCTTTTTCATTAGGCGTTAAAATGTAAGTACGTGGTCAAGCGTGCGGGTGGAAAATTAACGTAATCAATTCCATACCATGTCAAGTCCATACCATGAAGTTTGCAGAATCTACAGAGCTCTGAAGTTGTAACCATAAGTAAAAAAAAATTAAAAAATGCAACTGTCTCCCCTAAAGAAGGTGATACGTTCTAATAGGTATTAATTGGTTGCATTACTTTCCCCTCCATCCCACCCATTGTTATTGTGTCCACACGATGTGATGTTTGATTGCAGCCACTGCAGCAAGAGCTTCTCTCTCAATTGTGGAATAATTTCTTTCTAACTTGTTAAGTTGCCGGCTTCAATAGGCGATCACGCCTTCTTGCTCTGACTGAGCCTGGCCAAGCATACTAGCATCACCTGCTTGCTCTGACTGAGCCTGGCCCAGCACACCACCAATAGCATCACCTTGCTCTGACTGAGCCTGGCCAAGCACACCACCAATAGCATCACCTTGCTCTGACTGAGCCTGGCCCAGCACACCACCAATAGCATCACCTTGCTCTGACTGAGCCTGGCCCAGCACACCACCAATAGCATCACCTTGCTCTGACTGAGCCTGGCCAAGTACACCACCAATAGCATCACCTTGCTCTGACTGAGCCTGGCCAAGTACACCACCAATAGCATCACCTTGCTCTGACTGAGCCTGGCCAAGCACACCACCAATAGCATCACCTTGCCGTGACTGAGCCTGGCCCAGCACACCACCAATAGCATCACCTGCTTGCTCTGACTGAGCCTGGCCAAGCACACCACCAATAGCATCACCTTCTTGCTCTGACTGAGCCTGGCCCAGCACACCACCAATAGCATCACCTTGCTCTGACTGAGCCTGGCCAAGTACACCACCAATAGCATCACCTTGCCGTGACTGAGCCTGGCCCAGCACACCACCAATAGCATCACCTTGCTCTGACTGAGCCTGGCCAAGCACACCACCAATAGCATCACCTTGCCGTGACTGAGCCTGGCCAAGTACACCACCAATAGCATCACCTTGCTCTGACTGAGCCTGGCCAAGTACACCACCAATAGCATCACCTTCTTGCTCTGACTGAGCCTGGCCAAGTACACCACCAATAGCATCACCTTGCTCTGACTGAGCCTGGCCAAGCACACCACCAATAGCATCACCTTGCTCTGACTGAGCCTGGCCCAGCACACCACCAATAGCATCACCTTGCTCTGACTGAGCCTGGCCAAGTACACCACCAATAGCATCACCTTGCTCTAACTGAGCCTGGCCAAGTACACCACCAATAGCATCACCTTGCTCTGACTGAGCCTGGCCAAGCACACCACCAATAGCATCACCTTGCTCTGACTGAGCCTGGCCCAGCACACCACCAATAGCATCACCTTGCTCTGACTGAGCCTGGCCCAGCACACAACCAATAGCATCACCTTGCTCTAACTGAGCCTGGCCAAGCACACCACCAATAGCATCACCTTGCTCTAACTGAGCCTGGCCAAGTACACCACCAATAGCATCACCTTGCTCTGACTTAGCCTGGCCCAGCACACAACCAATAGTATCACCTTCTTGCTCTGACTTAGCCTGGCCCAGCACACACCCCCAGAGGCATCAGTAGTGACTGGGAAATGAGTATCAAATGAGTATCAAAACTCAGAAATGCTAAAATTGGAGGGCTGAATAAAAGCACTTAATTAAGTTGCTCTTATGCTGCTTGGCATGAAGAGCACCACTTAGAACCATTTATATTCTTCCTCGTTAGCTGATGGAGAGGCTCAGCTATGTGGGCATAATGTCGTGAAATGGTGACAGTAATTAGTAGACAGGCCCAAAAAGTGTAGTGTAGATCAAATGTTTGTGACTAATTCTTGCTAGAATAAAGTGTGTTGCCATGTGGTATTCTGAAGAAAAAAAGCAACCTCCTGTTCATGACGTGCCCATGTGCTTCTGCACACATCCTGTGAGTGGGAAGTGGCTACAGCACTCGGTGATTTTGGAGGTTTTTTTTTTAAGGGGATCACTGTACAGACTTATTAGCCTTCATAAAGTGCTCCATTGGAAAGCTCTTGAAGCAAGCTATTTTCTTCTGGTACCAAAATAACTGCATTTAGATATAAAACAAGAAGTTATGAGGTTACGATGTGTTTATTATTAATATTATTATTGGCCTCCCTCCTTAATTAACTACAGCCACAAGAATACGCTTCTGAGGAAGTTTATTCATTAATGTTTTGTGGCAAAAATGTGTTGCTGCTTGCTGACTCAGCTAGACTCCATGCTGACTCAGCTAGACTCCATGCTGACTCAGCTAGACTCCATGCCGACTCAGCTAGACTCCATGCCGACTCAGCTGGACTCCATGCCGACTCAGCTAGACTCCATGCCGACTCAGCTAGACTCCATGCTGACTCAGCTAGACTCCATGCCGACTCAGCTAAACTCCATGCCGACTCAGCTAGACTCCATGCCGACTCAGCTAGACTCCATGCCGACTCAGCTAGACTCCATGCCGACTCAGCTAGACTCCATGCCGACTCAGCTAGACTCCATACCGACTCAGCTAGACTCCATGCTGACTCAGCTAGACTCCATGCCGACTCAGCTAGACTCCATGCCGACTCAGCTAGACTCCATGCCGACTCAGCTAGACTCCATGCCGACTCAGCTAGACTCCATGCTGACTCAGCTGGACTCCATGCTGACTCAGCTGGACTCCATGCCGACTCAGCTGAACTCCATGCTGACTCAGCTAGACTCCATGCTGACTCAGCTAGACTCCATGCCGACTCAGCTAGACTCCATGCTGACTCAGCTAGACTCCATGCCGACTCAGCTAGACTCCATGCTGATTCAGCTAGACTCCATGCCGACTGAGCTAGACTCCATGCCGACTCAGCTAGGCATACGTATCATAGCAATACAGGGCGTGGCAGTGTGTCCCCTGGTACTGTAGGCATACGTATCATAGCAATACAGGGCGTGGCAGTGTGTCCCCTGGTACTGTAGGCATACGTATCATAGCAATACAGGGCGTGGCAGTGTACCCCTGGTACTGTAGGCATACGTATCATAGCAACACAGGGCGTGGCAGTATCCCCTGGTACTGTAGGCATACATATCATAGCAATACAGGGCGTGGCAGTGTGCCCCTGGTACTGTAGGCATACCTATCATAGCAACACAGGGTGTGGCAGTGTCCCCTGGCACTGTAGGCATACGTATCATAGCAACACAGGGCGTGGCAGTGTCCCCTGGTACTGTAGGCATACGTATCATAGCAACACAGGGCGTGGCAGTGTCCCATGGTACTGTAGGCATACGTATCATAGCAATACAAGGCGTGGCAGTGTACTCCCTGGTACTGTAGGCATACGTATCATAGCAATACAGGGCGTGGCAGTGTCCCATGGTACTGTAGTCATACATATCATAGCAATACATGGCGTGGCAGTGTCCCCTGGTACTGTTGGCATACGTATCATAGCAACACAGGGCGTGGCAGTGTACTCCCTGGTACTGTAGGCATACATATCATGGCAATACAGGGCGTGGCAGTGTACTGGCACTGTAGGCATACGTATCATAGCAATACAGGGTGTGGCAGTGTCCCCTCGGACTGTAGGCATACGTATCATGGCAGTACAGGGCGTGGCAGTGTGACCCCTAGGCATACGTATCATAGCAATACAGGGTGTGGCAGTGTCCTGGTACTGTAGGCATACATGTACGTATCAATACAGGGCGTGGCAGTGTACTCCCTGGTACTGTAGGCATACATATCATAGCAATACAGGGCGTGGCAGTGTGCCCCTGGTACTACTGTAGGCATACGTATCATAGCAATACAGGGCGTGGCAGTGTCCCCTGGTACTGTAGGCATACGTATCATAGCAATACAGGGCATGGCAGTGTACTCCCTGGTACTGTAGGCATACGTATCATAGCAATACAGGGCGTGGCAGTGTGCCCCTGGTACTGTAGACATACGTATCATAGCAATACAGGGCGTGGCAGTGTCCCCTGGTACTGTAGGCATACGTATCATAGCAATACAGGGCGTGGCAGTGTCCCCTGGTACTGTAGGCATACGTATCATAGCAATACAGGGTGTGACAGTGTGCTCCCTTGTACTGTAGGCATACGTATCATAGCAATACAGGGCGTGGCAGTGTGCCCCCTGGTAGTGTAGGCATACGTATCTTAGTAATACAGGGCGTGGCAGTGTGTCCCCTGGTACTGTAGGCATACGTATCATAGCAATACAGGGCGTGGCAGTGTACTCCCTGGTACTGTAGGCATACGTATCATAGCAATACAGGGCGTGGCAGTGTCCCATGGTACTGTAAGCATACGTATCATAGTAATACAGGGCGTGGCAGTGTCCCATGGTACTATAGGCTGTACATGTAGACCACAACCAGTTAGATGACCTTTTACCAGTTGTGATCAAGTAAGCACAATATCGGTGTAAATCATTTCGAATGGTAAAGAATGATCAAGAAAGCCTCTGGTGGCTGAGCTTCAAGCTTTTATGTTCCTGCCCAAGACAGCCTCTGGTGGCTGAGCTTCAAGCTTTTATGTTCCTGCCCAAGACAGCCTCTGGTGGCTGAGCTTCAAGCTTTTATGTTCCTGCCCAAGATAGCCTCTGGTGGCTGAGCTTCAAGCTTTTATGTTCCTGCCCAAGATAGCCTCTGGTGGCTGACTTCAAGCTTTTATGTTCCTGCCCAAGATAGCCTCTGGTGGCTGACTTCAAGCTTTTATGTTGATGAAGCAAAGCAGCCTGAGTGGTTTAAAACATACAGAACAGAATCTAACTATAGACATCATACGAGATACAGCAATTAGAAAATCACATAATTAGAAAGTCGCATAATTAGAAAGTTCATTTTTGTTTTGTGTGTGCATATTAGAGTTGAGCGGTGGAGGACTACACCATGTGTGAACTCCAGGCTCTCCATTACACCATGTGTGGGCTCCAGGCTCTCCATTACACCATGTGTGGGCTCCAGGCTCTCCATTACATCATGTGTGGGCTCCAGGCTCTCCATTACACCATGTGTGAACTCCAGGCTCTCCATTACACCATGTGTGGGCTCCAGGCTCTCCATTACATCATGTGTGGGCTCCAGGCTCTCATTACATCATGTGTGAGCTCCAGGCTCTCCATTACACCATGTGTGAGCTCCAGGCTCTCCATTACATCATGTGTGGGCTCCAGGCTCTCCATTACACCATGTGTGAGTTCCAGGCTCTCCATTACATCATGTGTGAGTTCCAGGCTCTCCATTACACCATGTGTGAGCTCCAGGCTCTCCATTACATCATGTGTGAGCTCCTGGCTCTCCATTACATCATGTGTGAGCTCCAGGCTCTCCATTACACCATGTGTGGGCTCCAGGCTCTCCATTACATCATGTGTGGGCTCCAGGCTCTCCATTACACCATGTGTGGGCTCCAGGCTCTCCATTACATCATGTGTGAGCTCCATTACACCATGTGTGAGCTCCAGGCTCTCCATTACATCATGTGTGGGCTCCAGGCTCTCCATTACATCATGTGTGAGCTCCAGGCTCTCCATTACATCATGTGTGAGCTCCAGGCTCTCCATTACACCATGTGTGAGCTCCAGGCTCTCCATTACATCATGTGTGGGCTCCAGGCTCTCCATTACATCGTGTGAGCTCCAGGCTCTCCATTACATCATGTGTGGGCTCCAGGCTCTCCATTACATCATGTGTGAGCTCCAGGCTCTCCATTACATCATGTGTGGGCTCCAGGCTCTCCATTACATCATGTGTGAGCTCCAGGCTCTCCATTACATCATGTGTGAGCTCCTGGCTCTCCATTACACCATGTGTAGGCTCCAGGCTCTCCATTACATCATGTGTGAGCTCCAGGCTCTCTATTACACCATGTGTGAGCTCCAGGCTCTCCATTACATCATGTGTGGGCTCCAGGCTCTCCATTACATCATGTGTGAGCTCCAGGCTCTCTATTACACCATGTGTGAGCTCCAGGCTCTCCATTACACCATGTGTGAGCTCCAGGCTCTCCATTACATCATGTGTGGGCTCCAGGCTCTCCATTACATCATGTGTGGGCTCCAGGCTCTCCATTACATCATGTGTGAGCTCCAGGCTCTCCATTACATCATGTGTGAGCTCCAGGCTCTCCATTACATCAAGTGTGGGCTCCAGGCTCTCCATTACATCATGTGTGGGCTCCAGGCTCTCCATTACATCATGTGTGGGCTCCAGGCTCTCCATTACATCATGTGTGAGCTCCAGGCTCTCCATTACATCATGTGTGGGCTCCAGGCTCTCCATTACACCATGTGTGAGCTCCAGGCTCTCCATTACATCATGTGTGAGCTCCAGGCTCTCCATTACACCATGTGTGTGCTCCAGGCTCTCCATTACATCATGTGTGAGCTCCAGGCTCTCCATTACATCATGTGTGGGCTCCAGGCTCTCCATTACATCATGTGTGGGCTCCAGGCTCTCCATTACATCATGTGTGGGCTCCAGGCTCTCCATTACATCATGTGTGGGCTCCAGGCTCTCCATTACATCATGTGTGAGCTCCAGGCTCTCCATTACATCATGTGTGAGCTCCAGGCTCTCCATTACACCATGTGTGAGCTCCAGGCTCTCCATTACATCATGTGTGAGCTCCAGGCTCTCCATTACATCATGTGTGGGCTCCAGGCTCTCCATTACATCATGTGTGGGATCCAGGCTCTCCATTACATCATGTGTGGGCTCCAGGCTCTCCATTACATCATGTGTGAGCTCCAGGCTCTCCATTACATCATGTGTGAGCTCCAGGCTCTCCATTACATCATGTGTGGGCTCCAGGCTCTCCATTACATCATGTGTGTGCTCCAGGCTCTCTAGGGCTTGCAAACACTTTTCTAACTTGTATATTGTTACAGTACACATATCTACACATGCCACGCCTTGCTGCCATTGCTGACTGTACCCATTTAGAGTCAGCTACAGTCTCCTTAAGGAACTTGGAAACAGTTGCACAAGAGACCTCCACCAACCAAACAGTAAATGTTTTGGTTAAGGATCAGCTGCAGGTTTGGTAACAGTTTCCCCGGTACAGGGGCTCCATAATAGCAGAACTGAGCATGTGTCATTTCTGAGCTCAGGTCATTCTTTCTGCTTGCAATATAGCATGTGAGCTCTCTTGATTATGCATCACTGATGAGAAGCATTATATAGAAGCATTAATCGCTGCAATGCTTGGATCATTTGGTGCTAAAGGTTTAGATGACTGAAGTGGTGGCACGCAAGTCATGAGAGTTGCAAAACAGAGAAGACCTCTGAAGGTGAACTCCAAGGGAACTATTGGGTTCCGGTCAGCCTTAATGGAGCAGCATTCAAGGCATGCTGCGAGATTCATTTGTAGCTAATATCGGCTGAAACCATTTGGGCAGCTAAGGAACTGCTGATGTGATTGTTAGCTGAGATGTGAGCTTCTCATTTGGACAGCTAAGGAACTGTTGATGTGATTGTTAGCCGAGATGTGAGCTTCTCATTTGGGCAGCTAAGGAACTGCTGATGTGAGTGCTAGCTGAGATGTGAGCTTCTCATTTGGGCAGCTAAGGAACTGCTGATGTGAGTGCTAGCTGAGATGTGAGCTTCTCATTTGGACAGCTAAAGAACTGCTGATGTGAGTGTTAGCTGAGATGTGAGCTTCTCATTTGGGCAGCTAAGGAACTGCTGATGTGATTGTTAGCCGAGATGTGAGCTTCTCATTTGGGCAGCTAAGGAACTGCTGATGTGAGTGCTAGCTGAGATGTGAGCTTCTCATTTGGACAGCTAAGGAACTGCTGATGTGAGTGTTAGCTGAGATGTGAGCTTCTCATTTGGGCAGCTAAGGAACTGCTGATGTGAGTGTTAGCTGAGATGTGAGCTTCTCATTTGGGCAGCTAAGGAACTGCTGATGTGAGTGTTAGCTGAGATGTGTGCTTCTCATTTGGACAGCTAAGGAACTGCTGATGTGAGTGTTAGCTGAGATGTGAGCTTCTCATTTGGACAGCTAAGGAACTGCTGATGTGAGTGTTAGCTGAGATGTGAGCTTCTCATTTGGGCAGCTAAGGAACTGCTGATGTGAGTGTTAGCTGAGATGTGTGCTTCTCATTTGGACAGCTAAGGAACTGCTGATGTGAGTGCTAGCTGAGATGTGAGCTTCTCATTTGGACAGCTAAGGAACTGCTGATGTGAGTGTTAGCTGAGATGTGAGCTTCTCATTTGGACAGCTAAGGAACTGCTGATGTGAGTGCTAGCTGAGATGTGAGCTTCTCATTTTTGGTTTTGTCATCTGTAGTTTTGAAATTGTGCTTAAACCCATATAAGGAGTGCAACTGCATTCCCTTGAGGTCCAGTTCATGTGATGATAATTTTTGTGTATTATTGTAGGTGGAAGAAGTGTTGCCTGGCAACGAGAAGGTCAAGGTAGTGCTGGTTATATTTGTGGTCCCCTTCACAGTTAACGTAAGTTCCTCAAGCAATAGTTCTGCATGCAATGACAGTTTCTCTCAGCCTCAATCAATTTTTCACCATCCATTCTGTGGCTCAAACACAAATAACACACACCAAATTGTATTAGTTGTTCATAAGGGGGAGGGATGCCCTGGGATATGTCCCTCCCCAAGGTTCATAAGGGGTGGTGGTGCCCTGGGATATGCCCCTCCCCCAAAGTTCAGCTTTAATTAAAGGACCGCATCTTAAGTAGGTGGACCCAATGATACTTTCTTGTGATTTATCCTCTCCAGTCTCAATGCAGCCAGCGACATCACCACCAACACTCACTCCCTCTTCATGGCAGGTGCCAGCATACTCCTGCATGTATGCATGCAGATCACTAATTACATAAATGAGCCTGTCTCTACATAAATGAGCCTGTCTATACATAAATGAGCCCGTCTATACATAAATGAGCCCGTCTCTACATAAATGAGCCCGTCTATACATAAATGAGCCTGTCTGTACATAAATGAGCCTGTCTATACATAAATGAGCCTGTCTATACATAAATGAGCCTGTCTATACATAAATGAGCCTGTCTCTACATAAATGAGCCTGTCTATACATAAATGAGCCCGTCTCTACATAAATGAGCCCGTCTCTACATAAATGAGCCCGTCTCTACATAAATGAGCCTGTCTGTACATAAATGAGCCTGTCTCTACATAAATGAGCCCGTCTATACATAAATGAGCCCGTCTCTACATAAATGAGCCTGTCTATACATAAATGAGCCCGTCGATACATAAATGAGCCTGTCTATACATAAATGAGCCTGTCTGTACATAAATGAGCCTGTCTGTACATAAATGAGCCTGTCTATACATAAATGAGCCTGTCTATACATAAATGAGCCTGTCTATACATAAATGAGCCTGTCTATACATAAATGAGCCTGTCTGTACATAAATGAGCCTGTCTGTACATAAATGAGCCTGTCTATACATAAATGAGCCTGTCTCTACATAAATGAGCCTGTCTCTACATAAATGAGCCCGTCTCTACATAAATGAGCTTGTCTATACATAAATGAGCCTGTCTCTACATAAATGAGCCCGTCTGTACATAAATGAGCCCGTCTGTACATAAATGAGCCCGTCTGTACATAAATGAGCCTGTCTCTACATAAATGAGCCCGTCTCTACATAAATGAGCCTGTCTATACATAAATGAGCCTGTCTGTACATAAATGAGCCTGTCTCTATATAAATGAGCCTGTCTATACATAAATGAGCCCGTCTCTACATAAATGAGCCCGTCTCTACATAAATGAGCCTGTCTATACATAAATGAGCCCGTCTATACATAAATGAGACCGTCTATACATAAATGAGCCTGTCTGTACATAAATGAGCCTGTCTCGACATAAATGAGCCTGTCTATACATAAATGAGCCCGTCTCTACATAAATGAGCTTGTCTATACATAAATGAGCCTGTCTGTACATAAATGAGCCTGTCTCTACATAAATGAGCCTGTCTCTACATAAATGAGCCTGTCTATACATAAATGAGCCCGTCTCTACATAAATGAGCCTGTCTATACATAAATGAGCCTGTCTATACATAAATGAGCCTGTCTATACATTTGCTGTAGTGTTTAGGTATCAGAAAGATGTCAGGTGAGATTCACCTGGTTATTGTGCGTAGATAATGCTGTACCCCTTCACCAATCTCTTGTTCTCTCTCTCCTACATGTATGAACTCTTTCACATCTGTGATGATACTTAAACTACGATGTTAGACGTATGCCTTGACCAGTTGTCCTCCCGGCTAGGGCTAGGACCTTAGCCACCATCACTGATGCCACATTGCACTCTTCGCCTTTAGCATTATTATTTTATATACACATACATGTACCATATATTCTCTAATAGGAACCGTGGTTACTATTAACTTCCGTCCAATGTACCTACGATTACTATTGGAAGGCGTGGTTACGATTGATTGCAGTTGTGAAGTTGTGCCCATTGGAAAGCAGAAATCTCAATCCCTCCATGCCCAGGGCACTGCCCATGCCCAGGGCACTGCTCATGCCCAGAGCACTGCCCATGCCCAGGGCACTGCTCAAGCCCAGGGCACTGCCCATGTCCAGGGCACTGCTCATGCCCAGAACACTGCCCATGCCCAGAACACTGCCCATGCCCAGAGCACAGAACACTGCCCAGAGCACTGCCCATGCCCAGAGCATCCCCCCAAGTTTATAAGCCTAGTGAGAAATTATTTGGCCGTATCTTATTATTGGGCTATGACCCATTGAGACTGAGTTACATGGTTATAATTGGAGGGGTGGTTCCTAGAGGACGCTTGTACTGGTATATGGATTTGCTTAAGGCATGTCTAACTAATGACATCATCGTTAGGTACGTCCCAATCCCAGCCTGTTATCATCATCATGGCATCAATGCTGTACAGAACAGTACTGAATCTGGCCCTCAGTTAGGGTGAGGGCCATGATGGTGTTCAGGCTAGGCAGCAGTGATGTATTGTTGGGGTATTTTATCCTGAACAAAGAAGTGTGCCTAGCATAATAAGTTCTGCATACCTAATCTTGATAATATACTGTCAATATTTGAAGGTTCAACAGTTCACTTGCACAACTGCTGTAGCAAACATTTTCCTAGTGCTCACCGCACATAAAATACCGTCAGCTGATGCTGTGGACTCCAAATATGTTGTTGTTTTTAATCCAAAAAATACTATGAATATTCATTAAGCCTATGAATATTCATTAAGCTATGAATATTCATTAAGCTATGAATATTCATTAAGCCATGCGCCGCACGGTGGCAAAGTGAATGGGAACAGACTTTAGTTCTGAATTTTTCCAAACTTTAGTTCCAACCTTCATTTCATGGTTTTAGCATTTCTCTAGGCTTGCTGGTTCCAGCCTCGCTGGATGCGCTTTGGGACTATAATGTCCGAAACCACTACCATTTAGGATGACCACTATGCACCTGCTAAAGATAGTTTTAGCTGCAGTCTACACGTCACGTGATGTGTTGTGTGCTTGAACTTGAAGTGTGAGTGAAACCACCCACTCGCTTGTCCCTGGTGCATGTGTGTGTGCAGGTGGTGATGTTCTGGATAGTGGACAGTATTCTGATGCGGAAAAGCGAGTCCAGTGCATCCATAAAGTCAACTGTGAGCTACCACAAGCCAGAAGTCAAATATGACCAACTGCAGCTTGAAGATACTCCATCTGAGAGCGAGGAGGACACGGTGATGCGCGCTGGATTCCAGTTGGCAGAACTAAGATTAGCTGACAGCACCAATTAACACCAATCTTAGACAGCACATTTTATATGCTAAATTGTGTGTTTTGTGTATATACTATAAGACTGGCAATGTATTAAATGTACCCAAATCAACTGATTGAATTACCTTGTATTGTTAGGATCAACTGATTGAATTACCTTGTATTGTTAGGATCAACTGATTTTTTTGTGGTATTATTAGGATCAACGGATTGAGTTACCTTGTATTGTTAGGATCAACTGATTGAGTTACCTTGTATTGTTAATCAACTGATTCAGTTACCTTGCATTGTTAGGATCAACTGAGTTACCTCGCATTGTTAGGATCAACTAGTTGAGTTACCTCACATTATTAGAACCAAGTGATTGATTTATCTCATATTGTTATAATCAACTGAGTTACCTTTGTATTGTTAGGATCAACTGATTGAGTTACCTCATATTGTTAGGATCAACTGATTTTTAGTTACCTCGTACTGTTAGGATCAATTGATCGAGTTACCTTGCATTGATAGAATCAACTGATTGGGTTACCTCGTATTGTTAAGATCAACTGATTTGGTTATCTCGTATTGTTGGATCAACTGATTGAGTTACCTTTTATTATTTAGGATCAACTGATTGAGTTACCTTGTATTGTTAGGATCAAATAATTGAGTTATCTCGTATTGTTAATTTACTGATTTTTTATTTCTGTTTGTGTTTGTTTCTGTCTCATCCAACTACTAGTAGTGCTAGTAGTTAACTACTAGTAGTGCTAATGCTATAGTTAACTACTAGTATTGCTAGTGCTAGTAGTTAACTACTGGTAGCTAATGCTATAGTTAACTGTCTAGAATTGCTAATGCTAGTAGTTAACTACTGGTAGTGCTAATGCTATAGTTAACTGTCTAGAATTGCTAATGCTAGTAGTTAACTACTGGTAGTGCTAATGCTATAGAATTACTAGTATTGCTAGTAGTAGTAGTTAACTACTGGTAGTGCTGATGCTATAGTTAACTACTAGTATTGCTAGTGCTAGTAGTTAACTACTGGTAGTGCTAATGCTATAGAATTACTAGTATTGCTAGTGCTAGTAGTTAACTACGTACTGTTAGTGCTAATGCTATAGTTAACTACTAGTATTGCTAGTGCTAGTAGTTAACTACTGGTAGTGCTAATGCTATAGTTAACTACTAGTATTGCTAGTGCTAGTAGTTAACTACTGGTAGTGCTAATGCTATAGTTAGCTACTGGTAGTGCTAGTACATGTAGTTAACTACTGGTAGTATATACTAGTGCTATAGTTAACTACTATACTGCTAGTGCTATAGTTAACTACTGGTAGTGCTAGTGCTATACTTAACTACTAGTACTGCTAGTGCTATAGTTAACTACTGGTAGTGCTAGTGCTAGTAGTTAACTACTGGTAGTGCTAGTGCTATAGTTAACTACTAGGACTGCTAGTGCTATAGTTAACTACTAGTACTAGTATTGCTAAGTGACTACTGGTAGTACTAGTGCTATAGTTAACTACTAGTACTGCTTGTGCTATAGTTAACTTGCTAGTGCTAGTAGTTAACTACTACTAGTAGTTTTAGTGCCAAGTAACAAAGCCAAACATTGTTACAGCCACTACAAGGGTGCAGATTATGTATTGTGTATTGCATGGGAAGAACATAACATTGCCAGCTAATAGTCTTTGGGTATTTGATACTCTAGAGGTCACATGGTCTATTGGGGGGATAAATCTCTGGGCATGTCCAGCACTGGAACGTGTGCCTTGAAGGCATTAAATGGCCAATCTCAGCAGGGAGAATGCTATCCGGCAGCGGAGCCAGGACATGGTGGAGCTGCAATGCCAGCCCCTCTTACGTGGGATGCCATTCTCTTGTAAAAATGAGTTGCTTCATTGCCCATCCCACCCATTGCTGAGAGGACAATGGGGTGAACGAGACGTGCTCAACTTCCTGTACTCTTTGCTTGTATGCTCTCTTCTTCATTTTCTCATGCCTCTTGTAACACGATGAGAGGGAGCGGCATTGCTGTGGGTGGAGCGGAGCACGTTGGGGAGGGGGGAGGGGCATTGCTGTGGGTGGAGCATGTGGGTGAGGGAGGAGGGGCATTGCTGTGGGTGGAGCATGTGGGTGAGGGGGAGGGGCATTGCTGTAGGTGGAACGTGAGGGGGGAGGGGCATTGCTGTGGGTGAGGGGGAGTGGCATTGCTGTGGGTGGAGCATGTGCTTAAACACTCACACACCCACAAATGTTCTCTCAGCGGCCCAGCCACACGGTCCTTTCATGTTGGAAGTGTTGTCATCCAGTGCTCCCCCTGTCAGTGGCTGTAGCTCTGGCTCCATGCAGACATTTGAACAGAATTCCAAAAGCAGGTTGGCTGTGAGGATCTCACTGTAACGTATCGACATGAAGCCTCCTTTGGGGCAAGACATCGCATGCTCAATTGAGAGCCTTGAGCCACATGCACAGCTGCTGGTGAGTGAGAGGGAGTGCAGCCATACCTCACCACATGCACAGCTTGCTGGTGAGTGAGAGGGAGTGCAGCCATACCTCACCACATGCACAGCTGATGGTGGCTGAGAGGGAGTGCAGCCATACCTCACCACATGCACAGCTTGCTGGTGAGTGAGAGGGAGTGCAGCCATACCTCACCACATGCACAGCTTGCTGGTGAGTGAGAGGGAGTGCAGCCATACCTCACCACATGCACAGCTTGCTGGTGAGTGAGAGGGAGTGCAGCCATACCTCACCACATGCACAGCTGCTGGTGAGTGAGAGGGAGTGCAGCCATACCTCACCACATGCACAGCTTGCTGGTGAGTGAGAGGGAGTGCAGCCATACCTCACCACATGCACAGCTTGCTGGTGAGTGAGAGGGAGTGCAGCCATACCTCACCACATGCACAGCTGAGAGGGTGTGCAGCCATACCTCACCACATGCACAGCTGCTGGTGAGTGAGAGGGAGTGCAGCCATACCTCACCACATGCACAGCTGCTGGTGAGTGAGAGGGAGTGCAGCCATACCTCACCACATGCACAGCTTGCTGGTGAGTGAGAGGGAGTGCAGTCATACCTCACCACATGCACAGCTTGCTGGTGAGTGAGAGGGAGTGCAGCCATACCTCACCACATGCACAGCTTGCTGGTGAGTGAGAGAGGGTGCAGCCATACCTCACCACATGCACAGCTGCTGGTGAGTGAGAGGGAGTGCAGCCATACCTCACCACATGCACAGCTGCTGGTGAGTGAGAGGGAGTGCAGCCATACCTCACCACATGCACAGCTGCTGGTGAGTGAGAGGGAGTGCAGCCATACCTCACCACATGCACAGCTTGCTGGTGAGTGAGAGGGAGTACAGCCATACCTCACCACATGCACAGCTTGCTGGTGAGTGAGAGAGAGTGCAGCCATACCTCACCACATGCACAGCTTGCTGGTGAGTGAGAGGGAGTGCAGCCATACCTCACCACATGCACAGCTTGCTGGTGAGTGAGAGGGAGTGCAGCCATACCTCACCACATGCTCAGCTGCTGGTGAGTGAGAGGGAGTGCAGCCATACCTCACCACATGCACAGCTTGCTGGTGAGTGAGAGGGAGTGCAGCCATACCTCACCACATGCACAGCTGCTGGTGAGTGAGAGGGAGTGCAGCCATACCTCACCACATGCACAGCTTGCTGGTGAGTGAGAGGGAGTGCAGCCATACCTCACCACATGCACAGCTGCTGGTGAGTGAGAGGGAGTGCAGCCATACCTCACCACATGCGCACAGCTTGCTGGTGAGTGAGAGGGAGTGCAGCCATACACCTCACCACATGCACAGCTTGCTGGTGAGTGAGAGGGAGTGCAGCCATACCTCACCACATGCGCACAGCTTGCTGGTGAGTGAGAGGGAGTGCAGCCATACCTCAGTATGGCATCCAGGAATGCACATTTGTGCAGGGAGAACCAGTGCTCCTCTATGGGTAAGGATTGTCAGCCAGCTGGATGAGCCCTTCTCTTGTGCCATATCCAAAGCTCTCCTCAGCGAGCCTGGAAGGCCGTCTCTCAGATTGGCTTCAGCAGAGGCAACTTCTGCTTTTGCCGATATCTGGCTGGCTGTGGTATTGTAAGAGTAACCATCACTTCTCTGCAGGTCGCTTCAGTCAGAGGTTGTGCCACTTTGAGTGAAGCCTCAAACTCTAGTGTGGAATGCTCATCTGGATTGAATATGCCTAGTCCTCCAAGCCTTGCTGGTAGAGCCATCAGCTGGTAGTCAAGGTCATTGAGTGGTGGTTGACCTGGCACGATTGGAAGTAACTTCATGCGAATTACATTCTCAAGTATTGTAGGTGTCTGGAACTACCCTCGACAGAAAAGACCATTTGCTGGTGAGCCCGGCGGGTGTAGGCTGCATACGCTGCTTGTGGTTGAGTCCAGGCCACCTTAGCTAATGTGTCTATCTCCTCACCGCTGCTTGTGGTTGAGTCCAGGCCACCTTAGCTAACGTGTCTATCTCACCATCCCTCTACTGTGTCTTCCAGGAATTTCCGCTTAAACTCAATGGAGCCCAAGTGAGCGCCAAGTGTGGTCTTCCCTCTTTCGTGATCATCACTTCCATCCCCGTAATGCCTCCTGTGCAACTTCATAGTACACCTACTTTATGATGAGCTAGGTCTTCGTGGCGTTGGTGAGCTAGGTCTTCGTGGCATTGGTAACATACCCATGACCTGTCCCCATGCTGCTGATCTCATCTCACCACTCACAGAGGTCCACTAGCTTCCCTACGGCAGCTGCATCATCAGCATACCAGGTCTGATGGACCTTTGCATGGAATTTGTTTATAAGAGAGATTGTGGCTATGGCGTACTTGGGCATGGCTAGGGGGTCTTCTTGTGTGGTACCCTTCCTTGAGAGTAACACACTGCCATCCACGAAGAGCTCAGATGGTTTTCTGTATGTGTTGATGAGAACAGTGATGGGCAGATGCGCTGTACATTATGCAAAGCTATGTATGTACGTGTCTGTTGAATGTGTTGCATGCATCGGAGGCATCCACGAGTGGCTGCTTCTGTTTCATCGTCATCAAAGAGCATCCTCATTGTTTGCACACCTGTCCCTCAATCCCCGCCCCTTGGACAGCCTCATTGTGTGCACACCTGTCCCTCAATCCCCGCCCCTTGGACAGCCTCATTGTGTGCACACCTGTCCCTCAATCCCCGCCCCTTGGACAGCCTCATTGTGTGCACATCTGTCCCTCAATCCCCGCCCCCTGGACAGCCTCATTGTGTGCACACCAGCCTCAATCCCCGCCCCTTGATCAGCCTCATTGTGTGCACACCAGCCTCAATCCCCACCCCTTGGACAGCCTCATTGTGTGCACACCTGTCCCTCAATCCCCGCCCCTTGGACAGCCTCATTGTGTGCACACCAGCCTCAATCCCCGCCCCTTGGACAGCCTCATTGTGTGCACATCTGTCCCTCAATCCCTGCCCCTTGGACAGCACAGAGCTGCGCTGAGCCTGCGGCATCTTACGTCGCCTTTCAGGACTGACGGGATAGCTTTGGCAATGATTTGCCTGACAGTCTCCCCAATACCAATTGGAAGCACCCCCGGGTTCTTATTCAAGGCTATCAGTCTACTCGCCATGACAGTTGAGATGCTACTTGGGCCGGCCTAACATGTGCAAAGACGCCTTGCTGTTGCCAGGGATTGGCATAGTTCATCTGACGAGGCATGGGAACAACACAATCTTCTCCACACCCGAGCATCTACTCCTGAAGGACCGGCTGCTCCTTCTATGTGCAGAGCCACTGACCTTATGCTCCTGGCTTCCAAAGCATCAAAGATGACGGGGTGAACTGGTTCCTGCTCTAGGTCATTGATGGAATCTGAGTTGACTGGAGTGCCTGGTGGATGCTTGGCTACAGGATATCTCTAACCTTCCGATTGCCAGAGGCACCCACTTCATCCAGATGGGGTGTGGTTCCAGCACCTTTGTTGGATAGAAGGTGAAGGGCAGCAAGAGACATCTGTCCTGCAAAAGATCTGGCTAGGACGTTATCCGTTTTCTTCGAGATGTTGGTTTTCTTCAGTCAAGATTGTACTGCCCTTCCCTCTGATAGCAGCTCTTGTAGGTCTCCTCCTAACCAAGTCCGCAGTCTTCTCTGAAGGCAGGCAATGTAGACTTTGGTTTTTGAGGTCCATGATGGCTTCTGCAGAAGTAAGATCAGCAAGACAATGGTGGCCTTGATTGCCACTGATTCCAGCGCAGAAGCTGCTGCAAATGCTCCAGATAGCCTGGCCAGTTCAGATACAAAAGCTGAGTTTGCTATATGGTACCATGAATGCATTTGGTTTCCACTGCACTCTCTGAGTAAGCTGATTGAGCACTGCTGTGAAGGACTCTACACTGCAGGATCCCCAGGTGACTATAGCCTCTACAGGAGGGCAGAGGTCAGGGAGTTTGCTTGGCACCAGCTGGTTGTCTTTGCAAGCATTTTGGTAAGAAGAGCCTTCACTCATCATCACCGTCAGACACAGACACATCCGACTCTGTAGAAGCTATGTCAGCTACATGGAAGGTGTTACCACTGGAAGAATCATTTGATTTGGCTGCTGGTTTCTCTGCAAAATCTGTGTTCTGTCATCTTCCCACCTTGCTTGATTGGCAGCTAGAGTTTAGATGTCCTTTCTTGGCAGAGACACAGTTCCTGCAGCTCCTCACATCTTGCACAAGCAGCAAACCATCTCTGCTAATATACACTTCCTAAATAATACTCACCATAAAAGAGCCCTGTCAAAATTAACCAACCCCAAGCTTCTTGGTTCTCAAGTACCTGACACCTTCAGTGTTGAAGATACTATGCTATCTTCCCCAGAGGCTGATTGAGCTAGTTCAAGTAGAACAATAGACTCCTTTTTTACCATGTTGTTGGTAAAGGGTTATTTCCCCAGGGGCTGGTTCAAGTAGAACAATAGACTCCTTTTTTACCATGTTGTTGGTAAAGGGTTATTTCCCCAGGGGCTGGTTCAAGTAGAACAATAGACTCCTTTTTTACCATGTTGTTGGTAAAGGGTCATTCGTTTTTAGTTAACTTTTAGTGCTAGTAATTAAAAACTAGTATTGCCAGTGTATTAGTTAGGCTAGTAGTTAACTACAAGTAGTTTCTAGGTATATTGGTGTAGCTTCAGGCAGTGTTGCCATAATTTTTTTGATAATTTCCAAATTACTCGCCAAATTTTTATAAATACCATACTAAAGTGTGTTCATAGCATTTACTCATGTCTCAGTGTTCAGTTTAAATTCATAGCATTGTTGAGGAACATTGAATTGCACTGTTAAAAGTGAATTTAATGTAGTCTGTTTCTGTGCTTCATTTTGTTGAGACCAATGTGGCTGAATAAACGTTCAGTATCAGCATTGCCATGGGGTATAACTAGAATGGCTTTTGCGAGTTTTGCCAATGTGGAGTAGCGATACTCAGTTTCCAAGCAGTGTTTGATTTGGCTGATTGCATGCCAACACTTATCCACCTCTGTGACGGCCGTGACTTTAGGAGGTAATGGCGACGTGCAGAAATCCATAAATTCCTCTTGAAGGCTGGGTTTGTAACCAACTTGAACTACCTGAGGAACACATTCTGCTGCAGCAAGCACCTGACCAGCCATACTGTTTTGTTGTAAGCCTGGTTGAAGCCATTTGAGATTGGAGAGTAACTTGTGACTCATAGGTAATCGTTTGACAGCTCCCTTGGCTGCAGCAATCCACCAAGCTTGGATAGTCTCCCTAAATTTTCTCACATCTTCAGATGATAATCCATCCTCTTCTTCAGTGATAGTGTGTTGTGACCTACGAAAACTTCGTGTAAAGGGAGATACTCTTCTGAGTTATCAATACACACTTGTGAAACATGTTCAGCAGCACACACATACTCAGAATTCATGATCCGCAACAGAAATTTTCGTATTAAGCTATCGAGCTCTTGGTAGAGAACATGGAGATTGCTGCTGCATGTATCTGTTGAAATTATTAACAATTGGTAATGCAGAACATAGAAAGACCAAATAAGCTTTGGTCAGAGGCTTTTCAAGTACAATTTTTACTCTTCTCACTACTGCTTGCAATTTACACAAGGTTCAAGGCTGAGCCATCGTGTTTGGCATGCTTTTAACAACTTGTGTGGCTTGCATTCCACAAAACTCTGAAATTCTTCAAACTGTCGCAGTCTCCTTGGGCTCTTCTGGAAATAATACCATACATCAGTTGTCAGATCTTCCAATTCATCAGGCAAGACTTTGCAGGCCTCATTTGCTATTGGTGCTGCTATGTGACAATGACAATGAAGAGCAACTAAAGCTGGCTGCTTACATCGTAACCGTGACATCACTGAATTTCGTGCTCCCAACATTACATTGGCCCCATCTGTACCTAATCCGACAAGATGATCATAAAGGAGGGGTAGTGGATTCTTGAAAATAGATCAAAGGGTTCTGGCTCTGCAGGCATATTCCTGCACAGACCAGGTGACCACATAACAACACAGGACTGACCACATGAATATTCCTACAGACCAGATTAGGGGATCGCCCTCTTTGGTCGCAATGCCACTGAATAAGAATTGGTAGCAATGTGTATACAGACTGGCTAGTAATGTGATGCGCATGCGTACATGTAGGACAATGATAATAGGTACGGATCGATTGTGTGTGAGTCAGTGTATGTAGTTAGTATTGTCTATCTCCCCCCAAGTCTTTGGCCAGTAAGGTTGGAGACTGAGTAGTTTGTATGTTCCAGAGTAGTAGTAGTCTGGTTTCCGATGGGTTCTCTTTGATCTTCTAAGTCCAGGGTCTTGGGTGGCTGTCTGGGTGTAGCCTAGGCTGGGCGACCGTGGCTTCTTTGGGGGTTGTATCCTGGTTCAGGGTCCGGTTTGTTCCAGGGGTGGCGATGGTGGGCGTGGTGTCCATGAGTGTGATAGGTGTTGGGAGGTTTCCTGTTGGGATGTGGTCCGAGTGGGTTTGGTCTTCGGTTTTAGTGGGTGTTCGCATCATTGGTGTGGTTTTGGTGATTGGTGGTGGAGCTTGGGTGGAGGTCTCGTTTCTGTGAAGGCTTTGTGCGATATCTTGGGAGATGGTTAGTTTGGCTGTGGGTTGTTGGTGTGGGGTGTATCTTCTCAAGAACTTCCTGTTCCTGAGGGAGACTCTCCCTGAGCCGTCCATCTTCACCAGATACTGGTGGTACTGCCTCACTTCGATCACTGTGCCGGTGCGATCCCATTTGTTGGGGTGGTGACCGGTCTGGTTTTGTACCCTGACGGTGTCTCCTGTCTGTAGTTGAGTGAGGGGTTTAGTATGCTCGCTCCAGCGTTCCTGGTTGATGTGATGTCGGTTTCGGAGTGCCTGTTCTCTTAGGTTTAGTGTGTTGCTCCAGGTCTGGTGTGGTATGTATTTCCCTTGGAGGACTGGTATCAGGTCTCTTGTTGGTCGTCCGAATACGCATTCAGCAGGTGACTGTTTTGTGGAGGGGTCTGGGCTGTTCCGGTATTGGAGCATAGCCTTCTGAAATGTGTCAATTGAGAGGTCTCCGTCTGTGCCTGTGTTCCCAGATATTAGTCTCTTGATGGTTTTTACTCCGATTTCCGCCTGTGAGGGTAGGCAACTGAGCTCAGCCTGTGGTTTACCCCCCCATGTCTTCAAGAAGTTTGAGGTGATGTGTGACGTGAACTCGGGGCCACCGTCTGTGGCTAGCTCGTCGGGGATGCCATAAGTTTAGGTCTTTCTCAGGACATCGGTGAGGCCCTTTGCACCGTCTCTTGATCTCTCCACAATAGGCCAGTTGGAGTATCGGTCAATCACCACTACAAGTAGTTTTTCCCTAGATGGTGGAAAAAGTCAGCACATATGTACTGGAAGGGGTACCACTGGTAGGGCTGGTGGGATGGGGGGCATGGCTGCCTGGGATGGGGCCATCCCGTTGCATATCCTGAAATCCGTTCTGGTAGCTGCAATGTCGGCAGTGATACCTGGCCAGAATATAGATGACTCTGCCTTGGCTATCATTGCGGATGTACCTTGTTGAGCTGCATGGAGGGCTGCTAGGCATGTTGGTCGAAGTGCTGGCGCGATGATTAGTCGGTCTTTGTACACCACAACGCCATCGATGGAGTAGAGGTGGTCCCGATGGGTGTGGTAGTCTCTGATATCTGGTTGTACTAGGTGGCGTCAGTCCGGGAAGCCGTCTTCGATGGTGTTAAGGAGAAGCATCATGTCATCATCTGAAGATGTAGCTGTCTGTACTTGCTCCCAGCTGATAGGCTGTATGGAGTCCATGGTCGATGCGAGTGATTCTTGGATTGTGGTGTCCAAGTGGTCGGATATGTGTGACTGTTATAAGGGTATGCACCATCCCTAACAGTCTAGCTAAGGCTTTACACACTTAGTGTTTTAGGCAACTAGTTATAACAACTTTATTCACTTCGACAAGACACAACTCAAGACCGAATAATCTGTCCAGAGGGAGGCTGCCCTTAACTAGGCTGCCCCCCCCCCCCCCCCCCCCCCAGGGACATGACCATATAAGGTAAAATGCATGCATGTGGTTGATTAAGACTATCCAATGGAATACAAGTAGGAGCTGTGTGTTTGTTTATGCATGCGGCTATTAACATAAGTGTGGTCAACCTTGAGGTCAACAGTTTGTTGTGAGCATTCTGCAGGTTAACACCTGCAGGTTGCTCCTGTGTTGTTAGGCTGTTAGGGTGGTACCTAACAAGGTCCCTAACACTTCCCTCCCCTTCCGGAGGTCGGGCGGCATCATCTGTCCATGCTTGGCGAGATAGCCCATCAGCATTGGCATTTTGTGCGCCAGGCCGATAGGTTACTGCGTAATTATAGGGTTGCAAGGCTAGTGCCCAGCGCATAAGTCGACCATTAGTGTTCCTCATCTTCTCTATGTATGCTAGAGCACGGTGGTCGGTCTGGACGTTGAAGGGTCGTCCCAGCAGGTAGGCTCGAAAATGCTGTAGTGCCGCTACAATTGCCAAGCATTCTTTTTCAATTGAGAAATAGGAATAGCGGGTCTCTCTAGGCAAAAGTTTTCGGGAGAAGTATGCGACCGGCTTCTCCACATCGCCTTCTATTTGTTGACTCAACACAGCCCCTATTCCTCTACATCAGTTTGGGCTACAAACATCCTGTCATAGTCAGGACTCGTGAGGACTGGCTGGCTAGACAGGGCGGCCTTGAGTTGTTTGAAGGCCTGGTCACACTCTGGGGACCACTCGACAGTAGTTGGTGCTGCTGACCTGGTCAGATCAGACAGACATGCGGCAACTGAGCTGAAATTTGGCAGAAATCGACGGTAGTAGTAGCCAGCAAGCCCAAGAAAGGCTCAGATGTCTTTCTTGGTACGGGGTTGTCTGAATTCCTGAACAGCCTTAATTTTTGCTTGGTTGGGTCGCACACATCCGTGGCCCACAACATGCCCCAAAAACTGACATGACTCCATCCTGATCTGGCACTTCCGTGCCTTCACCGTGAGTCCTTCTTTCTTGAGCCGATACAGTACCTTGCTGAGGTGAGACAAGTGGTCACTCCACCCTTCGCTGAAGACGATGATGTCATCCAAGTATGCCGCCGCAACTGCTCCATGCCATCCAGCACCTGGTCCATCAGTCGCTGGAAGGTGGTGGGTACACCCTTCAAGCCGAATGGCATGGTCTTGAAACGATACTTCCCATGAGGAGAGATGAACGCCGTCTTGTCACGATCAGCCTCTCGTACGGGCACCTGATAATATCCCTTGGCCAAGTCGAGGGTTGACAGGTACCGGGCATTTCCAAGTTTGTCGATTAGATCATCGACCCTGGGCATTGGGTAGGGGTTATTCTTGGTTACCGAATTTAGTCGGCGGTAATCCACGCACATACAGAGTGAGCCATCCTTCTTCCCAACTGTCACTATTGGTGATGCCCACAGGCTTTTGCATGGCTCAATGATCCCTGTCTCTAGCAAAGTGCCGATCTCTTGCTTCACTTGATCCTGCCATGCCTTTGGGATCCGGTACGGGGGGATGCGTATCGGTTGGGCGTCTCCAGTCTCGATGCAATGTTCGGCTGCCTCCGTTCTTCTAGGCTCATTAGTGAAGAGTTCTGGAAGCCCGGCTATCAGCTCTAGCAGCTGGCGAGTTTGAGACTGGCTGAGCTGCGGGCCCAGCATTGGACTCCCATCACAGTCATCCCCCATCATAATGATGGTGCTGTCATTGCTGTCATCCTCCTGATCTATGCTTACGGCCAGAACTGCGGCTACCGAGGAGTTCCATTGTTTCAGCATATTGATATGGAACGTCCTGGTCCTTTTCCGTTTGTCTGGCATGTCCACCCGGTACGTCACTGGTGATACCTGCTCTATGACCACATATGGCCCGTGCCATTGGGAAGTTAATTTTCCCGATCCGGCTGGCAGCAAGGCCAGCACTTGCTCTCCCACCTCCAATGTTCTGGGGCTTGTACTTCGGTCATACCTCTGATGCATGTCATTCTGTTTATCAGTTTGTGTGTCCCAAGCCAAGCTCTGCATTTCATCCAGGTATTCACGCATCTTTTGTACCCACTCCGCTGCTGTGACATGCCTGAAGTATGTCCAATGGACCTCGGACGTGGCGCCCAAACATCAGGTCAAATGGGGGAAATCCGGTGCTTGCACAGGGCACCTCCCGGAATGCAAAGAGCACGTATGGCAACATGATGTCCCAATCACGCTTGTTCTTTGTTGTCTTCAGAAGCATCTGTTTCAAGGTGCTGTGGAACCTCTCCACTGCCCCATTAGTCTGGGGGTGGTAGGGCGAGGTCTTTAGGTGATGTGTTCCTAGTATCTTATACAGTGTCTTCATCAGATCAGAGAGGAAATTTGAACCCTGATCAGTAAGGACCTCTTTGGGCACACCCAACCGAGTAAAAATTCCCATGAATCCGCCTTGCCTGTGGTAACACAAGCTGCTCGATCTCATTTCCCAACGGGTCGTACCTCCTGTGGTAGAGCCACTTTCCTTGATAATGGTATGGGGAACCATTCTGTCCTGCCATCTGGCGGGCTTTCTCCAATGACTTATCTCGAGCCTGTTCCCTCACGAGGTCTGCTCCTTGCTCCTTGGATGTCGACCGTCAGTAAGTTAGTCCGACTGCGAGCTGCTTCTCGTCTTGCCATCCTGGACATCCGAGGTTTGACCTTGGAAGTGCCAAAAATGTCCTCTGGCCACTGGCAGTCGGTCAGCAAGTCCCAGTGCGCATCCTCCTCCTGCACATCCAGGTTCACCTCCGTCAGGTGAACTTCCGACGTCTCTGTAGCATGTTCTTCCATCCTGAGTCGCTCTCCCTCGCTTTTTGCTTGCTGTCGGGTGACAGCATGCAGTGATGGTGGCCGGAACAGGTTGGCTGCCACATGGAAAGCTGTCCGGATGGGTGGAATATCGATTCCCAGTAGCGCATCATCAGGTAGGTCTTGGCTTGCTGCTGCGTGGCACACATACATCTGTCCATTCAATTCCACCATGATGCGTGCTAGTGGCAGGCTGTCGATCTGACCATTAGCCATCGAAATATTTGCCATTTTGCCTGTCCACTGGTCATCCTGCACAAACCTGGTATTTACCAGTGTGATGTTGGCTCCTGAGTCCAAGCGTAGTTTGTCACATGTGATGTTGTTAAGCTTGCCTGAAACATGCATACTCCCTTGTTGTTCTTCCAGGGTGGTCCCGTCATCCATTGCCGAATCACTGAAAATCTCAGTGGGACAGGCATCATCCTGTCCTCCCATATAACCATTTGCACAGAGTGGTGCCTGCTCTGGAATAAGGTCAGCTGCTGAAGCTGTGAAGACCTTCTTGGGGCATGTAGCTCCAATATGCCCCCACTCGTGGCAGTTGAAGCACATGGGGCCCTTTTGATCATCAAAGTATTTGGATAAATCTCATTTGCCTTCCTTTCTGAGCTGTCTAAATGGCCCTGGTGTTGATGCCATGGTAGTGGTCTGTACAGGACTGTTCCCGTCGTGGGCGGGATCCTCCCTGGTGTAAGTGGTCTTGTCCCAGACTCGTTTGTCTTGTTTGCCAGTCTTTGCTTTCATTAGTACCGAGTAGTCTAGGTTTCTGTCCCGCAAGTATTCATCGCCCAAGGTACCTGCCTCCCTCGACGTGGTGGGTTTCTGTGCCCGAATCCAACATGCTATGTGGTTGGGGAGGGTCCGTAAAAAGTTTTCCTTGGCAAATGCGCCTACTATATCCTTCTTGAAGATGCAGTCGGCTACCACTTTCTCTCCAAGGTCTTGCATCCGGCAGGCCAACTGAGTGAGGGACTCACCTGACTTCACCGTGGATTCCCAGAATTTTTTCATGTGAGCAGACTGGGTGATACCCATCCTGTCCAGAATGGCTTTCTTTGCCTTCTCATAGGTGAGCTCGTCTGGGGGCAGTGTCAGGAATGCTGTCAGGGCATCTTCTTTAAGGAGAGGTCTCAACCAGTCCTCGGCCCGGATGTCAAAGGTGGCCATGTGACTCTCGAATCGGGCGAACTCATCATCCAGTCCATCTCAATTGCTCATGGGCTGTAGCTTGGGTGGTTGTAGTCGAGGTCTCGCCTGGGCGACGGTCAGTGCCACTACCGTGTCTGTCAACTGTTGAAATTCTCTCAGTCGCTGTAGCTCTTGACGAGCCTTCTCTTCATTCTCCAGTTCCCACTTCTTGAGGTCCGCCTCCCTCTGTACCTCTCTCTGATGGTCTTCCCTTTCTTCTTTCCGCTGCTGTTGCTGTCGTGCTGCCTCTCGTTGATGCTGTAGTTCTTTCTCCCGACGTTGGCAATCAAGCTCAGCCTGAGCTAACCTAACCTGCCTGTCTTCCTCCCTCCGGGCCGACTCGATCTGTTGTTGCTGCACCAATATGTGCAGCAGCTCGGCAGTTGGGTTCATTTCTGCTGTTGCAGTTTGCTTAGTTTCACTCTCCCTCTGGGGATTGTAGTCCGCAGTCCCACTGTTGGCAGAGGTGATTTCTACTTCATTTTCCTGCCCACTGCTGCTTCGTGTCGACATAGACATCTCAATCGTCAGGTAGTGTGTCGAGTCACTTTATCACAAGTTCACTTGTCACAATCAACAATAAGAATCCAATTTGCCACACTTTTGCACCACACTTTACACTTTTACATGTCTACACTAATACTGAGCAGGCCGTCTCTCTTCGATGTCTCCAAACAGTCGAATACAACGAAATCAATCATCCCAACACTCACTATAGCTAGCACTCTGCCACTACTCAAACTGGGTTCGAACCTATTATGCTGCCACCAAATGTTAGGGTATGCACCACCCCTAACAGTCTAGCTAAGGCTTTACACACTTAGTGTTTTAGGCAACTAGTTATAACAACTTTATTCACTTCGACAAGACACAACTCAAGACCGAATAATCTGTCCAGAGGGAGGCTGCCCTTCCCCCCAGGGACATGACCATATAAGGTAAAATACATGCATGTGGTTGATTAAGCTATCCAATGGAATACAAGTAGTAGCAGCTGTGTGCTTGTTTATGCATGCGGCTATTAACATACATAAGTGCGGTCAACCTTGAGGTCAACAGTTTGTTGTGAGCATTCTGCAGGTTAACACCTGCAGGTTGCTCCTGTGTTGTTAGGGCTGTTAGGGTGGTACCTAACAAGTTCCCTAACAATGACTCATCTGTGGAGATGCCGGCCATGAGGTTCGTTGGGATCGTGGTTGTGGGTCTCAAGGTTTGGTCCGAGGCAGAGTGTGCATCGTCCGTTAGGGTCATCTTGTCTGGGTCCTGTGTGCCGGTGGGGTACCTTGAGAGGTCGTCTGGTCTCTTGTTCTTGACACCTGGGACGTGGATCATTTTGAATTTGTAAGGCAGGGTTTTTTCTTTCAGATTGCAGAGTCTTGTGTTGGTTATCTGCTCCAGGGATCTGTCTCCGAATATCTTGACGGGGGGTTTGTGGTTGACCGCAATGATGAGGTTTGTGCAGCCTAGGACGAAGTGGCGAGCCTTGTCCAGGGCGTCTGCTACAGCGAGGGCCTCTCCCTCAATTGGAGCATAACGGGACTGCGCAGCGTGTGTGAATCGTGACCCGACTAGGGTGACCTTCCATCCGGTTTGGCAGCAAAAGACGTCGTTGGATGGGCACTGGCAGTGCTTCTGGAATAGCCAGTACCCTATCCCGTTCTTTGACCAGTCGGTTGCTAGACAAGTTGGTTTGGTTTTGTCGTAGATCTTCACACCTTCTTGAATTTCCCTGACGATGGCTAACTTGGAGTTGTTGAATGTCGATTGGTGTGATTCCTTCCTGGCAAACTTCTCCGAGGGTTTCAGTAGGTCCCTGAATGGTATCATGGCCGGTGTCATGCTAAATGTATAGGAGACTTGGTTTACCAGTCCGAACCAGGATCTTACATCTGTCAGGTTTTTAGGGGTCGGGAAGTCAGTGATGGCACGGATGTATTTTCTGCATGGCTTGACCGTTGTAGGGGTGATCTCGAATCCGGCGAACTCCACACTGTCCTCCGCGAAATGGAATTTCTCGGGGTTGAGGGTTACACAGTTGGTGGCACAGATGTGGAGCCATTCCACTGCCTGGGAGTATGCATCGGAGATGGTGTCGGACCATAATAGAGTGTCGTCTATGCACTTTGTCTTCTTGTTGATGTGGGACACTATGCCGTCATACCTGCTGGTGTACCCGTCCCCTGAGGCGATGTAGCCCTGGGGGGCGGTGCAGTAGCGGTATCTCCCCCATGGTGTAATGAAGGAGGTGAAGTGTCTGTCGTCCTCGTGGAGTGGTATGGAGTGGTAGCCATTCCAGGCGTCAAATATAGTCTTCTTTGTTTTCATTGGTACTGATCTTGCCTGGTGGAATGGGGATTGGGTGTGGTGTGTCTCCCTTGTGGCGTGTTGATTGAAGGCCTGGAAGTCAATGGTTCGACGAAGGGAGCCATTCTTTTTGGGGCAGATTACTATCCTGTGGCACCATGTAACTGGGGTTCCGATAGGGACTTTTTCGAGGACGCCAAGCCTGACGTCCCTGTCCAGTCCAGCCTTCACTTCGTCTTGCCAGTGGAGGGGGACAGGGATTGGGTTGTGGTGGGCAGTTGGTGTTGCGAGGGGGTCGATCCTTAGCCGCAGGGGTGGGCCAGTCATGAGAGGGAGTGGTCGCAGGTGTTAAATGCACTTGAGCAATACAAGATTCTCAGGGATTCCTCTAGTTTGCCTCTGTTTTCTTCCGTAGCCGGAAGTGGTGGTGAGGTCGGGATGGGTGGTGGGGGTGATCTTCTCGGGCACTGGCATGGTCGGTTGGGTGGGGTCGTCAAGTGGATGGGTGGCGTGGCCCCTGCCTTTGTTGTGGTGCCTGAATCCGAGATCCTTGCGATGCCTGTTTGGGGGGAAGACTGGTTGATGATCCCTAGGTCGGTGCAGGCTTCCTGGCTGAGGAAGACCTTGCTCACGTTGTGGGTCACATATACCATTTGTCTTTTGGTCCTCCCTGATATGGTTCTCAGGATTGTGGCTCCTAGGATTCGCAGGTTGCTGTTGTTGGCAGTATGCATGCGTAGGTTCACTGGTATGAGGTCCTCTGTGGTCAGGCCGAGCTTGTGGAGGATGTTTGTGCCAGCAAGGCAGCTCTGGCATCCTGTGTCGGCCATTGCCTCTATGGAGGTCTTTTTGTAGCCCGTCCTTAGGGTGTGTCCTAGGTGGCGGTAGTCGTCCTTGTTGAGGTCGATGTTGAGCCGGATGTACGGCTGAGGCTTTGATCTCCTCTTTATCCATGACTTCGTGGACTGGTTGTATACATGGTGGTCCAAGGTATTGGCTTTGTTGGGGTCGGATGTTGTTAGGTTGCATACCTCGTCGAACAGGGAGCTCTCGAACTGCGTGGTGTGTTGTTTGCTATCGCTCCTGCACATCCTCTCAGTGTGGTGGTCTCTTCCACAACCAGTGCATTTTGACCCGAATGCTGGGCACTCTGATCGCCTTATTCGGGTTGGGGTGCTCCTGCCATGGCCTTTTCCTCCGCAATAAGAGCAGATGTCCTCCTTTGGTGGGTGTATCTGGGGTTTCTTCTGTCGCTTGTATGTGCTTCCCAGCGCTTCGGCTGATTGTGAGATGGACAGTCTCGATGCCGACCTCTTCCCAGCCTCCTTGGCTTCCACGAAACGTAGGGCTTGTTCCACTGTCTCATCTCCTGGTTGGCGTCCCCGAGGAGGTCGATTTGTATCTCTGTGTCAGCAAGCCCCCTGCATAGCACGTCTGCCACGTTCTCCTCGGAGTAATCTACAATGTGCCCACATACACTGCATGGTTTCATGAATTTACATACACTTGCCTGTCCTCTCAGTTGTGCGCCGAATGCCCGTATCGGCTCATCGCGATCTTGTTTCATGTTATGGAGGGAGACTCGGGCGACCATGGCGTTCTCTTCCCTCACCGCCAGTGCCTTCATGGAGGCGAATACCTCGTCCTCAGTCTTTCCGGCCAGGGTGCCCCCCGCGTTACGGGTGAGGTCCCTGCGCAGCTGATCGTCGCAGCACTCTAGCAGTTGCATGACCAGGTCCGGTCCGACTAGCTTGGTGGCCCTAACGTAGTCACCCCACCTTGATCTGAAGTATGTCCAGTCTTCTGAGGTGCCTGCTGATGTGATGTGTGGCCTTTTCACCTTTTTCACCCTGGCTGTCTGCGGAGGCCCAGTCTTGTGGGTCATCGAGTGTGCTGACAGGAATGCAGCTGCCAGTACTGAGTCAACATCAGGTATGACATAGTCGCAATCGTCGAAGGGGCATCTCATCTCTGCCATCCTACGTAGTGGTGTGCTCCAATTGGGGTCTGCCGATCTCGTCTCTTGGTCGCCTCTTTCTGATACGTGGGGGACCTCCTGGGCTCTTCAACGTGTTGCCCTTGGCGTCTGTATACACATAGATAATAAGGGGATCGCCCTCTTTGGTCGCGATGCCACTGAATAAGAATTGGTAGTTCACGAATAGCAATGTGTATACAGACTGGCTAGTAATGTGATGCGCATGCGTACATGTAGGACAATGATAATAGGTACGGATCGATTGTGTGTGAGTGTATGTAGTTAGTATTGTCTACAGGTGACCACAAAATGACTAATACATGTACCACAGAGAGTGGTTTTGAAATAGGCTGCACATGGTCTGTTATGCATGAAATGTCAAACAATTTTCTAATGATGAAAAATCCAAACATTTATTGATAAAATCCAAACAGAAAATTTAAGGGTAAAAAATCCAAACAGTTTGGATAAAATCCAGCAACACTGCTTCAGGGGAAGGACGTGGTTTTTTTAGTGTCCTATCTGATTTTGTGAACCTAATCCACCTGCCTTGGGGGGCATCAGTGTGTCCCTTTCTCTCTGGGGCCCTCGGTGTGTCCCCTCTTAGGAGGCCTCAGTGTGTCCCTTTCTCTCTGGAGCCCTCAGTGTGTCTCTTTCTCTTTGGGGGCCTCAGTGTGTCTCTTTCTCTTTGGGGGCCTCAGTGTGTCTCTTTCTCTTAGGGGGCCTCTTGTCCCTTTCTCTTTGGGGGCCTCGGTGTGTCCCCTCTTAGGGGGCCTCGGTGTGTCCCTAGTCCCACTCACTTCTAGCCCTAGCCTTAGCCCTGCACCACACTGGTGTGACCTTGCTTGGTTCCTCTGCTGCAGGACTACAGCCACACTGATGTGACCTTGCTTGTTTCCTCAGCTGCAGGACTACAGCCACACTGATGTGACCTTGCTCGTTTCCTCTGCTGCAGGACTACAGCCACACTGATGTGACCTTACTTGGTTCCTCTGCTGCAGGACTACAGCCACACTGATGTGACCTTACTTGGTTCCTCTGCTGCAGGACTACAGCCACACTGATGTGACCTTACTTGGTTCCTCTGCTGAAGGACTACAGCCACACTGATGTGACCTTGCTTGGTTCCTCTGCTGCAGGACTACAGCCACACTGATGTGACCTTGCTTGTTTCCTCTGCTGCAGGACTACAGCCACACTGATGTGACCTTGCTTGGTTCCTCTGCTGCAGGACTACAGCCACACTGATGTGACCTTGCTTGTTTCCTCTGCTGAAGGACTACAGCACACTGATGTGACCTTGCTTGGTTCCTCTGCTGCAGGACTACAGCCACACTGATGTGACCTTGCTTGGTTCCTCTGCTGCAGGACTACAGCCACACTGATGTGACCTTACTTGGTTCCTCTGCTGCAGGACTACAGCCACACTGATGTGACCTTGCTTGGTTCCTCTGCAGGACTACAGCCACACTGATGTGACCTTGCTTGTTTCCTCTGCTGAAGGACTGCAGCACACTGATGTGACCTTGCTTGGTTCCTCTGCTGCAGGACTACAGCCACACTGATATGACCTTACTTGGTTCCTCTGCTGAAGGACTACAGCCACACTGATGTGACCTTACTTGGTTCCTCTGCTGCAGGACTACAGCCACACTGATGTGACCTTGCTTGGTTCCTCTGCTGCAGGACTACAGCCACACTGATGTGACCTTGCTTGGTTTCCTCTGCTGCAGGACTACAGCCACACTGATATGACCTTACTTGGTTCCTCTGCTGAAGGACTACAGCCACACTGATGTGACCTTGCTTGGTTTCCTCTGCTGCAGGGTTCTCCTTTGGGAAATAGGTTGCTGTTGATAGTGTAATCTTGGATAAGGTGTGAAGGTGCTATCTCCTATCTTCCTAAGTTGCTGTACCTTCTTCATACTGTGCCATGTTTTGTGTTAAGCCAACTACAGAATTATTATGATACTCTAAGGGAGATAGTTCATTACCAACAATCCTTTTGACTCTGCATGGATCCAAGCAAGCAAGCTTATCAAGTTTGGGGGGTTGAAAATAAGTGTGCACTACAATTTGCCCCCTCTGCTTATTTGGCCAATGGTCCAATCTTCTCTGATGCACCATATTCTACCATCCTGATTTCAAGTCTGCCGTTCCTTGTTCCTGAATGATGTTCTATGGAGCAGGAGCATATGAGAGTCCTCTTCTTGACCAATCCATCCAAGCAGTTGTTCACCAGAAGACACAAAACATGTGCTTATGGTAGACGCTTTGTTGAATTATGCGAGATGAGGTTTCTTGTGCAAGGCTCGTGCTTGTTGTTTCCCAAAGCTGGTGCTTGTTAATGCGCTTCTCCCAATTCTATCTCCGAGTCTTCCGCATGGACGATGAGTCGGAGTCTTCCGCATGGACGATGAGTCGGAGTCTTCCGCATGGACGATGAGTCGGAGTCTTCTGCATGGACGATGAGTCGGAGTCTTCTGCATGGACGATGAGTCGGAGTCTTCTGCATGGACGATGAGTCGGAGTCTTCTGCATGGACGATGAGTCGGAGTCTTCTGCATGGAAGATGAGTCTGAGTCTTCTGCATGGACGATGAGTCTGAGTCTTCTGCATGGACGATGAGTCGGAGTCTTCTGCATGGACGATGAGTCGGAGTCTTTTGCATGGACGATGAGTCGGAGTCTTCCGCATGGACGATGAGTCGGAGTCTTTTGCATGGACGATGAGTCGGAGTCTTCTGCATGGATGATGAGTCTGAGTCTTCTGCATGGACGATGAGTCGGAGTCTTCTGCATGGACGATGAGTCGGGAGTCTTCTGCATGGACGATGAGTCGGAGTCTTCTGCATGGACGATGAGTCGGAGTCTTCTGCATGGACGATGAGTCGGAGTCTTTTGCATGGACGATGAGTCGGAGTCTTCTGCATGGACGATGAGTCGGAGTCTTCTGCATGGACGATGAGTCGGAGTCTTCTGCATGGACGATGAGTCGGAGTCTTCTGCATGGATGATGAGTCGGAGTCTTCTGCATGGACGATGAGTCGGAGTCTTCGGCAAGCACGATGAGTCGGAGTCTTCTGCAAGCACGATGAGTCGGAGTCTTCCGCATGGACGATGAGTCGGAGTCTTTTGCATGGACGATGAGTCGGAGTCTTCTGCATGGACGATGAGTCGGAGTCTTCTGCATGGACGATGAGTCGGAGTCTTCTGCATGGACGATGAGTCGGAGTCTTCTGCATGGACGATGAGTCGGAGTCTTCTGCATGTGATGAGTCAGCGTCTTCTGCATGGACGATGAGTCGGAGTCTTCCGCATGGACGATGAGTCGGAGTCTTCTGCATGGACGATGAGTCGGAGTCTTCTGCATGGAAGATGAGTCAGAGTCTTCTGCACGGACGATGAGTCGGAGTCTTCTGCATGGACGATGAGTCGGAGTCTTCTGCATGGACGATGAGTCGGAGTCTTCTGCATGGACGATGAGTCGGAGTCTTCTGCATGGACGATGAGTCGGAGTCTTCTGCATGGACGATGAGTCGGGTGTATTTCAGTGGGCCTTTGATTGGAAACATTTTTCTGAGCTGCATCCAGTACATGCTCCCCTGTGCCGCAAGTGTTGATTGCCGGGGGGCTAGAGGTGGTCTAAGCTGCTGCTTCAGTGATGCTTGTCATCCTAGACATGCTTCCATCAACGACATCATCCATACATAGGTCATTAATATCTGCTGAGATCCCTCTAACTTGGAAGCCAATGATTTCTTATGCTACGATGGAACAAGACCTGGTGATGTGAGGATAGTGTCTTGGGAAATGGGTAAGGTGATATTGTGGGATGCTACTTACCCCGATACATCTGCACCATCGTACATTGCCAGGGCCACCAGCAGAGCGGGATTAGTGGCTAAGCATGCAGGAATTGAAGAAGACCCAAGTACACACACATCTGGTGTCAAATACACACATCTGGTGTCAAGTACACACATGCCTGGTGTCAAGTATGCACACCTCAAAAGTAGCCGTCTCTTTGTTCCCTTTGTGGTGGTTACAGTGGTTACGTCGGCTGTATTATTATTATTAATTATTATTATTGGTGTTACAGAGAGGCAATGCTACAGCAGTATTAGGCACCATGGTCCATCTACTCCTCTTAGATCAAATTTATAATTAAATGCCATGGAGAGGAGAACAAGCTATTGCTTGTGCATGTGTGTATTATAATAGTATATGCTCAGTGCAGCTAATTAAAGATCAATTCTTCTATTAGTTTCTTTAAAAATGTCAAGAATTTCTTCAAATTTCACATTCATCAGTTCTGGTCCCTCTATGGCAATCTTCATTAACCTAGACAGCTTACAATCAGATAGGCGACTTCTAAGCCTGGTCTTGATCATTTTCATGTCACTGAAAGATCGTTCCACTGTTGCAGTCCCGATTGGCAAGACCAAAATGATATGAAGGAGGGAAAAGGTTTGTGAGTAGCTTCCACTGACTGAATTACATCTTGCATGCTAGCAGGTTTTGCTAGTTTTTAAAAATGAATTATCACCTCTTTTCTTTGCCAAGTGCCCTCCTGAAAAATTTCCATTCAGACACAAGTTCTTAAGGTCATAGTACAACTTCTAAGAATCCAAAATGAAATATGAAATATTTTAAGAATATGCAAACTAAATTATCTTTAGCTACAGAAGTCATTGCCATGGTAATTCAGAGACAGCACGTGGCATAAAAGTGGGTGTGGTCATGAAAAGGGCATGTCCCAGTCTAGTTGTTCCCCCCCCCCCCCCTACAGAAAAATCCTGTATGAACCCCTGCTATGGTTAATATTATTAATATTATTATTATTATTATTATTATTATTATTATTATTATTATTATTATTATGATGATGATACAGAGAGGCAATGCTGCAGCACCCTGGCACATCTACTCCTCCATGACTATGGTTATCATCGTTGTAAAAATTGCCACATACAAAAATTACTCAATACAAATAGAGAGTCTGGTAGGTGTGTTGGTACATTCTGGAGCAGGTCCTTGATAGGATGGCACTCTAAAAAAGGGGAGTACTGAAAATATACATTTATGAACTAGTTTGGCCATCCAATATATAGTGCAATTCCATGGAAGTACACTTTAAAGGGGGGAATTAATGTCAAAATGCTAACTTTCACTTTTTTTAAACAACTATTTGAAATAGTGTATCTGCTCATATATAGTCATATTCCAAGTTTCAGAACATTTGAAGATTCTATGATGCAGTTACGACAGCTTTTGCACTCACTATTTTCATTAGAAACCCAGCAAGTGTGAAGAAGAATCGGTCGCATTAGATTAGAAGAATTTCCACATATTTCCACTAATTTCTCCCTAATTTCTCATCGAAACTCCATAATTTATATATCACCAGAATTTATATATCACCAGAATGCTTATTGTGTGCTCTTTAACCTAAATTATTTTATTTTCACTGTTATGAGAATGTGTTGGGTATAGACCAGCATATATGCATGAGGTTTGTATGGGATTTTTCCCCACTCTCCTGTGGTGCATTATCATACCAATTCAAATAGTTTAGGTACATGTACTCTTACCTAGCAGCCACTTAGCATTATTAATAGATTTTTAATTTGTGGACTGGATTTCCTGACTGACACTTTGGCATAAAAAATATCTATGACAAAAGTTAAATACATCATTAAATAGCTTATCTTCTAAGCTACATTTTGGTACAATAATTATGTTGATAGAGGGTATTGGGTAGAAGTTATGATTGGTATTGTCGAGGTGTATTTTTTTGACATTATTTCCCCCTTTTAACATTATTATCTCTCAATGGAACTCTCAGTTGACATAACATTACAATAACCTTCTCAATAATCAACTTGAAATTAACTCTCTCAATGTTTCGACGAGATGCTCTAGTGTTCATCAATAAGGAGATGCCAAGACTCGTGTGAGGTTGTATTACTGGTAGCTAACTATCCACCACGTGACACAAACTACACCCTGGCACACAAGCCCAGCATGTGGCAAAAATGCAATAAAGATAATAATAGATAATAATAATAATAATAACAATAGCAACTATTACAACTAACTATTAAATAATAAATAAAAAAATAATAATAATAATAAAATAAAAATACATATTTGCCACCTCATGGCGGGCGTGGTTTCAAAGTGGCCACCCAGCAGCGAGGTAAGTCTTTCACAATGACACCCCCCCCCCCCTCCCCTCCCTTCTTCTGCAAAATCGGATCTCATTCCCACACCTGGCGAGATAGTTCCTCTTGGCCTGATCGGTGCGTGATCACAAAACTGTACGTCTGTAAGAACAGCGAGCACCGGCTGGCTCACTGTTGACCATGTCTGACACTAGTAAACTGAGCACAGGTCAGGTAGTTACTTATTTCTCCCTTGGTATCAGTTGGTTGGAAAAGTAAGCAGTTGGGTGTTCCAACCCGTCTGCAGTGGTCTTTCTTCACAGCCCCTAGTCTGACAACAGATGCATCCATCTGTAGAGTAAAGGATTGTGTGAAGTTAGTACCTCTGAGCACTGAATCTTCTGTGAGTGCATTCTTCAAGCTGGTGAATACTCTCTGGTGAGTATTTTTCCACTGGACCCAATCAGGATGTATCTTCATGGACAGTTCGGTTGGTGGCAATTCCAGGTCTGCAAAGTTAGGGACGAATTGTGGGTAGTACCCCACCAATCCTAGAAATGATCTGACATTTTTTTCACTTGGGTTGCTTGAACGTACGAGCTGCTTAGACTTTCGCCATCTCTGGTCTGACATTGCCTCGGCTGACAATGTGCCCTTAGGTAGTGGCACTGGGTCATGCATGCCAAGGTGACATCTGCTCTGTTTCACTCTCAATCAAGCGTCCTTGAGTTGATCTAGGATGGTAGAGATTCCATCCTAGAGATTGTAGGTATTCCTGCCACTAGTTGCTAGCTATTACAACATCGTCCATGTAGGCTGCTCATATGCACTGCGACTTGACCACAACTGACTCATCAACCTCTAGAACACTGCAGGTGCTCCAACAAGGCCAAAAGCATTACCTTTAAACTCATAAATTCCTAGTAGAGTTGTGAAAGCTCAGCTGCATGCACGGGCACCTTCCAATAACCTTTGGTGAGATCTAGGGTGAGAATAAATCTCACTTGATTGAGATCATGGATTAAATCATCTACATGAGATATTCGACACCTCTCTGATGTGGTGAGTGGATTCAATTTTCTATAGTCCACACAGAGACGAACCTCATCTCTCGTGGGGACAAGGTTGATTGGGAAGGCCCAAGGTCCTGCTGAAGGCTATATCAGTCCTACCTCAAGGAGGGCCTTAATCTCCGAGTGGATGACTTCCTTTCTAGTTAGCAGAAGGCGGTAAGGCAGGAGGTGGATTGGCGCAGTTGTCCCTGTCGCGGTGTGTATCATAGCACAGTCAGTTAGCCCTGGCTGGTCACTGAACATGGTAGGGCAGTGTTCTATGAGAGTAGTGACTACAATGACTCCACACTGGTGGGTACTGGTGCTGGTGTTGTCAAGCCAAGTTGCTATCTCCTCTGTTGGAGAGATCCCAGAGTCGTCGTTGGCTTTGATCGAGAGACACACTGCGGAGGGTGATGCCACTGTTTGCTCCAGCATATTAATGTTCGATGTCTTCTCTTTCCTTACACAGTCATTGATTTTGATTCTATAGGTGGGGAGCCCAAGTTCCTTCAACACTGGGTAGGTACCCTGCCACTGAGTGTCTTCAACACTGGGTAGGTACCCTGCCACTGAGTGTCTTCAACACTGGGTAGGTACCCTGCCACTGAGTTTCTTCAACACTGGGCAGGTACCCTGCCACTGAGTTTCTTCAACACTGGGCAGGTACCCTGCCACTGAGTTTCTTCAACACTGGGTAGGTATCCTGCCACTGAGTTTCTTCAACACTGGGTAGGTATCCTGCCACTGAGTTTCTTCAACACTGGGTAGGTACCCTGCCACTGAGTTTCTTCAACACTGGGTAGATACCCTGCCACTGAGTTTCTTCAACACTGGGTAGGTACCCTGCCACTGAGTTTCTTCAACACTGGGTAGGTATCCTGCCACTGAGTTTCTTCAACACTGGGTAGGTACCCTGCCACTGAGTTTCTTCAACACTGGGCAGGTACCCTGCCACTGAGTTTCTTCAACACTGGGTAGGTACTTTCACACTGTGCTTCTAACTTCTTTGACGAACAAGGGAGTAGTATAAGGACAACTCCTTTGATCTGGTGTTCCAGTCATATACGATTTCATTTTAGATTGAACTATGTCTTCATGGGTGGGTGTGGCAATGGCTCTGTTCTTCTCAAAGCAGTCGTAAACAACTGTCTGCAGAAATGACACAACATGCTCACAGAATTGGTCTTCAGTTCAGAATTGGTCTTCAGTTCTGTCCAGTTTTTGCTCAGCAGATATAGAGAACCACGAATCTGCCATCCGTACATAACTCACATGGACTGTATCCAGTATCTGCATATCTGGAAGTGTCCGTGCAGCTAGTGGAACATTCCACTGCCTGTGAAACTGCTGAGGAGTTTCCTGAGCATTGACTTCTGGTGCAGTTAAATCTCTCGATCATCCTATCAGTTTGAGGGCAGTAACCAGCCATCTTGCTAGATGATATGCCTATCATCATGTGCAGGTGAGTCAGCCGTCTTGCTAGATGATATGCCTATCATCATGTGCAGGTGAGTCAGCCATCTTGCTAGATGATATGCCTATCATCATGTGCAGGTGAGTCAGCCATCTTGCTAGATGATATGCCTATCATCATGTGCAGGTGAGTGCCATCTTGCTAGATGATATGTCTATCATCATGTGCAGGTGAGTCAGCCATCTTGCTAGATGATATACCTATCATCATGTGCAGGTGAGTCAGCCATCTTGCTAGATGATATGCCTATCATCATGTGCAGGTGAGTCAGCCATCTTGCTAGATGATATGCCTATCATCATGTGCAGGTGAGTCAGCCATCTTGCTAGATGATATGTCTATCTAATATAAGCTGCTGCATCTTGTCACTAGCTCCATCTGACGTCCAAATATGGTAAGAATTTGTTCTTGGTAACAATAAAATATCTAGGCTGATCGGCTTGTTCGCTGAGCTTGGAGATTGTTAGGTCATATTGCTGCTCTCGCTCGAGCTTGTCTGCACTGCCGTCCAATGGATGTTGAGCTGTCTCCAGAGGCGAGGCATGCTGCTGCCGTTCATTGCTCTTCCCACTGTTTTAGTTTCTTCTTGAGACTATACTTTTGAAACTGGTTATCTGAAGAATCAGTGTCCTAGTTCTTCCAAGCAGGTGAAGAATCAGTGTCCTAGTCATCCAAGCAGGTGAAGAATCAGTGTCCTAGTCATCCAAGCAGGTGAAGAATCAGTGTCCTAGTCCTCCAAGCAGGTGAAGAATCAGTGTCCTAGTCCTCCAAGCAGGTGAAGAATCAGTGTCCTAGTTCCTCCAAGCAGGTGAAGAATCAGTGTCCTAGTCCTCCAAGCAGGTGAAGAATCAGTGTCCTAGTCCTCCAAGCAGGTGAAGAATCAGTGTCCTAGTCCTCCAAGCAGGTGAAGAATCAGTGTCCTAGTCCTCCAAGCAGGTGAAGAATCAGTGTCCTAGTCCTCCAAGCAGGTGAAGAATCAGTGTCCTAGTCCTCCAAGCAGGTGAAGAATCAGTGTCCTAGTCCTCCAAGCAGGTGAAGAATCAGTGTCCTAGTCCTCCAAGCAGGTGAAGAATCAGTGTCCTAGTCCTCCAAGCAGGTGAAGAATCAGTGTCCTAGTCCTCCAAGCAGGTGAAGAATCAGTGTCCTAGTCCTCCAAGCAGGTGAAGAATCAGTGTCCTAGTCCTCCAAGCAGGTGAAGAATCAGTGTCCTAGTCCTCCAAGCAGGTGAAGAATCAGTGTCCTAGTCCTCCAAGCAGGTGAAGAATCAGTGTCCTAGTCCTCCAAGCAGGTGAAGAATCAGTGTCCTAGTCCTCCAAGCAGGTGAAGAATCAGTGTCCTAGTCCTCCAAGCAGGTGAAGAATCAGTGTCCTAGTCCTCCAAGCAGGTGAAGAATCAGTGTCCTAGTCCTCCAAGCAGGTGAAGAATCAGTGTCCTAGTCCTCCAAGCAGGTGAAGAATCAGTGTCCTAGTCCTCCAAGCAGGTGAAGAATCAGTGTCCTAGTCCTCCAAGCAGGTGAAGAATCAGTGTCCTAGTCCTCCAAGCAGGTGAAGAATCAGTGTCCGAGTCCTCCAAGCAGGTGAAGAATCAGTGTCCTAGTCCTCCAAGCAGGTGAAGAATCAGTGTCCTAGTCCTCCAAGCAGGTGAAGAATCAGTGTCCTAGTCCTCCAAGCAGGTGAAGAATCAGTGTCCTAGTCCTCCAAGCAGGTGAAGAATCAGTGTCCTAGTCCTCCAAGCAGGTGAAGAATCAGTGTCCTAGTCCTCCAAGCAGGTGAAGAATCAGTGTCCTAGTCCTCCAAGCAGGTGAAGAATCAGTGTCCTAGTCCTCCAAGCAGGTGAAGAATCAGTGTCCTAGTCCTCCAAGCAGGTGAAGAATCAGTGTCCTAGTCCTCCAAGCAGGTGAAGAATCAGTGTCCTAGTCCTCCAAGCAGGTGAAGAATCAGTGTCCTAGTCCTCCAAGCAGGTGAAGAATCAGTGCCCTAGTCCTCCAAGCAGGTGAAGAATCAGTGCCCTAGTCCTCCAAGCAGGTGAAGAATCAGTGTCCTAGTCCTCCAAGCAGGTGAAGAATCAGTGTCCTAGTCCTCCAAGCAGGTGAAGAATCAGTGTCCTAGTCCTCCAAGCAGGTGAAGAATCAGTGTCCTAGTCCTCCAAGCAGGTGAAGAATCAGTGTCGTAGTCCTCCAAGCAGGTGAAGAATCAGTGTCCTAGTCATCCAAGCAGGTGAAGAATCAGTCGTAGTCTTCCAAGCAGGTGAAGAATCAGTGTCCTAGTCCTCCAAGCAGGTGTCAAGCAGGTGTTAGTTGATGTTTGTCCTATCTCACTTGCATTGCGCAGCGCAGGCTAGAATCTCTGGGCATCACTCTCTATCCATCTCTTCCTGTGACGACTATTCCTGATATACGCAGGCCTGCATTATTAAGGTGGGGCCCTGTTCACATTTTTAATGGGTGCTAAATGTATGGTGCATAGATAGTCAGATATACCAAACACGTCAATAATAAGCCGACTCCCCACTGGGTACTTAACTCCCCACTGGGGGCACACTTCACTTGCCAATAATATATCCTGCTTTTTTTAAAGTGTTTTTAAAACTATATCTGGTGTTCATTATTCAATTGGTAAAGGGTCTTGCAGATTTTCTCATTTCATTTCTTTTCTAACTAGTCAATCCCATATATGTATGTGTGTACATATGCATGTATGTATGTGTATACATATTCTCTTGTGTGTACATGTGTGTATGTATCTGTGCATTTTGTGTATGCATTTTGTGTATGTGTGTGTGTTTATGTGTATGTATGTGTGTACGTAAGTATTGTGTACATGTTTGTGTGTACATATGTTTGTGTGTGTGCAAATATGAAGCTGTAGAATGTTAAAAACAGTGCACAATATATTACTACTCAAAGAATGTTGCAAAATAAACTTGACTCCTACTTGACCTTGCAGCAATACATGTCTAGTTGGGTTGAATGAGCTCATAGTATTTGCTAGTGATAGGATCATAGAAACAGTTGAGCTGTGGGTCATACATGAGCTCTAGATCATCTTCACCTCCTCCCCTTCCTCCATGACCAAGTACATCCTCTGCTTCCCTGCGGGCTGCCCACTCCTCCACTGGTGCTGGACTAAGCATTCCTCCCATTCCACTGTGCACACATAATGCCATTCCTCCCATACCACTGTGCACACATAATGCCATTCCTCCCATACCTGTGCACACATAATGCCATTCCTCCCATACCACTGTGCACACATAATGCCATTCCTCCCATACCACTGTGCACACATAATGCCATTCCTCCCATACCTGTGCACACATAATGCCATTCCTCCCATACCAGTGTGCACACATAATGCCATTCCTCCCGTACCTGTGCACACATAATGCCATTCCTCCCATACCACTGTGCACACATAATGCCATTCCTCCCATACCACTGTGCACACATAATGCCATTCCTCCCATACCACTGTGCACACATAATGCCATTCCTCCCATACCTGTGCACACAATGCCATTCCTCCCATACCTGTGCACACATAATTCCATTCCTCCCATACCTGTGCACACATAATGCCATTCCTCCCATACCACTGTGCACACATAATGCCATACCTGTGACACATAATGCCATTCCTCCCATACCTGTGCACACATAATGCCATCCTCCCATACCTGTGCACACATAATGCCATTCCTCCCATACCTGTGCACACATAATGCCATTCCTCCCATACCTGTGCACACATAATGCCATTCCTCCCATACCACTGTGCACATAATGCCATTTAGAGGTCAGCATTACCATCAATCCGGCCACGCCCCCAGACACACATCTTACCTGCAGGGGGTACTGCTAGGGGGCTCAACATTACCTACAGGGGTGTACTGCTAGGGGCCTCAGCCCCCCTATACCTTACTTACAGGGGGCTCACTCCCTACACATTAACTGCAGGGAGGTTCGGCCCCCCATTGCAAGGGGTTCACTGTATTTTCGGCTGATGTGTTAGTAAAAAAATTCTATTATAAAATTCAAGGCAGAATTAACTCCAAGTGACCATCAAAACCACACCCTCCACTTGGACTGGATATTAAAGAGCTTTGATTATCTACCCCCAAGGTACAGATCTTGTTAACAGATTATCTAGTGGCCACACTTGAGTGACATGTCAGTTTCTAATTACCTCCCCCGACCCCCTAATTGTTGAGCCCCCCTTGTTATAAAGTTCTGTATCGCTTATTACCTGGTGTCCAACGAGTCCAGAAAAGAACTGTGCCTGACATTCTTGAACTGTTCAGTGCCACTACTCGGAGTCTACATGACATATAAATATATATATACATATATGACTGTTCACAACTCAGAGTTGGTGGCTAGCAACAGACTACCACTACAGCCCATCTAAGCTGATGGGTATTAAACAGACTCTGTAGCACATCTAAGCTGGTGACTATTAACAGACTCTGTAGCACATCTAAGCTGGTGGCTATTAACAGACTCTGTAGCACATCTAAGCTGATGACTATTAACAGACTCTGTAGCACATCTAAGCTGGTGGCTATTAACAGACTCTGTAGCACATCTAAGCTGGTGGCTATTAACAGACTCTGTAGCACATCTAAGCTGGTGACTATTAACAGACTCTGTAGCACATCTAAGCTGGTGACTATTAACAGACTCTGTAGCACATCTAAGCTGATGGCTATTAACAGACTCTGTAGCACTATTAACAGACTCTGTAGCACATCTAAGCTGATGGCTATTAACCCTTTCACTGGCATAAGCGACTTAAGTCGCGAAAACTGATTAGACGCGACGAAAAAATCCGTAAAAAAATAACCGTTCGCGGTATAAACTTCAAAAATTGCACGAGTATGCCTAAAGCATGCCTCTAATATACCCCTGAATATCTGGAAAATACGGAATGAGGAAAGGGAAGTAAACGTGCCAGTAAACATCACTTCCGGTTCATTCCCGGTCTCGAAGAAGAAATGGCAACCCGCTTTAGTAGAGACGAAGCGTTAAGACTTCCTATTTGAGGATGACTTCGGCCTGTCCGAGATTGACGTTAGTGAAGAAGAGGAAGAAGGTGCCTGTGCTTACCTGGGAAGTGGCGTAGTTGACGGTGATGCTATGGCAGCTATAACAGAAGCTGTTGGCACCGACCACGAAGCAAGTTTTCAAAGTATAGGTCGCCCTACTCTGCCAAGCGAAGCTTCAGACGATAGTGATGATCATGAAAACTTCCCCCAAGGTAAGAATAGATAAGAGTTGTATAGTAAAGCCTAGTAACTAGCATAATAATAAGAACTATTTCTCTTGAAAGGTAGTTTCACTCATGGACCTGGAGGAGGATGAGGAAGCAGCAGAGGAGAAGACAGGGTTGGAGGAGAGGTTATTATTTATATATATATTTTATAATGTAGCATTATGTGTTTGTCTGAGTTATGCTGAACATGCAGACCTTCACAGTGCCAAGCATTGCCCTTTTATTTTTTATCTACATGTATATTTATTTATAATTATGTTATGCACACATTGCACATACTTTTATTTATTAACCCTAGCCCTTACTTCCTCTTTGTTATGCTATTCACATCTTTGTGGTTTGATATAAAAATGTTGTTGACAAATTAGTTGTTGTTGACCAAACGTTGACTAGCTAACATTGCTGATTTCATGTGTATGAAACCGAGCTGAAATAGCCTTTTTCAACTTATAATGATATTCACATCTTTGTGGTTTGTTATAATCAACCCAAAAAATTGTTGTTGACAAACAGTAGTTGTTGTTGACCAAAAGTTGACCGGCTAACATTGCTGGTTTCATGTGTAATATGAAATTGAGATGATATAAACCCGATATACACCCTTTTATTTTACTTCCTGTCTCTTATAACAATATTCACATTTCTGTGGTTTGTTGCTAAGCAACTAAAATTTACCATAACGTCCCTTCATGCATCAGCTATCACCTGATATATAGTTGTTGGGTACTTGTCTTCATGTGGTCCTCTATAAAATAAAAAAATGTGAAATTGTGTCAATTTTTGTAAAAAGTCATCCGTAAATCTGCCAGTGAAAGGATTAACAGACTCTGTAGCACATCTAAGCTGATGACTATTAACAGACTCTGTAGCACATCTAAGCTGGTGACTATTAACAGACTCTGTAGCACATCTAAGCTGGTGGCTATTAACAGACTCTGTAGCACATCTAAGCTGGTGACTATTAACAGACTCTGTAGCACATCTAAGCTGATGACTATAAACAGACTCTGTAGCACATCTAAGCTGGTGACTATTAACAGACTCTGTAGCACATCTAAGCTGATGGCTATTAACAGACTCTGTAGCACATCTAAGCTGGTGACTATTAACAGACTCTGTAGCACATCTAAGCTGGTGGCTATTAACAGACTCTGTAACACATCTAAGCTGGTGACTATTAACAGACTGTAGCACATCTAAGCTGGTGACTATTAACAGACTCTGTAGCACATCTAAGCTGGTGGCTATTAACAGACTGTAGCACATCTAAGCTGATGGCGACTCTGTAGCACATCTAAGCTGGTGACTATTAACAGACTCTGTAGCACATCTAAGCTGGTGGCTATTAACAGACTCTGTAGCACATCTAAGCTGGTGGCTATTAACAGACTCTGTAGCACATCTAAGCTGGTGGCTATTAACAGACTGTAGCACATCTAAGCTGGTGGCTATTAACAGACTCTGTAGCACATCTAAGCTGGTGACTATTAACAGACTCTGTAGCACATCTAAGCTGATGGCTATTAACAGACTCTGTAGCACATCTAAGCTGATGGCTATTAACAGACTCTGTAGCACATCTAAGCTGGTGGCTATTAACAGACTCTGTAGCACATCTAAGCTGGTGGCTATTAACAGACTCTGTAGCACATCTAAGCTGGTGGCTATTAACAGACTCTGTAGCACATCTAAGCTGGTAGCTATTAACAGACTCTGTAGCACATCTAAGCTGATGCCTATTAACTGACTCTGTAGCACATCTAAGCTGATGGCTATTAACAGACTCTGTAGCACTATTAACAGACTCTGTAGCACATCTAAGCTGATGGCTATTAACCCTTTCACTGGCATAAGCGACTTAAGTCGCGAAAACTGATTAGACGCGACGAAAAAATCCGTAAAAAAATAACCGTTCGCGGTATAAACTTCAAAAATTGCACGAGTATGCCTAAAGCATGCCTCTAATATACCCCTTAATATCTGGAAAATACGGAATGAGGAAAGGGAAGTAAACGTGCCAGTAAACATCACTTCCGGTTCATTCCCGGTCTCGAAGAAGAAATGGCAACCCGCTTTAGTAGAGACGAAGCGTTAAGACTTCCTATTTGAGGATGACTTCGGCCTGTCCGAGATTGACGTTAGTGAAGAAGAGGAAGAAGGTGCCTGTGCTTACCTGGGAAGTGGCGTAGTTGACGGTGATGCTATGGCAGCTATAACAGAAGCTGTTGGCACCGACCACGAAGCAAGTTTTCAAAGTATAGGTCGCCCTACTCTGCCAAGCGAAGCTTCAGACGATAGTGATGATCATGAAGACTTCCCCCAAGGTAAGAATAGATAAGAGTTGTATAGTAAAGCCTAGTAACTAGCATAATAATAAGGACTATTTCTCTTGGAAGGTAGTTTCACTCATGGACCTGGAGGAGGATGAGGAAGCAGCAGAGGAGAAGACAGGGTTGGAGGAGAGGTTATTATTTATATATATATTTTATAATGTAGCATTATGTGTTTGTCTGAGTTATGCTGAACATGCAGACCTTCACAGTGCCAAGCATTGCCCTTTATTTTTTTATCTACATGTATATTTATTTATAATTATGTTATGCACACTTTGCACATACTTTTATTTATTAACCCTAGCCCTTACTTCCTCTTTGTTATGCTATTCACATCTTTGTGGTTTGATATAAAAATGTTGTTGACAAATTAGTTGTTGTTGACCAAACGTTGACTAGCTAACATTGCTGATTTCATGTGTATGAAACCGAGCTGAAATAGCCTTTTTCAACTTATAATGATATTCACATCTTTGTGGTTTGTTATAATCAACCAAAAAAATTGTTGTTGACAAACAGTAGTTGTTGTTGACCAAAAGTTGACCGGCTAACATTGCTGGTTTCATGTGTAATTGAGATGATATAAACCCGATATACACCCTTTTATTTTACTTCCCGTCTCTTATAACAATGTTCACATTTCTGTGGTTTGTTGCTAAGCAACTAAAATTTACCATAACGTCCCTTCATGCATCAGCTATCACCTGATATATAGTTGTTGGGTACTTGTCTTCATGTGGTCCTCTATATAAAAAAAAATGTGAAATTGTGTCAATTTTTGTAAAAAGTCATCCGTAAATCTGCCAGTGAAAGGATTAACAGACTCTGTAGCACATCTAAGCTGATGACTATTAACAGACTCTGTAGCACATCTAAGCTGATGACTATTAACAGACTCTGTAGCACATCTAAGCTGGTGACTATTAACAGACTCTGTAGCACATCTAAGCTGGTGGCTATTAACAGACTCTGTAGCACATCTAAGCTGGTGACTATTAACAGACTCTGTAGCACATCTAAGCTGGTGGCTATAAACAGACTCTGTAGCACATCTAAGCTGATGACTATTAACAGACTCTGTAGCACGGCTAAGCTGGTGGGACTCTGTAGCACATCTAAGCTGGTGACTATTAACAGACTCTGTAGCACATCTAAGCTGGTGACTATTAACAGACTCTGTAGCACATCTAAGCTGGTGACTATTAACAGACTCTGTAGCACATCTAAGCTGATGGCTATTAACAGACTCTGTCTCACATCTAAGCTGGTGGCTATTAACAGACTCTGTAGCACATCTAAGCTGGTGGCTATTAACAGACTCTGTAGCACATCTAAGCTGATGGCTATTAACAGACTCTGTAGCACATCTAAGCTGGTGGCTATTAACAGACTCTGTAGCAATCTAAGCTGATGACTATTAACAGACTCTGTAGCACATCTAAGCTGACGACTATTAACAGACTCTGTAGCACATCTAAGCTGGTGACTATTAACAGACTCTGTAGCACATCTAAGCTGGAGACTATTAACAGACTCTGTAGCACATCTAAGCTGGTGACTATTAACAGATTCTGTAGCACATCTTAGCTGGTGGCTATTAACAGACTCTGTAGCACATCTAAGCTGATGACTATTAACAGACTCTGTAGCACATCTAAGCTGGTGACTATTAACAGACTCTGTAGCACATCTAAGCTGGTGACTATTGACAGACTTTGTAGCACATCTAAGCTGATGACTATTAACAGACTCTGTAGCACATCTAAGCTTGTGACTATTAACAGACTCTGTAGCACATCTAAGCTGATGGCTATTAACAGACTCTGTAGCACATCTAAGCTGGTGACTATTAACAGACTCTGTAGCACATCTAAGCTGGTGGCTATTAACAGACTCTGTAGCACATCTAAGCTGGTGACTATTAACAGACTCTGTAGCACATCTAAGCTGGTGGCTATTAACAGACTCTGTAGCACATCTAAGCTGATGGCTATTAACAGACTCTGTAGCACATCTAAGCTGGTGACTATTAACAGACTCTGTAGCACATCTAAGCTGATGGCTATTAACAGACTCTGTAGCACATCTAAGCTGATGGCTATTAACAGACTCTGTGGCTGGTGGCTATTAACAGACTCTGTAGCACATCTAAGCTGGTGACTATTAACAGACTCTGTAGCACATCTAAGCTGATGCCTATTAACAGACTCTGTAGCACATCTAAGCTGATGGCTATTAACAGACTCTGTAGCACATCTAAGCTGGTGACTAATAACAGAGCACATCTAAGCTGATGGCTATTAACAGACTCTTTAGCACATCTAAGCTGATGGCTATTAACAGACTCTGTAGCACATCTAAGCTGATGCCTATTAACAGACTCTGTAGCACATCTAAGCTGGTGACTATTAACAGAGCACATCTAAGCTGATGACTATTAACAGACTCTGTAGCACATTTAAGCTGGTGGCTATTAACAGACTGTGTAGCACATCTAAGCTGGTGGCTATTAACAGACTCTGTAGCACATCTAAGCTGGTGGCTATTAACAGACTCTGTAGCACATCTAAGCTGATGACTATTAACAGACTCTGTAGCACGGCTAAGCTGGTGGGACTCTGTAGCACATCTAAGCTGATGGCTATTAACAGACTCTGTAGCACATCTAAGCTGATGGCTATTAACAGACTCTGTAGCACATCTAAGCTGGTGGCTATTAACAGATTCTGTAGCACATCTAAGCTGGTGGCTATTAACAGACTCTGTAGCACATCAAAGCTGGTGACTATTAACAGACTGTGTAGCACATCTAAGCTGATGGCTATTAACAGATTCTGTAGCACATCTAAGCTGATGGCTATTAACAGACTCTGTAGCACATCTAAGCTGGTGGCTATTAATAGACTCTGTAGCACATCTAAGCTGGTGGCTATTAACAGACTTTGTAGCACATCTAAGCTGGTGGCTATTAACAGACTCTGTCATCTAAGCTGGTGACTATTAACAGACTCTGTAGCACGGCTAAGCTGATGGCTATTAACAGACTCTGTAGCACATCTAAGCTGGTGGCTATTAACAGACTCTGTAGCACATCTAAGCTGGTGACTATTAACAGACTCTGTAGCACATCTAAGCTGGTGACTATTAACAGACTCTGTAGCACATCTAAGCTGGTGGCTATTAACAGACTCTGTAGCACATCTAAGCTGATAGCTATTAATAGACTCTGTAACACATCTAAGCTGATGGCTATTAACAGACTCTGTAGCACATCTAAGCTGATGGCAATTAATAGACTCTGTAGCACATCTAAGCTGGTGGCTATTAACAGACTCTGTAGCTGATGACTATTAACAGACTCTGTAGCTCATCTAATCTGGTGGCTATTAACAGACTCTGTAGCACATCTAAGCTGGTGGCTATTAACAGACTCTGTAGCACATCTAAGCTGGTGACTATTAACAGACTCTGTAGCACATCTAAGCTGGTGGCTATTAACAGACTGTGTAGCACATCTAAGCTGGTGACTATTAACAGACTCTGTAGCACATCTAAGCTGGTGGCTATTAACAGACTCTGTAGCACATCTAAGCTGATGGGTATTAAACAGACTCTGTAACACATCTAAGCTGGTGACTATTAACAGACTCTGTAGCACATCTAAGCTGATGGCTATTAACAGACTCTGTAGCACATCTAAGCTGGTGGCTATTAACAGACTCTGTAGCTGATGACTATTAACAGAACATCTAAGCTGGTGGCTATTAACAGACTCTGTAGCACATCTAAGCTGGTGACTATTAACAGACTCTGTAGCACATCTAAGCTGGTGGCTATTAACAGACTCTGTAGCACATCTAAGCTGGTGACTATTAACAGACTCTGTAGCACATCTAAGCTGATGGCTATTAACAGACTCTAGCACATCTAAGCTGGTGACTATTAACAGACTCTGTAGCACATCTAAGCTGGTGGCTATTAACAGACTCTGTAACATATCTAAGCTGGTGACTATTAACAGACTGTAGCACATCTAAGCTGGTGGCTATTAACAGACTCTGTAGCACATCTAAGCTGATGGCTATTAACAGACTCTGTAGCACATCTAAGCTGATGGCTATTAACAGACTCTAGCACATCTAAGCTGGTGACTATTAACAGACTCTGTAGCACATCTAAGCTGATGGCTATTAACAGACTCTGTAGCACATCTAAGCTGGTGACTATTAACAGACTCTGTAGCACATCTAAGCTGGTGGCTATTAACAGACTCTGTAACACATCTAAGCTGGTGACTATTAACAGACTGTGGCACATCTAAGCTGGTGACTATTAACAGACTCTGTAGCACATCTAAGCTGGTGGCTATTAACAGACTGTAGCACATCTAAGCTGATGGCGACTCTGTAGCACATCTAAGCTGGTGACTATTAACAGACTCTGTAGCACATCTAAGCTGGTGGCTATTAACAGACTCTGTAGCACATCTAAGCTGGTGGCTATTAACAGACTCTGTAGCACATCTAAGCTGGTGGCTATTAACAGACTCTGTAGCACATCTAAGCTGGTGGCTATTAACAGACTCTGTAGCACATCTAAGCTGGTGACTATTAACAGACTCTGTAGCACATCTAAGCTGATGGCTATTAACAGACTCTGTAGCACATCTAAGCTGATGGCTATTAACAGACTCTGTAGCACATCTAAGCTGGTGGCTATTAACAGACTCTGTAGCACATCTAAGCTGGTGGCTATTAACAGACTCTGTAGCACATCTAAGCTGGTGGCTATTAACAGACTCTGTAGCACATCTAAGCTGGTAGCTATTAACAGACTCTGTAGCACATCTAAGCTGGTGACTATTAACAGACTCTGTAGCACATCTAAGCTGGTGGCTATTAACAGACTCTGTAGCACATCTAAACTGGTGGCTATTAACAGACTCTGTAACACATCTAAGCTGGTGACTATTAACAGACTCTGTAGCACATCTAAGCTGGTGGCTATTAACAGACTCTGTAGCACATCTAAGCTGGTGACTATTAACAGACTCTGTAGCACATCTAAGCTGATGGCTATTAACAGACTCTGTAGCACATCTAAGCTGGTGACTATTAACATCTAAGCTGATGGCTATTAACAGACTCTGTAGCACATCTAAGCTGGTGACTATTAACAGACTCTGTAGCACATCTAAGCTGGTGGCTATTAACAGACTTTGTAGCACATCTAAGCTGGTGACTATTAACAGACTCTGTAGCACATCTAAGCTTTAACAGACTCTGTAGCACATCTAAGCTGGTGCCTATTAACAGACTCTGTATCACGGCTAAGCTGATGGCTATTAACAGACTCTGTAGCACATCTAAGCTGATGGCTATTAACAGACTCTGTAGCACATCTAAGCTGGTGACTATTAACAGACTCTGTAGCACATCTAAGCTGGCAGACTCTGTAGCACGGCTAAGCTGGTGACTAGCTAGCTAGTGCAACTTACTATAGACTCAGACAGGGTGTCATCCAGGCTTGTGGTAGTAGCACGTGCATGGACATGGTGTGGGTAGTCACTCGCCAAACGGGTCCGGAGGGAGACATCCTCAGAGAGAGCTTGATCATCAGCACTTGCGTATTGTCTCCAGTCATAGTCCTGCAACCAACCGTGGGAGGATAATGCATGTGCATGTACACCCGAGTCTTGCACATGTGCATGTACACCCAAGTCTAGCATGAATAATGCATGTGCATGTATACCCGAGTCTTGCACGAATAATGCATGTGCATGTACACCCGAGTCTTGCATGAATAATGCATGTGCATGTACACCCAAGTCTTGCATGAATAATGCATGTGCATGTACACCCGAGTCTGCATGAATAATGCATGTGCATGTACACCCGAGTCTTGCATGAACAATGCATGTGCATGTATACCCGAGTCTTGCACGAATAATGCATGTGCATGTACACCCAAGTCTTGCATGAATAATGCATGTGCATGTATACCTGAGTCTTGCATGAATAATGCATGTGCATGTATACCCGAGTCTTGCATGAACAATGCATGTGCATGTATACCCGAGTCTTGCATGAACAATGCATGTGCATGTATACCCGAGTCTTGCATGAACAATGCATGTGCATGTATACCCGAGTCTTGCACGAATAATGCACGTGCATGTACACCCGAGTCTGCATGAATAATGCATGTTCTTGTACACCCGAGTCTTGCATGAACAATGCATGTGCATGTATACCCGAGTCTTGCATGAATAATGCATGTGCATGTACACCCGAGTCTTGCATGAATAATGCATGTGCATGTACACCCGAGTCTTGCATGAATAATGCATGTGCATGTACACCCGAGTCTTGCACAAATAATGCATGTGCATGTACACCCAAGTCTTGCATGAATAATGCATGTGCATGTACACCCGAGTCTTGCATGAATAATGCATGTGCATGTATACCCGAGTCTTGCATGAATAATGCATGTGCATGTATACCAGTCTTGCATGAATAATGCATGTGCATGTATACCCGAGTCTTGCATGAATAATGCACTTGCATGAATAATGCATGTGCATGTACACCAGAGTCTTGCATGAACAATGCATGTGCATGTATACCAGTCTTGCATGAATAATGCATGTGCATGTATACCCGAGTCTTGCATGAATAATGCATGTGCATGTATACCCGAGTCCTGCATGAATAATGCACTTGCATGAATAATGCATGTGCATGTACACCAGAGTCTTGCATGAATAATGCATGTGCATGTACACCCGAGTCTGCATGAATAATGCATGTGCATGTACACCCGAGTCTTGCATGAATAATGCATGTGCATGTACACCCGAGTCTTGCATGAATAATGCATGTGCATGTATACCCGAGTCTTGCATGAACAATGCATGTGCATGTATACCCGAGTCTTGCATGAATAATGCATGTGCATGTACACCTGAGTCTTGCATGAACAATGCATGTGCATGTATACCCGAGTCTGCATGAATAATGCATGTGCATGTACACCCGAGTCTTGCATGAATAATGCATGTGCATGTATACCCGAGTCTTGCATGAATAATGCATGTGCATGTACACCCGAGTCTGCATGAATAATGCATGTGCATGTACACCACAGTCTTGCATGAATAATGCATGTGCATGTATACCCGAGTCTTGCATGAATAATGCATGTGCATGTATACCCGAGTCTGCATGAATAATGCATGTGCATGTACACCCGATTCTGCATGAATAATGCATGTGCATGTACACCCGAGTCTGCATGAATAATGCATGTGCATGTACACCCGAGTCTTGCATGAATAATGCATGTGCATGTATACCCGAGTCTTGCATGAATAATGCATGTGCATGTACACCCGAGTCTTGCATGAATAATGCATGTGCATGTACACCACAGTCTTGCATGAATAATGCATGTGCATGTATACCTGAGTCTTGCATGAATAATGCATGTGCATGTACACCCAAGTCCTTGCATGAATAATGCATGTATACCCGAGACTTGCATGAATAATGCATGTGCATGTACACCCGAGTCTTGCATGAATAATGCATGTATACCCGAGTCTTGCATGAATAATGCATGTGCATGTACACCAGTCTTGCATGAATAATGCATGTGCATGTACACCCGAGTCTTGCATGAATAATGCATGTGCATGTACACCAGTCTTGCATGAATAATGCATGTGCATATATACCCGAGTCTTGCATAAATAATGCATGTGCATGTACACCCAAGTCCTTGCATGAATAATGCATGTGCATGTACACCCGAGTCTTGCATGAATAATGCATGTGCATGTACACCCAAGTCTTGCATGAATAATGCATGTGCATGTACACCCGAGTCTGCATGAATAATGCATGTGCATGTACACCCGAGTCTTGCATGAATAATGCATGTGCATGTACACCCGAGTCTTGCATGAATAATGCATGTGCATGTACACCCAAGTCTTGCACGAATAATGCATGTGCATGTACACCCGAGTCTGCATGAATAATGCATGTGCATGTATACCCGAGTCTGCATGAATAATGCATGTGCATGTATATCCGAGTCTTATGAATAATGCGTATGCATCTCTTGAATAATGCATACTATCTCATGAATAATGCATGAGGCGTATGCATCTCATGAATAATGCATGTATGTACATCTGATAGTCTTGTCTGTGAGAAGTGATGGGAAGGAGAGTCCTTCGGAGAGAGGAAATCTTCCTCTAGCTTAGCACCTCTACTGCTGCTCCCTTCAGCCGTCCCCAGAGCTGGGACACGCCTCTCTGCTGACCTTGGCAGTGAAGTGTAGGAGTAGACCTGACCTGTCCCTTCATCAACATCACCTACGGCCCGATCCTTATCGCCCTCCAAGACAAACTCATCATCTCCTGACACCACCTCTTCCTGTCTGGATATCACTTCCTTGTGTCCTGATACCACTTCATTTGGTCCTGCCTGCATGTCCTGCAGCACTGTCAGAGCTAACACTTCATCACTGGTCAGGACGTGCTCCTCACCAGGAGATTCCTCCTCCTCATCACACATAAATCCTTGTCCCCCAAACTGCTTCCCTTTTGTAGGAACCTGCACGCCCAACTCTTCATTGCTGGCTAAAGTGTGGCTCCTAGACCCTCGTCGCTGCTGCTGCTGGGGGGTTGTCCTCACGGGTGAGGATGGAGGAGTGATGATGACAACACTGCTCTGCCTGGGAGACACAACTGAGCCCACACAGTGAACCTGCATTATGCCTGGGGCTGTCGACTGCTTACAAGATCTCGTACTGACCATAGATACTCGTGCTCTCTGGAACTTTACACAAGACTGGTTAGGTGGGTTGGATGGTGGAGAGGGTTCAATCATTCCCTCCAACTTAATGGCCCTGCCTCTTGCATCACCACTAGCCTAGACATGGGACAGCAACACAGATTACAGTCACACAGAGTCAGGGGTGTACATCGGCTAGAGTAGCCTGGCCCCCTGAGAGTTAAATGACTTTCTTCTCTTGAGCATGAACAACTTGAGTATTTGTAAGTGCATGCATCAGACCTGTCTCGAAGTCAGGACATGGTCAGGAATGACCACTTTCTTCCCGAAGGCCACATGAGTTGCTTTAGAGGAGGTGCGAGAGTGGCTCTCCCCTGATCCGCCCCCTCCTCTGCCACTCTTGGACTCAATACCGACTAGGCTCTGAGGTCCAATAATCTGTAGAGGAAACAATCTTTACCACCTTTCATGCCAACGCTTCCTGCTAGGGTTCACCACACCCTCACACCAATACTTCCTGCTAGGGTTCACCACACCCCTCACACCAATACTTCCTGCTAGGGTTCACCACACCCCTCACACCAATGCTTCCTGCTAGAGTTCACCACACCCTCACACCAATGCTTCCTGCTAGGGTTCACCACACCCTCACACCAATGCTTCCTGCTAGGGTTCACCACACCCTCACACCAATACTTCCTGCTAGGGTTCACCACACCCCTCACACCAATACTTCCTGCTAGGGTTCACCACACCCCTCACACCAATACTTCCTGCTAGGGTTCACCACACCCTCACACCAATACTTCCTGCTAGGGTTCACCACACCACTCACACCAATGCTTCATGCTAGGGTTCACCACACCCCTCACACCAATGCTTCCTGCTAGGGTTCACCACACACCTCACACCAATGCTTCCTGCTAGGGTTCACCACACCCCTCACACCAATACTTCCTGCTAGGGTTCACCACACCCTCACACCAATACTTCCTGCTAGGGTTCACCACACCCCTCACACCAATACTTCCTGCTAGGGTTCACCACACCCCTCACACCAATACTTCCTGCTAGGGTTCACCACACCCCTCACACCAATGCTTCCTGCTAGGGTTCACCACACCCTCACACCAATACTTCCTGCTAGGGTTCACCACACCCCTCACACCAATACTTCCTGCTAGGGTTCACCACACCCTCACACCAATACTTCCTGCTAGGGTTCACCACACCCCTCACACCAATACTTCCTGCTAGGGTTCACCACACCCTCACACCAATACTTCCTGCTAGGGTTCACCACACCCCTCACACCAATGCTTCCTGCTAGGGTTCACCACACCCCTCACACCAATACTTCCTGCTAGGGTTCACCACACCCCTCACACCAATACTTCCTGCTAGGGTTCACCACACCCCTCACACCAATGCTTCCTGCTAGGGTTCACCACACCCCTCACACCAATGCTTCCTGCTAGGGTTCACCACACCCTCACACCAATACTTCCTGCTAGGGTTCACCACACCCCTCACACCAATACTTCCTGCTAGGGTTCACCACACCCTCACACCAATACTTCCTGCTAGGGTTCACCACACCCCTCACACCAATGCTTCTTGCTAGGGTTCACCACACCCCTTACACCAATACTTCCTGCTAGGGTTCACCACGCCCCTCACACCAATGCTTCCTGCTAGGATCACCACATCCCTCACACCAATGCTTCCTGCTAGGGTTCACCACACCCCTCACACCAATGCTTCCTGCTAGAGTTCACCACACCCTCACACCAATGCTTCCTGCTAGGGTTCACCACACCCCTCACACCAATGCTTCCTGCTAGGGTTCACCACACCCCTCACACCAATGCTTCCTGCTAGGGTTCACCACACCCCTCACACCAATACTTCCTGCTAGGGTTCACCACACCCTCACACCAATACTTCCTGCTAGGGTTCACCACACCCCTCACACCAATACTTCCTGCTAGGGTTCACCACACCCCTAACACCAATGCTTCCTGCTAGGGTTCACCACACCCTCACACCAATACTTCCTGCTAGGGTTCACCACACCCCACACACCAATGCTTCCTGCTAGGGTTCACCACACCCCTCACACCAATACTTCCTGCTAGGGTTCACCACACCCCTCACACCAATGCTTCCTGCTAGGGTTCACCACACCCCTCACACCAATGCTTCCTGCTAGGGTTCACCACACCCCTCAAACCAATGCTTCGTGCTGGGGTTCACCACACCCTCACACCAATGCTTCCTGCTAGGGTTCACCACACCCCTCACACCAATACATCCTGCTAGGATCATCACACCCTCACACCAATACTTCCTGCTAGGGTTCACCACACCCTCACACCAATACTTCCTGCTAGGATCACCACACCCCTCACACCAATGCTTCCTGCTAGGGTTCACCACACCCCTCACACCAATGCTTCCTGCTAGAGTTCACCACACCCTCACACCAATGCTTCCTGCTAGGGTTCACCACACCCTCACACCAATGCTTCCTGCTAGGGTTCACCACACCCCTCACACCAATACTTCCTGCTAGAGTTCACCACACCCTCACACCAATACTTCCTGCTAGGGTTCACCACACCCTCACACCAATACTTCCTGCTAGGGTTCACCACACCCCTCACACCAATGCTTCCTGCTAGGGTTCACCACACCCCTCACACCAATACTTCCTGCTAGGGTTCACCACACCCCTCACACCAATGCTTCCTGCTAGGGTTCACCACACCCTCACACCAATACTTCCTGCTAGGGTTCACCACACCCCTCACACCAATACTTCCTGCTAGGGTTCACCACACCCTCACACCAATACTTCCTGCTAGGGTTCACCACACCCCTCACACCAATGCTTCCTGCTAGGGTTCACCACACCCCTCACACCAATGCTTCCTGCTAGGGTTCACCACACCCCTCACACCAATGCTTCCTGCTAGGGTTCACCACACCCCTCACACCAATACTTCCTGCTAGGGTTCACCACACCCTCACACCAATACTTCCTGCTAGGGTTCACCACACCCCTCGGTGAACCCCTCACACCAATACTTCCTGCTAGGGTTCGCCACACCCCTCACACCAAAACTTCCTGCTAGGGTTCGCCACACCCCTCACACCAATACTTCCTGCTAGAGTTCACCACACCCCTCACACCAATGCTTCCTGCTAGGGTTCACCACACCCCTCACACCAATACTTCCTGCTAGGGTTCACCACACCCCTCACACCAATGCTTCCTGCTAGGGTTCACCACACCCCTCACACCAATGCTTCCTGCTAGGGTTCACCACACCCCTCACACCAATGCTTCCTGCTAGGGTTCACCACACCCCTCACACCAATGCTTCCTGCTAGGGTTCACCACACCCCTCACACCAATACTTCCTGCTAGGGTTCACCACACCCCTCACACCAATACTTCCTGCTAGGGTTCACCACACCCCTCACACCAATGCTTCCTGCTAGGGTTCACCACACCCCTCACACCAATGCCTCCTGCTAGGGTTCACCACACCCTCACACCAATACTTCCTGCTAGGGTTCACCACACCCCTCACACCAATACTTCCTGCTAGGGTTCACCACACCCTCACACCAATACTTCCTGCTAGGGTTCACCACACCCCTCACACCAATGCTTCCTGCTAGGGTTCACCACACCCCTCACACCAATGCTTCCTGCTAGGGTTCACCACACCCCTTACACCAATACTTCCTGCTAGGGTTCACCACACCCCTCGCACCAATGCTTCCTGCTAGGATCACCACACCCCTCACACCAATGCTTCCTGCTAGGGTTCACCACACCCCTCACACCAATGCTTCCTGCTAGAGTTCACCACACCCTCACACCAATGCTTCCTGCTAGGTTCACCACACCCTCACACCAATACTTCCTGCTAGGGTTCACCACACCCCTCACACCAATGCTCCTGCTAGGGTTCACCACACCCCTCACACCAATGCTTCCTGCTAGGGTTCACCACACCCCTCACACCAATGCTTCGTGCTGGGGTTCACCACACCCTCACACCAATGCTTCCTGCTAGGGTTCACCACACCCCTCACACCAATACTTCCTGCTAGGATCACCACACCCTCACACCAATACTTCCTGCTAGGGTTCACCACACCCTCACACCAATACTTCCTGCTAGGATCACCACACCCCTCACACCAATGCTTCCTGCTAGGGTTCACCACACCCCTCACACCAATACTTCCTGCTAGGGTTCACCACACCCTCACACCAATACTTCCTGCTAGGGTTCACCACACCCCTCACACCAATGCTTCCTGCTAGGGTTCACCACACCCCTCACACCAATACTTCCGGCTAGGGTTCACCACACCCCTCACACCAATACTTCCTGCTAGGGTTCACCACACCCCTCACACCAATGCTTCCTGCTAGGGTTCACCACACCCCTCACACCAATACTTCCTGCTAGGGTTCACCACACCCCTCACACCAATACTTCCTGCTAGGGTTCACCACACCCCTCACACCAATACTTCCTGCTAGAGTTCACCACACCCCTCACACCAATGCTTCCTGCTAGGGTTCACCACACCCTCACACCAATACTTCCTGCTGGGGTTCACCACACCCCTCACACCAATACTTCCTGCTGGGGTTCACCACACCCCTCACACCAATACTTCCTGCTAGGGTTCACCACACCCTCACACCAATGCTTCCTGCTAGGGTTCACCACACCCCTCACACCAATGCTTCCTGCTAGGGTTCACCACACCCCTCACACCAATACTTCCTGCTAGGGTTCACCACACCCCTCACACCAATACTTCCTGCTAGGGTTCACCACACCCCTCACACCAATGCTTCCTGCTAGGGTTCACCACACCCCTCACACCAATACTTCCTGCTAGAGTTCACCACACCTTCACACCAATACTTCCTGCTAGAGTTCACCACACCCTCACACCAATGCTTCCTGCTAGGGTTCACCACACCCTCACACCAATACTTCCTGCTAGGGTTCACCACACCCCTCACACCAATACTTCCTGCTAGGGTTCACCACACCCCTCACACCAATGCTTCCTGCTAGGGTTCACCACACCTTCACACCAATACTTCCTGCTAGGGTTCACCACACCCCTCACACCAATGCTTCCTGCTAGGGTTGACCACACCCTTCACACCAATACTTCCTGCTAGGGTTCACCACACCCCTCACACCAATGCTTCCTGCTAGGGTTCACCACACCCCTCACACCAATACTTCCTGCTAGGGTTCACCACATCCCTCACACCAATGCTTCCTGCTAGGGTTCACCACACCTTCACACCAATACTTCCTGCTAGGATCACCACACCCCTCACACCAATGCTTCCTGCTAGGGTTCACTACACCCTCACACCAATGCTTCCTGCTAGGGTTCACCACACCCCTCACACCAATACTTCCTGCTAGGGTTCACCACACCCCTCACACCTGCTGGGGTTCACCACACATTCATGCCATCCTACTTACCACTGTCTGGAGGAGTACAGAGTTCATGTGAAGAGCTGGAATTTCTAATAAATCAGAGCTGGTGGGTGTGGTCTGTAGAGTAAACACTCGTCTCAGTTTGCAAGATCCTCCGAGAGACAGAGCCTCCAGTGACTTGAAGGACACACCTTTAAATACACTCTGCACTAACGAGCCCATATCCACACACAGGTTCAGCCACTGCAAGGGCGGGGAATTAACACCACTTCATACAGGTTCAGCCACTGGGAATTAACACCACTTCACACAGGTTCAGCCACTGCATGGACAGGGAATTAACACCACTTCACACAGGTTCAGCCACTGCAAGGGCAGGGAACTAACACCACTTCACACAGGGACTGCCAATGCAAGGGCGGGGAATTAACACTACTTCACACAGGTTCAGCCATTGCAAGGGCAGGGAATTAACACCACTTCATCATTAGCACATTATACATCCACACACAGGTTCAGCCACTACAAGGGCGGGGAACTAACACCACTTCACATAGGTTCAGCCACTGCATGGGCAGGGAATTAACACCACTTCACACAGGTTCAGCCACTGCAAGGGCAGGGAACTAACACCACTTCACACAGGTTCAGCCACTGCAAAGGCAGTGAATTAACACCACTTCACACAGGTTCAGCCACTGCAAGGGCGGGGAACTAACACCACTTCACACAGGTACAGCCACTGCAAGGGCAGGGAATTAACACCACTTCACACAGATTCAGCCACTGCAAGGGCAGGGAATTAACACCACTTCACACAGGTTCAGCCACTGCAAAGGCAGGGAATTAACACCACTTCACACATGTTCAGCCACTGCAAAGGCAGGGAATTAACACCACTTCGCACAGGTTCAGCCACTGCAAGGGCGGGTAATTAACACCACTTCATCATTAGCACATATTATACATCCACACACAGGTTCAGCCACTGCAAGGGCGGGGAATTAACACCACTTCACACAGGTTCAGCCACTGCAAAGACAGGGAATTAACACCACTTCACACAGGTTCAGCCACTGCAAAGGCAGGGAATTAACACCACTTCACACAGGTTCAGCCACTGCAAAGACAGGGAATTAACACCACTTCACACAGGTTCAGCCACTGCAAAGACAGGGAATTAACACCACTTCACACAGGTTCAGCCACTGCAAAGGCAGGGAATTAACACCACTTCACACAGGTTCAGCCACTGCAAGGGCAGGGAATTAACACCACTTCACACAGGTTCAGCCACTGCATGGGAGGGTAATTAACACCACTTCACACAGGTTCAGCCACTGCATGGGCAGGGAATTAACACCACTTCACACAGGTTCAGCCACAGGGAATTAACACCACTTCATCATTAGCACATATTATACATCCACACACAGGTTCAGCCACTGCATGGGCAGGGAATTAACACCTCTTCACACAGGTTCAGCCACAGGGAATTAACACCACTTCATCATTAGCACATATTATACATCCACACACAGGTTCAGCCACTGCAAGGGCGGTTAACACCTCTTCACACATGTTACAAGGGCGGGGAATTAACACCACTTCACACATGTACATCCACTGCAAGGGCGGGGAATTAACACCACTTCACACAGGTTCAGCCCCTGCATGGGCAGGGAATTAACACCACTTCATACAGGTTCAGCCACTGCATGGGTGGGTAATTAACACCACTTCACACAGGTTCAGCCATTGCATGGGCAGGGAATTAACACCACTTCACACAGGTTCAGCCACTGCAAGGGCGGGTAATTAACACCGCTTCACACAGGTTCAGCCACTGCATGGGCAGGTAATTAACACCACTTCACACAGGTTCAGCCACTGCAAGGGCGAGGAATTAACACCACTTCCTTCACACAGGTTCAGCCACTGCAAGGGTAGGGAATTAACACCACTTCACACAGGTTCAGCCACAGGGAATTAACACCACTTCACACAGGTTCAGCCACTGCATGGGCAGGGAATTAACACCACTTCACACAGGTTCAGCCACAGGGAATTAATACCACTTCATCATTAGCACATATTATACATCCACACACAGGTTCAGCCACTGCAAGGGCGGGTAATTAACACCACTTCACACAGGTTCAGCCACTGCAAGGACAGAGAATTAACACCACTTCACACAGGTTCAGCCACTGCAAGGGCAGAGAATTAACACCACTTCACACAGGTTCAGCCACTGCATGGGCAGGGAATTAGCACCACTTCACACAGGTTCAGCCACTGCTTGGGCAGGGAATTAACACCACTTCACACAGGTTCAGCCACAGGGAATTAACACCAGGTTCAGCCACTGCATGGGCAGGGAATTAACACCACTTCACACAGGTTCAGCCACTGCATGGGCAGGGAATTAGCACCACTTCACACAGGTTCAGCCACAGGGAATTAACACCAGGTTCAGCCACTGCATGGGAAGGGAATTAACACCACTTCACACAGGTTCAGCCACTGCATGGGCAGAGAATTAACAACACTTCACACAGGTTCAGCCACGGCATGGGCAGGGAATTAACACCACTTCACACATGTTCAGCCACTGCATGGACAGGGAATTAACACCACTTCACACAGGTTCAGCCACTGCATGGGCAGGGAATTAACACCACTTCACACAGGTTCAGCCACAGGGAATTAACACCAGGTTCAGCCACTGCATGGGCAGGGAATTAACACCACTTCACACAGGTTCAGCCACTGCAAGGGCAGGGAATTAACACCACTTCACACAGGTTCAGCCACTGCATGGGCAGGGAATTAGCACCACCATAAATTAGCACATATTATACATCCACATAAAGGTTCAGTGCAAGGGCAGGGAATTAGCACCACCATAAATTAGCACATATTATACATCCACACAAAGGTTCAGTGCAAGGGCAGGGAATTAGCACCACCATAAATTAGCACATATTACACATCCACACACAGGTTCGGCCACTGCACGGGCAGAGAATTAACACCACTTCATAAATTAGCACATATACTATTTTGCACTCATTATGAACATGAAGATTACTACTTATGACTAATTATGTACTTGATGACACTGAACAGCCCTGTGAAAATGTTTGCTGTTTCACACCTGGCTGACCACTGAATGATATTAAATGTGGAGACAATATTCATCCCGTTCCTGGTCTTGGCGGGTTTGATTCCTATTGGCCATACTTTATTTAGCTATGAGCCGTCTACCAATGAGTTTTAAATCTCCATCAACATTCCAGTGATACCGTATACCAAACACGGCCGGAAGATATTCTAATTATGTGGGCGTGGCCTTCTCTCATGGAGGCAGTGCATAAGACTACCCATATGTGGGCGTGGTCCTCCCTCATGGAGGCAAGACTACTAATTAATTACCGTAAACTCTGGTTGTTAGGCCTCTCCATGTTTAGTGCACAGTGTTGTTAGCACTCATTTAGTTGTGTTGTTAGCACTCATTTAGTTGTGTTGTTAGCACTCATTTAGTTGTGTTGTTAGCACTCATTTAGTTGTGTTGTTAGCACTCATTTAGTTGTGTTGTTAGCACTCATTTAGTTGCGTTGTTAGCACTCATTTAGTTGTGTTGTTGCACTAATTCAGTTATCACACAAAAAAATCTTTGTCATCCTTATGGTACTTTGTCAGACATCCTTATGGTAGTTTGTCAGACGTCCTTATGGTAGTTTGTCAGACGTCCTTATGGTAGTTTGTCAGACGTCCTTATGGTAGTTTGTCAGACGTCCTTATGGTAGTTTGTCAGACATCCTTATGGTAGTTTGTCAGACGTCCTTATGGTAGTTTGTCAGACGTCCTTATGGTAGTTTGTCAGACGTCCTTATGGTAGTTTGTCAGACGTCCTTATGGTAGTTTGTCAGACGTCCTTATGGTAGTTTGTCAGACGTCTTTATGGTAGTTTGTCAGACATCCTTATGGTACTTTGTCAGACATCCTTATGGTAGTTTGTCAGACATCCTTATGGTAGTTTGTCAGACATCCTTATGGTAGTTTGTCAGACATCCTTATGGTACTTTGTCAGACATCCTTATGGTAGTTTGTCAGACGTCCTTATGGTAGTTTGTCAGGCGTCCTTCTGGTAGTTTGTCAGACGTCCTTATGGTAGTTTGTCAGACGTCCTTATGGTAGTTTGTCAGACGTCCTTATGGTAGTTTGTCAGACGTCCTTATGGTAGTTTGTCAGACATCCTTATGGTAGTTTGTCAGACGTCCTTATGGTAGTTTGTCAGACATCCTTATGGTACTTTGTCAGACATCCTTATGGTAGTTTGTCAGACATCCTTATGGTAGTTTGTCAGACATCCTTATGGTAGTTTGTCAGACATCCTTATGGTACTTTGTCAGACATCCTTATGGTGGTTTGTCAGACGTCCTTATGGTAGTTTGTCAGGCGTCCTTCTGGTAGTTTGTTAGACGTCCTTATGGTAGTTTGTCAGGCATCCTTATGGTAGTTTGTCAGACATCCTTATGGTAGTTTGTCAGACGTCCTTATGGTAGTTTGTCAGACGTCCTTATGGTAGTTTGTCAGACGTCCTTATGGTAGTTTGTCAGACGTCCTTATGGTAGTTTTTCAGACATCCTTATGGTACTTTGTCAGACATCCTTATGGTAGTTTGTCAGACATCCTTATGGTAGTTTGTCAGACATCCTTATGGTAGTTTGTCAGACATCCTTATGGTACTTTGTCAGACATCCTTATGGTAGTTTGTCAGCCATCCTTATGGTAGTTTGTCAGACGTCCTTATGGTAGTTTGTCAGACGTCCTTATGGTAGTTTGTCAGACGTCCTTATGGTAGTTTGTCAGACGTCCTTATGGTAGTTTGTCAGACGTCCTTATGGTAGTTTGTCAGACATCCTTATGGTAGTTTGTCAAGCGTCCTTATGGTAGTTTGTCAGACATCCTTATGGTAGTTTGTCAGACGTCCTTATGGTAGTTTGTCAGACGTCCTTATGGTAGTTTGTCAGACGTCCTTATGGTAGTTTGTCAGACATCCTTATGGTAGTTTGTCAGACGTCCTTATGGTAGTTTGTCAGGCGTCCTTATGGTAGTTTGTCAGACGTCCTTATGGTAGTTTGTCAGACATCCTTATGGTAGTTTGTCAGACGTCCTTATGGTAGTTTGTCAGACGTCCTTATGGTAGATAGCTCGTCATTAAAATAAGTTATGTGCATGCGTATTAGCTGCTCCTTCTTCAGGCAACATATGTTGCATTGAGGCAAGAATCTGCATGTCTATTATAAGCTTCAATTGTCAAGTTGTCCATAATTTCTTAACGAGCTTCTCGCTGTTTATTGCTTATTAGCAGGGACTTCTAACCCTTTCCCTGTCTTCTAGTAGCGCAGGCTACTCCTCCGTGACCTATGAAGTTGCCTGGTGTGCCTTATGATTGTACTTCTGGCTTGTGAAGGATGCCAATAATGAGTCTGCTGCAAAAATTGTTCCCGTCTTCGGCTAAAATGAGCTTTACTCCACGCAGGATGTCCAGATAGTTCTGTTGCCAACTGCTTCTGAGGAATCAAGTCAAATGCAGTGTGCCTCAAGAGAAGAGGTTTTCTTAGTCTAGTTTGAGAGATTATTTCCTTCCCCGACTAGCTTGCGAGATTGTCCTCAGTCCTCTGTCTAATAATGGATGGCAAGTATTCCTCTGTGAGTACACATTATTTAGAAACTGTTTAGTAAGTGCCCAGTATTTTTAAACCGTCCATGTTCTTGCAGGTTTGGGTTAGAAGTGACCAGTGCGCTAGCCTAGCAGAGTTTATGGAATTGCTGTAATAATGACATAATGTAGGTGGGTGTGTACTAACCTGTCCAGTTAGAAGCCCGGGCAGAGGAAGACGAGTATTAAGGGTTGTGGCACATACTTGCCTCTGGGAAGTAGAGAGATGCAGTCTTCTTCTATTCCCACCATTGTCCATCACACTGTGCGTGTGTGGAGGGTGTGTGTGTGTGGAGGCACCACTGACACCACACTCACTGACACCACGCTCACTGACACCACGCTCACTGACACCACACTCACTGACACCACGCTCACTGACACCACACTCACTTACACCACACTCACTGACACCACACTCACTGACACCACGCTCACTGACACCACGCTCACTGACACCACGCTCACTGACACCACGCTCACTGACACCACGCTCACTGACACCACGCTCACTGACACCAGGCTCACTGACACCACGCTCACTGACACCACACTCACTGACACCACACTCACTGACACCACACTCACTGACACCACACTCACTGACACCACACTCACTGACACCACGCTCACTGACACCACGCTCACTGACACCACGCTCACTGACACCACGCTCACTGACACCACGCTCACTGACACCACGCTCACTGACACCACGCTCACTGACACCACGCTCACTGACACCACACTCACTGACACCACACTCACTGACACCACACTCACTGACACCACACTCACTGACACCACACTCACTGACACCACACTCACTGACACCACTCACTGACACCACACTCACTGACACCACACTCACTGACACCACGCTCACTGACACCACACTCACTGACACCACACTCACTGACACCACACTCACTGACACCACACTCACTGACACCACACTCACTGACACCACACTCACTGACACCACACTCACTGACACCACGCTCACTGACACCACGCTCACTGACACCACGCTCACTGACACCACGCTCACTGACACCACGCTCACTGACACCACACTCACTGACACCACACTCACTGACACCACACTCACTGACACCACACTCACTGACACCACACTCACTGACACCACACTCACTGACACCACACTCACTGACACCACACTCACTGACACCACACTCACTGACACCACACTCACTGACACCACACTCACCGACACCACACTCACCGACACCACACTCACCGACACCACACTCACCGACACCACACTCACTGACACCACACTCACCGACACCACACTCACCGACACCACACTCACTGACACCACACTCACTGACACCACACTCACTAACACCACGCTCAACATCTGTATTATATTGGGTGTACGTTATATTAACAGGTAAAGGAACTCCTTGAAATATTTGTGGTCTACATTGTAAATCATTCCTTGTTTGGCAGGTCAAACGTTTTTAAATAAAGACATATCTTGTCTTGAGTGCACATATATAATATATATCCATACTTGGTATACTCACTGCAGTATTTCCATATTAAATAAAGACATATCTTGTCTTGAGTGCACATATATAATATACATCCATACTTGGTATACTCACTGCAGTATTCCATATTAAATAAAAACGCATCTGGGTATACGCAGACATTAACTACTGATTTCCAAGAATTATGGAAACATTTTCCAAGCCAGCAGAAGCATGGATGATGAAGCAGTCTCTAGTAGTCTCTAGTAATTCATTGGCAGCAATAAAATTACAAATACGGTTGAGAAAACTAGAAGTCACATAATGTGTGGTCAAGATGGTGTCAATCCTGACTAACTGTTATATGAAGTTATATGAAGTATCTCTACTTGAAGTAGCACTCGCTAGATCAGTTTGAACCATATTTCATAATGGATAATAAAAAAACAATTTTTATAACACTCACCTTGGGCAACTTCTTTGTCAAAACAGTCTTCAGCCAACTCTGACCTGAACCTTGTGTGCACTGAAGCCTTTAAAGGTAGTAGGCGTGGAGCTGAATTTTCCTCTTCAGGATCTGTTTCCACGTATCTACTTTTCTTCCCACACAAAACTCAGTCCAAACTCACCATCAGAAGACTCCAAGCAGTACAATGCAAAACTAACTTGTTTCTTGATTCAGCACAAATCCGTTTCTCTACCCAACCAAACACCAAAAAGTAGTAAAGCGTCGACAATGTAATAAACACACCAGTGCATGTCCAATATTGTTTGCTGAGCGGAGTTAGCATGAACTACGCTTTCCCAAGATGTGACCAGTTGGTGTTCTCATAAGCTTATCCTTGTGACAATAGTTAACAGTCAGAACTGAGCCGGGCCACCCACAGTTTCCCGGGCCACCGGGCCACCCACAGCTACACGTGCCCGGGCCACCCACAGCTACACATGCCCGGGCCACCCGGGCCACCCACAGCTGCCCGGGCCACCAACCCACAGCTGCCCGGGCCACCCACAGCTACACGTGCTTTTTGTATCAAGTGATCAGTTGGTTTCCTCATCTTGTGACAATAGTGTACAGCACAGACCTCCAACATACCCAGGCAGCTACTTATAATGCATCTGTGAGTGTGTATTATATGATGCACAGGCAGGCAGCTACTTATAATGCATGTGTGTGTGTGTATTATATGATGCACAGGCAGGCAGCTACTTATAATGCATGTGTGTGTGTATTATATGATGCATAGGCAGGCAGCTACTTATAATGCATGTGTGTGTGTGTATTATATGATGCACAGGCAGGCAGCTACTTATAATGCATGTGTGTGTGTGTATTATATGATGCATAGGCAGGCAGCTACTTATAATGCATGTGTGTGTGTGTATTATATGATGCACAGGCAGGCAGCTACTTATAATGCATGTGTGTGTGTGTATTATATGATGCACAGGCAGACAGCTACTTATAATGCATGTGTGTGTGTGTGTATTATATGATGCACAGGCAGGCAGCTACTTATAATGCATGTGTGTGTGTGTATTATATGATGCATAGGCAGGCAGCTACTTATAATGCATGTGTGTGTGTGTATTATATGATGCATAGGCAGGCAGCTACTTATAATGCATGTGTGTGTGTGTATTATATGATGCACAGGCAGGCAGCTACTTATAATGCATGTGTGTGTGTGTATTATATGATGCATAGGCAGGCAGCTACTTATAATGCATGTGTGTGTGTGTATTATGATGCACAGGCAGGCAGCTACTTATAATGCATGTGTGTGTGTATTATATGATGCATAGGCAGGTAGCTACTTATAATGTATGTGTGTGTGTATTATATGATGCTTAGGCAGGCAGCTACTTATAATGCATGTGTGTGTGTGTATTATATGATGCTTAGGCAGGCAGCTACTTATAATGCATGTGTGTGTGTGTATTATATGATGCACAGGCAGGTAGCTACTTATAATGCATGTGTGTGTGTGTATTATATGATGCACAGGCAGGCAGCTACTTATAATGCATGTGTGTGTGTGTATTATATGATGCACAGGCAGGCAGCTACTTATAATGCATGTGTGTGTGTGTATTATATGATGCATAGGCAGGCAGCTACTTATAATGCATGTGTGTGTGTGTATTATATGATGCATAGGCAGGCAGCTACTTATAATGCATGTGTGTGTGTATTATATGATGCATAGGCAGGTAGCTACTTATAATGCATGTGTGTGTGTGTATTATATGATGCACAGGCAGGCAGCTACTTATAATGCATGTGTGTGTGTATTATATGATGCACAGGCAGGCAGCTACTTATAATGCATGTGTGTGTGTATTATATGATGCACAGGCAGGCAGCTACTTATAATGCATGTGTGTATGTATTATATGATGCATAGGCAGGCAGCTACTTATAATGCATGTGTGTGTGTGTATTATATGATGCACAGGCAGGCAGCTACTTATAATGCATGTGTGTGTGTGTATTATATGATGCATAGGCAGGCAGCTACTTATAATGCATGTGTGTGTGTGTATTATATGATGCACAGGCAGGCAGCTACTTATAATGCATGTGTGTGTGTGTATTATATGATGCACAGGCAGGCAGCTACTATAATGCATGTGTGTGTGTGTATTATATGATGCACAGGCAGGCAGCTACTTATAATGCATGTGTGTGTGTATTATATGATGCATAGGCAGGCAGCTACTTATAATGCATGTGTGTGTGTGTATTATATGATGCACAGGCAGGCAGCTACTTATAATGCATGTGTGTGTGTATTATATGATGCACAGGCAGGCAGCTACTTATAATGCATGTGTGTGTGTGTATTATATGATGCATAGGCAGGCAGCTACTTATAATGCATGTGTGTGTGTGTGTATTATATGATGCATAGGCAGGCAGCTACTTATAATGCATGTGTGTGTGTGTATTATATGATGCACAGGCAGGCAGCTACTTATAATGCATGTGTGTGTGTGTGTATTATATGATGCATAGGCAGGCAGCTACTTATAATGCATGTGTGTGAGTGTATTATATGATGCACAGGCAGGCAGCTACTTATAATGCATGTGTGTGTGTGTATTATATGATGCACAGGCAGGCAGCTACTTATAATGCATGTGTGTGTGTGTGTATTATATGATGCATAGGCAGGCAGCTACTTATAATGCATGTGTGTGTGTATATTATATGATGCACAGGCAGGCAGCTACTTATAATGCGTGTGTGTGTGTGTATTATATGATGCACAGGCAGGCAGCTACTTATAATGCATGTGTGTGTGTATTATATGATGCATAGGCAGGCAGCTACTTATAATGCATGTGTGTGTGTATTATATGATGCACAGGCAGGCAGCTACTTATAATGTATGTGTGTATGTATTATATGATGCACAGGCAGGCAGCTACTTATAATGCATGTGTGTATGTATTATATGATGCACAGGCAGGCAGCTACTTATAATGCATGTGTGTGTGTATTATATGATGCACAGGCAGGCAGCTACTTATAATGCATGTGTGTGTGTGTATTATATGATGCACAGGCAGGCAGCTACTTATAATGCATGTGTGTGTGTGTATTATATGATGCACAGGCAGGCAGCTACTTATAATGCATGTGTGTGTGTGTATTATATGATGCACAGGCAGGCAGCTACTTATAATGCATGTGTGTGTGTGTATTATATGATGCACAGGCAGGCAGCTACTTATAATGCATGTGTGTGTGTGTATTATATGATGCACAGGCAGGCAGCTACTTATAATGCATGTGTGTGTGTGTATTATATGATGCACAGGCAGGCAGCTACTTATAATGCATGTGTGTGTGTGTGTATTATATGATGCACAGGCAGGCAGCTACTTATAATGCATGTGTGTGTGTATTATATGATGCACAGGCAGGCTGCTACTTATAATGCATGTGTGTGAGTGTGTATTATATGATGCACAGGCAGGCAGCTACTTATAATGCATGTGTGTGTGTGTATTATATGATGCACAGGCAGGCAGCTACTTATAATGCATGTGTGTGTGTGTATTATATGATGCACAGGCAGGCAGCTACTTATAATGCATGTGTGTGTGTGTATTATATGATGCACAGGCAGGCAGCTACTTATAATGCATGTGTGTGTGTGTATTATATGATGCACAGGCAGGCAGCTACTTATAATGCATGTGTGTGTGTGTATTATATGATGCATAGGCAGGCAGCTACTTATAATGCATGTGTGTGTGTGTATTATATGATGCATAGGCAGGCAGCTACTTATAATGCATGTGTGTGTGTGTATTATATGATGCATAGGCAGGCAGCTACTTATAATGCATGTGTGTGTGTATTATATGATGCATAGGCAGGTAGCTACTTATAATGCATGTGTGTGTGTGTGTATTACAGTATATGATGCACAGGCAGGCAGCTACTTATAATGCATGTGTGTGTGTGTATTATATGATGCACAGGCAGGCAGCTACTTATAATGCATGTGTGTGTGTATTATATGATGCATAGGCAGGCAGCTACTTATAATGCATGTGTGTGTGTATTATATGATGCACAGGCAGGCAGCTACTTATAATGCATGTGTGTGTGTGTATTATATGATGCATAGGCAGGCAGCTACTTATAATGCATGTGTGTGTGTGTATTATATGATGCATAGGCACGTGTGTCTACTTTAGTAACAAAATGGTGAACATCTCTGATTGGGTGTTACACTGAGTAACTACTTGTAGGTGTTGCTTGTCTATAAAATATAAAACACAAATAGAAACAAGAAAAAAATTCCTCGCTCTCGCAGTTGACATAATATTTCTCAATAAGCAACTTGAAATTGTATTCTCTCAATAGATGCTCTGAGATGCTCTAGCCTTCATCAGGGATTCTCCTTCATCACGAATAATGAGATTCTCCTTCATCACGAATAATGAGATGCTCTAGCCTTCATCAGGAACAATGAGATTCTCTCCTTCATCAGGAATAATGAGATACTCTATTCACCAGGAATAATGAGATGCCCTAGCCTTCAGGAATAATGAGCTACTCTAGCCTTCATCAGGAATAATGAGAATGCTCTAGCCTTCATCAGGAATAATGAGATGCTCTAGCCTTCATCAGGAATAATGAGATGCTCTAGCCTTCATCAGGAATAATGAGATGCTCTACTCTTCATCAGGAATAATGAGATGCTCTAACCTTCATCAAGAATGATGAGATGCCCTAGCCTTCATCAGGAATAATGAGATTCTCCTTCATCAGGAATAATGAGATGCTCTAGCCTTCATCAGGAATAATGAGATGCTCTAGCCTTCATCAGGAATAATGAGATGCTCTAGCCTTTATCAGAAATAATGAGATGCTCTAGCCTTCATCAGGAATAATGAGATTCTCCTTCATCAGGAATAATGAGATGCTCTAGCCTTCATCAGGAATAATGAGATGCTCTAGCTCATCAGGAATAATGAGATGCCCTAGCCTTCATCAGGAATAATGAGATGCTCTAGCCTTCATCAGGAATAATGAGATGCTCTATAGCCTTCATCAGGAATAATGAGATGCTCTAGCCTTCATCAGGAATAATGAGATGCTCTAGCCTTCATCAGGAATAGTGAGATGCTCTAGCCTTCATCAGGAATAATGAGATGCTCTAGCCTTCATCAGGAATAATGAGATGCTCTAGCCTTCATCAGGATAATGAGATGCTCTAGCCTTCATCAGGAATAATGAGATGCTCTAGCCTTCATCGGGAGATGCTCTAGCCATGTTAATATATTTAAATATTTATTATGTTTATGTTTATATATTGTTTATCTTTATATATTTATGTTATATATTTATTTATATATTTATGTTTATATATTTATGTTTATATATTTATATCTTTAAATATATATTTATATCTTTAAATATTCATATGTTTATATATTTATATCTTTAAATATTTATATGTTTATATATTTATGTTTATATATTTATGTTTATATATTTATATGTTTATATATTTATATTTATGTTTATACATTTGTTTATATATTTATATGTTTATATGTTTATATATTTATGTTTATATATATTTATATGTTATGTTTATATATTTATATCTTTATATGTTTTATATGTTTTGTTATTTTATATGTTTTGTTATAAATAAAACATTTTTGTCCTGTCATAATACACCTGTTCCGTCCATCTGCCTGGGCTGGGGCTATGGAACCATACCATCACCATCATCAACTCCTGTTCCATCCATCTGCCTGGGCTGGGGCTATGGAACCACACCATCATCATCATCCACTCCTGTTCCATCCATCTGCCTGGGCTGGGGCTATGGAACCATACCATCAGCATCATCCAACTCTTGCCAAAATTTACATATCTGACTCCGATATTTACTCGGCTCTTTCCAAAATTAGACATAATAATTTAATTGTTCTGTTGAGCCTTGACATAATTAAGGCCACTGGTCCAGATAGTCTTAGGAAACCGAGATTGTTGAAGTCCAATCGCTCCTGCAATATTTGTGCCTGTCAGACACCTGTTCACTCTGAGTCTAACTCAAACTCAAATCCCCAAAGACTGACATGTTCACGTTATCACCCCCATATATATACAAGTCTGGGAACAAATCATCGGTTAGAAACTACAGACCCATCTCCCTTCTCTGCTAGTGTGTCATAGTTGTACGCATGCACAAATATAGAATTCTTCCTATGGAATCCTGACCCTGTGTGAGCACCACAAGGTGCACTGCAGAATGGAGAGCTGCACAGCAGAGAACAAATACTATACAGAAACCAGGAAAGAGACAGAGAAGGTGAGCTACAGAGAGACAGAGAAGGTGAGCTACAATAGAGAGACAGAGAAGGTGAGCTACAGAGAGACAGAGAAGGTGAGCTACAGAGAGACAGAGAAGGTGAGCTACAGAGAGACAGAGAAGGTGAGCTACAGAGAGACAGAGAAGGTGAGCTACAGAGAGACAGAGAAGGTGGGCTACAGAGAGACAGAGAAGGTGAGCTACAGAGAGACAGAGAAGGTGAGCTACAGAGAGACAGAGAAGGTGAGCTACAGAGAGACAGAGAAGGTGAGCTACAGAGAGACAGAGAAGGTGAGCTACAGAGAGACAGAGAAGGTGGGCTACAATAGAGAGACAGAGAAGGTAAGCTACAGAGAGACAGAGAAGGTGAGCTACAGAGAGACAGAGAAGGTGAGCTACAGAGAGACAGAGAAGGTGAGCTACAGAGAGACAGAGAAGGTGGGCTACAGAGAGACAGAGAAGGTGAGCTACAGAGAGACAGAGAAGGTGGGCTACAGAGAGACAGAGAAGGTGAGCTACAGAGAGACAGAGAAGGTGAGCTACAGAGAGACAGAGAAGGTGAGCTACAGAGAGACAGAGAAGGTGAGCTACAGAGAGACAGAGAAGGAGCTACAGAGAGACAGAGAAGGTGAGCTACAGAGAGACAGAGAAGGTGAGCTACAGAGAGACAGAGAAGGTGGGCTACAGAGAGACAGAGAAGATGAGCTATAGAGAGACAGAGAAGGTGAGCTACAGAGAGACAGAGAAGATGAGCTACAGAGAGACAGAGAAGGTGAGCTACAGAGAGACAGAGAAGGTGAGCTACAGAGAGACAGAGAAGGTGGGCTACAGAGAGACAGAGAAGGTGAGCTACAGAGAGACAGAGAAGGTGAGCTACAGAGAGACAGAGAAGATGAGCTACAGAGAGACAGAGAAGGTGAGCTACAGAGAGACAGAGAAGGTAAGCTACAGAGAGACAGAGAAGGTGAGCTACAGAGAGACAGAGAAGGTGAGCTACAGAGAGACAGAGAAGGTGAGCTACAGAGAGACAGAGAAGATGAGCTACAGAGAGACAGAGAAGGTGAGCTACAGAGAGACAGAGAAGGTGAGCTACAGAGAGACAGAGAAGGTGAGCTACAGAGAGACAGAGAAGGTGAGCTATAGAGAGACAGAGAAGGTGAGCTACAGAGAGACAGAGAAGGTGAGCTACAGAGAGACAGAGAAGGTGGGCTATAGAGAGACAGAGAAGGTGAGCTATAGAGAGACAGAGAAGGTGAGCTACAGAGAGACAGAGAAGGAGAGCTATAGAGAGACAGAGAAGGTGGGCTATAGAGATACAGAGAAGGAGCTACAGAGAGACAGAGAAGGTGAGCTACAGAGAGACAGAGAAGGTGAGCTACAGAGAGACAGAGAAGGTGAGCTACAGAGAGACAGAGAAGGTAAGCTACAGAGAGACAGAGAAGATGAGCTACAGAGAGACAGAGAAGGTGAGCTACAGAGAGACAGAGAAGGTGAGCTACAGAGAGACAGAGAAGGAGCTACAGAGAGACAGAGAAGGTGAGCTACAGAGAGACAGAGAAGGAGCTACAGAGAGACAGAGAAGGAGCTACAGAGAGACAGAGAAGGTGAGCTACAGAGAGACAGAGAAGGTGAGCTACAGAGAGACAGAGAAGGAGCTACAGAGAGACAGAGAAGGTGAGCTACAGAGAGACAGAGGTGAGCTACAGAGAGGGAGAGCTACAGAGAGACAGAGAAGGAGAGCTATAAGAGACAGAGAAGGTGAGCTACAGAGAGACAGAGAAGGAGCTACAGAGACAGAGAAGGTGAGCTACAGAGAGATAGAGAAGGAGCTACAGAGAGACAGAGAAGGTGAGCTACAGAGAGACAGAGAAGGTAGGCTACAGAGAGACAGAGAAGGAGCTACAGAGAGACAGAGAAGGAGCTACAGAGAGACAGAGGTGAGCTAACAGAGAGACAGAGGTGAGCTACAGAGAGACAGAGAAAGAGCTACAGAGAGACAGAGGTGATCTACAGAGAGACAGCTACAGAGAGACAGAGAAGGTGAGCTAACAGAGAGACAAAAAAGGTGAGCTACAGAGAGACAGAGGTGAGCTACAGAGAGACAGAGGTGAGGTGGCAGCACAAGAAACTACAATAAAATTTGACAGGGAAAGACAAAGGGAGTGGCAAGTACAATTAATTGAGATCAACAAAGACACAGAGTGAGCATCTATCAGAGAACAAACAATACTTAAAACAGAGCAGAATCTTTTGAGAGTGTAAAGGAGAAGAGAGTGGCCAATACTGGTAGGGGGAGAGAACTGAGGATTACCAGACAGTACAAGGCACATGAGAGGAGAGCTGGTAGGAGGAGAGAACTGAGGGCAGCATTCAGCTCAAGGGATCAGGCAGGAAATAACTTTACAATCAATTGTGAAGTCCTTTTTTATCCAACACCCCCATCATCCCTTGCTGTACATAATTACGGTACTCAATAAGTACCCAACAACAAAGAAGACTATATAGCATAAGGTTATGTGCAGGAGGATCCCCTTGTGATCTGACACCATTCTATAACCCTTAACACCTAATAAAATATCTCACAGAGTTTCTGCGGGTGCTTGTTAGTGGTAATTACCAGTATATATATATACGCTCACACAGTATATATATATGTACATATGTACCTGAGGTCTACCACCAGCTTGGCAGAGTCTGACACCAGCAGTTGCAGCACACAGCAAGGCTGTACTAGACACACTAAACACACACACACACACACACACACTTGATGGCTACATGCAGCATGAAGGATCATACTGCAGCTGCCTCTACTCCACATAAATAACCACAATGGTGGCTGCTGCTTCCACAGAGCAAGCAATAGAGAACACTGCTGATCCTATAATCAAAAGCCACCCAGAGACTTCCTATGGGACAACAGGGTAATGATGGGTGTAGATAGTGGTTAAGGGTAATGATGGGTGTAGATAGTGGTTAGGGTAATGATGGGTGTAGATAGGGGTTAAGGGTAATGATGGGTGTAGATAGTGGTTAGGGTAATGATGGGTGTAGATAGGGGTTAGGGTAATGATGGGTGTAGATAGGGGTTAGGGTAATGATGGGTGTAGATAGGGGTTAAGGGTAATGATGGGTGTAGATAGTGGTTAGGGTAATGATGGGTGTAGATAGGGGTTAGGGTAATGATGGGTGTAGATAGGGGTTAGGGTAATGTTGGGTGTAGATAATAGGGTTAGGGTAATGATAGGGGTTTGATGTGTTTTGGATATTTGTTGTCAGATTAATGGCTAGTGTGGTGGTAAGTGTAGCAATATGTGAGTAATTGATTAGTAATAGCCAGGGGCATATTAAAGGTTAAAGGAAGTATAAAAAGGAAGTATAAAATGCTATCGCACTTTGAACATATATTTTGAAAAGTAGTTCTAAAAATCAAATGACCTCAGTCTGACCTTGGCCCCTCTATGTTGGCGTCACAAGGCTTTCTACTGGGCCCCTTTGCAGCAAAAAAACCCTTCGACCTCTACACCAAGAGTAAGCTCCACTCCAGGCTCAGCAGCACACTCTGTGACCAGCTAAGAAAGTTCAACTAGATGTGGGAACTAATTGGAACTAGATTATTAGACCACGAAGTCGATTAGCACTTCCTGTAGTACGCTGACCAGTCTTGAGATAGCTCCTCCAAATTATCTCCTCCAATTATACGACCTTAACAGCACATAACTCACAACATGAGAGCAATCTTACAAGAACTCTTGTCTGACTTGGGCAAGGTCATGCGTGTGGTGGTTGTAGAGGCTCCACCCTCCAATACATACACATAACCTCGCACAGACTTGTCAAAATCTTTCTTCACAGAGCCAGTCAGCCTCCATTGCTGCACTGGATCACGACCCTGTGCAGAGAACACATCCACACTCTTGCCACCCTGCAACAGGACAAGATTGGTGAGCTCTCAAGCAGCACCTATTAAATGAGAGTATCCTTCCAACCTGGTATTCCTTCTTGAACATTGTTAGCTGCTAATATCTCTCCTAGCAACCATCTCTACTGGCAAATAGGAAGATCCTTACCAGGTTTGCATATGATCGCTAAATTTAAGCCGTAACACGAGCATGCATGCACGAGATAATAAAAATGCAGCACACCTCAGGACTAGTGTCAAAATGTCACTATCATCTAACAGCTCCAAGAACGTGGCAACCGGCGGAGCGGACTCTTCTTTTTTATTTTGTTTTTCACGCAGTCAAGGAGATAGCATCAAGATGACGGCCACCCCCCCCCACCACCCCTTCTTTCAAACCACCCCTTCTTTCAAACCACCCCTTCTTTCAAAGTTCAAATCTGCATAGCTAACAAGAAAGATATTATTAACAGAGAAACAGTTTGTGTTCGACTACTGCACATCGCAAAAAAAAAACGAGACGAAAGAAGTTCCTTTCGCGCGCGAAATTGTGTGGGATGGCGGCAGAAAGTGTGCAGTATGGAAGTGTTTGCTCTTACAGTGTTTACGACCCACTAATGAAACTCTGCAGGTCAACCTTGCTATATTCACTTGACCATGAACACTCATTCACTGATAGTGACTATGTGTGCTTGGAAAAGTCCAACAGAACCTCTTTTTCTCTACCGTGGACTCGACTGAACAGATTGTGTAGAAAGTTAAGGGCTTGTAGCCTTGACCTTATCTTACTGAGGCCATGGGAGTGGTTACCAGGAGAAGATGAGGAGCAAGGCACACCACTGTCACGCTGTATGGGCCAAGCTTTCTCCTTACACATGCAAAATAACTCTGAAAAAGCCCATAATCTCATGCACTGTCTAACGTTGTTGCATGGTAAACAGTCAGGCTTGTCATGTGTGGATGGTATTCTGCAATTCCTGTATCTGCTCTCATCCTTGGACTGCAGTGAGTACGAGGAACCTGTTCGCCAGTATATTCCCAAGGATTGTATGTATCCAATATACTCCAGGTTAGTAGCTACCCATTCTGGTATATGTCTCTACCAACTGCTGCATGTGTGTGTAACCAGGTGGTTAGAACTCCATCATCTCTACACAGCCAGGTTAGAACTCCATCATCTCTACACAGCCAGGTTAGAACTCCATCATCTCTACACACTCTAGTGTGTAGCCAGGTTAGAACTCCATCATCTCTACCCACTCTAGTGTGTGTAGCCAGATTAGAACTCCACCATCTCTACACACTCTAGTGTGTGTAAGGTTAGAACTCCATCATCTCTACACTATCTAGTGTGTGTAGCCAGGTTAGAACTCCACCATCTCTACACTATCTAGTGTGTGTAGCCAGGTTAGAACTCCATCATCTCTACACACTCTAGTGTGTGTAGCCAGATTAGATCCCTGTCATACATGTTGTAGGTGGAACACAGCCACGTACTCGCATGTTCTGTCTTGTATGTATATGAGGTAATGATGTGATGCAAATCTTGACCTTCATAGAGATGTGTTTGAGGCTCCTTCAACTCACATGGTGGACACCGGTGTCATTAGCACAGCCTCGAAGGTGACCTGCTTTCAATGTGTGTATGGGCATGTACATGTGTATGGCATGTGCATGTTATGTGTATGGCATGACATGTGTATGGGCATGTGCATATGTGTGGGTATGTACATGTTATGGCCACATTTATGTGCATATCATTATGTGTGGGTATGTATGTACATGTTATGGGCACATGTATGTGCATGTGTGGGTATGTACATGTGTATGGCCATGTATATGGGCATGTGCATGTTATGGGCATGTGCATGTTATGGGCATGTGTATATGTGTATAGGCTTGTACATGTGTATAGGCATGTACATGTGTATAGGCATGCACATGTGTATGGTCATGTGTATAGTAAGGTACATGCATAGGTGTGTGATTGTGTGTGGGGAGGAGAGAGGATGGGCATACACTGTATGACTGGGAATCAGATTGGGCCTGTCTAGTGTGTACTGCTCTTGTTGGTTGTGTGCTAGACTAATGTGTAGTGTGTACTGGTCTAGTGGGTGCATGCTAGACTAATGTGTAGTGTGTACTGGTCTAGTGGGTGTATGCTAGACTAATGTGTAGTGTGTACTGGTCTAGTGGGTGTGTGCTAGACTAATGTGTAGTGTGTACTGGTCTAGTGGGTGTATGCTAGACTAATGTGTAGTGTGTACTGGTCTAGTGGGTGCATGCTAGACTAATGTGTAGTGTGTACTGGTCTAGTGGGTGCATGCTAGACTAATGTGTAGTGTGTACTGGTCTAGTGGGTGCATGCTAGACTAATGTGTAGTGTGTACTGGTCTAGTGGGTGTGTGCTAGACTAATGTGTAGTGTGTACTGGTCTAGTGGGTGTGTGCTAGACTAATGTGTAGTGTGTACTGGTCTAGTGGGTGCATGCTAGACTAATGTGTAGTGTGTACTGGTCTAGTGGGTGCATGCTAGACTAATGTGTAGTGTGTACTGGTCTAGTGGGTGTATGCTAGACTAATGTGTAGTGTGTACTGGTCTAGTGGGTGTGTGCTAGACTAATGTGTAGTGTGTACTGGTCTAGTGGGTGTATGCTAGACTAATGTGTAGTGTGTACTGGTCTAGTGGGTGTATGCTAGACTAATGTGTAGTGTGTACTGGTCTAGTGGGTGCATGCTAGACTAATGTGTAGTGTGTACTGGTCTAGTGGGTGTGTGCTAGACTAATGTGTAGTGTGTACTGGTCTAGTGGGTGCATGCTAGACTAATGTGTAGTGTGTACTGGTCTAGTGGGTGCATGCTAGACTAATGTGTAGTGTGTACTGGTCTAGTGGGTGCATGCTAGACTAATGTGTAGTGTGTACTGGTCTAGTGGGTGTATGCTAGACTAATGTGTAGTGTGTACTGGTCTAGTGGGTGCATGCTAGACTAATGTGTAGTGTGTACTGGTCTAGTGGGTGCATGCTAGACTAATGTGTAGTGTGTACTGGTCTAGTGGGTGTATGCTAGACTAATGTGTAGTGTGTACTGGTCTAGTGGGTGCATGCTAGACTAATGTGTAGTGTGTACTGGTCTAGTGGGTGTATGCTAGACTAATGTGTAGTGTGTACTGGTCTAGTGGGTGCATGCTAGACTAATGTGTAGTGTGTACTGGTCTAGTGGGTGCATGCTAGACTAATGTGTAGTGTGTACTGGTCTAGTGGGCGTGTGCTAGACTAATGTGTAGTGTGTACTGGTCTAGTGGGTGTATGCTAGACTAATGTGTAGTGTGTACTGGTCTAGTGGGTGTATGCTAGACTAATGTGTAGTGTGTACTGGTCTAGTGGGTGCATGCTAGACTAATGTGTAGTGTGTACTGGTCTAGTGGGTGCATGCTAGACTAATGTGTAGTGTGTACTGGTCTAGTGGGTGTATGCTAGACTAATGTGTAGTGTGTACTGGTCTAGTGGGTGTGTGCTAGACTAATGTGTAGTGTGTACTGGTCTAGTGGGTGTGTGCTAGACTAATGTGTAGTGTGTACTGGTCTAGTGGGTGTGTGCTAGACTAATGTGTAGTGTGTACTGGTCTAGTGGGTGTATGCTAGACTAATGTGTAGTGTGTACTGGTCTAGTGGGTGCATGCTAGACTAATGTGTAGTGTGTACTGGTCTAGTGGGTGCATGCTAGACTAATGTGTAGTGTGTACTGGTCTAGTGGGTGTGTGCTAGACTAATGTGTAGTGTGTACTGGTCTAGTGGGTGTATGCTAGACTAATGTGTAGTGTGTACTGGTCTAGTGGGTGCATGCTAGACTAATGTGTAGTGTGTACTGGTCTAGTGGGTGTATGCTAGACTAATGTGTAGTGTGTACTGGTCTAGTGGGTGTGTGCTAGACTAATGTGTAGTGTGTACTGGTCTAGTGGGTGTGTGCTAGACTAATGTGTAGTGTGTACTGGTCTAGTGGGTGCATGCTAGACTAATGTGTAGTGTGTACTGGTCTAGTGGGTGCATGCTAGACTAATGTGTAGTGTGTACTGGTCTAGTGGGTGTATGCTAGACTAATGTGTAGTGTGTACTGGTCTAGTGGGTGCATGCTAGACTAATGTGTAGTGTGTACTGGTCTAGTGGGTGTGTGCTAGACTAATGTGTAGTGTGTACTGGTCTAGTGGGTGCATGCTAGACTAATGTGTAGTGTGTACTGGTCTAGTGGGTGCATGCTAGACTAATGTGTAGTGTGTACTGGTCTAGTGGGTGTATGCTAGACTAATGTGTAGTGTGTACTGGTCTAGTGGGTGTGTGCTAGACTAATGTGTAGTGTGTACTGGTCTAGTGGGTGCATGCTAGACTAATGTGTAGTGTGTACTGGTCTAGTGGGTGTGTGCTAGACTAATGTGTAGTGTGTACTGGTCTAGTGGGTGTATGCTAGACTAATGTGTAGTGTGTACTGGTCTAGTGGGTGTGTGCTAGACTAATGTGTAGTGTGTACTGGTCTAGTGGGTGCATGCTAGACTAATGTGTAGTGTGTACTGGTCTAGTGGGTGTATGCTAGACTAATGTGTAGTGTGTACTGGTCTAGTGGGTGTATGCTAGACTAATGTGTAGTGTGTACTGGTCTAGTGGGTGTGTGCTAGACTAATGTGTAGTGTGTACTGGTCTAGTGGGTGCATGCTAGACTAATGTGTAGTGTGTACTGGTCTAGTGGGTGTGTGCTAGACTAATGTGTAGTGTGTACTGGTCTAGTGGGTGTGTGCTAGACTAATGTGTAGTGTGTACTGGTCTAGTGGGTGTGTGCTAGACTAATGTGTAGTGTGTACTGGTCTAGTGGGTGCATGCTAGACTAATGTGTAGTGTGTACTGGTCTAGTGGGTGCATGCTAGACTAATGTGTAGTGTGTACTGGTCTAGTGGGTGTGTGCTAGACTAATGTGTAGTGTGTACTGGTCTAGTGGGTGTGTGCTAGACTAATGTGTAGTGTGTACTGGTCTAGTGGGTGTGTGCTAGACTAATGTGTAGTGTGTACTGGTCTAGTGGGTGTGTGCTAGACTAATGTGTAGTGTGTACTGGTCTAGTGGGTGCATGCTAGACTAATGTGTAGTGTGTACTGGTCTAGTGGGTGCATGCTAGACTAATGTGTAGTGTGTACTGGTCTAGTGGGTGTGTGCTAGACTAATGTGTAGTGTGTACTGGTCTAGTGGGTGTGTGCTAGACTAATGTGTAGTGTGTACTGGTCTAGTGGGTGCATGCTAGACTAATGTGTAGTGTGTACTGGTCTAGTGGGTGTGTGCTAGACTAATGTGTAGTGTGTACTGGTCTAGTGGGTGTGTGCTAGACTAATGTGTAGTGTGTACTGGTCTAGTGGGTGTGTGCTAGACTAATGTGTAGTGTGTACTGGTCTAGTGGGTGTATGCTAGACTAATGTGTAGTGTGTACTGGTCTAGTGGGTGTGTGCTAGACTAATGTGTAGTGTGTACTGGTCTAGTGGGTGCATGCTAGACTAATGTGTAGTGTGTACTGGTCTAGTGGGTGTATGCTAGACTAATGTGTAGTGTGTACTGGTCTAGTGGGTGTATGCTAGACTAATGTGTAGTGTGTACTGGTCTAGTGGGTGTATGCTAGACTAATGTGTAGTGTGTACTGGTCTAGTGGGTGTATGCTAGACTAATGTGTAGTGTGTACTGGTCTAGTGGGTGTATGCTAGACTAATGTGTAGTGTGTACTGGTCTAGTGGGTGTATGCTAGACTAATGTGTAGTGTGTACTGGTCTAGTGGGTGCATGCTAGACTAATGTGTAGTGTGTACTGGTCTAGTGGGTGCATGCTAGACTAATGTGTAGTGTGTACTGGTCTAGTGGGTGTATGCTAGACTAATGTGTAGTGTGTACTGGTCTAGTGGGTGTGTGCTAGACTAATGTGTAGTGTGTACTGGTCTAGTGGGTGTATGCTAGACTAATGTGTAGTGTGTACTGGTCTAGTGGGTGCATGCTAGACTAATGTGTAGTGTGTACTGGTCTAGTGGGTGTATGCTAGACTAATGTGTAGTGTGTACTGGTCTAGTGGGTGTATGCTAGACTAATGTGTAGTGTGTACTGGTCTAGTGGGTGCATGCTAGACTAATGTGTAGTGTGTACTGGTCTAGTGGGTGCATGCTAGACTAATGTGTAGTGTGTACTGGTCTAGTGGGTGTGTGCTAGACTAATGTGTAGTGTGTACTGGTCTAGTGGGTGCATGCTAGACTAATGTGTAGTGTGTACTGGTCTAGTGGGTGCATGCTAGACTAATGTGTAGTGTGTACTGGTCTAGTGGGTGTGTGCTAGACTAATGTGTAGTGTGTACTGGTCTAGTGGGTGCATGCTAGACTAATGTGTAGTGTGTACTGGTCTAGTGGGTGCATGCTAGACTAATGTGTAGTGTGTACTGGTCTAGTGGGTGTGTGCTAGACTAATGTGTAGTGTGTACTGGTCTAGTGGGTGCATGCTAGACTAATGTGTAGTGTGTACTGGTCTAGTGGGTGCATGCTAGACTAATGTGTAGTGTGTACTGGTCTAGTGGGTGTGTGCTAGACTAATGTGTAGTGTGTACTGGTCTAGTGGGTGCATGCTAGACTAATGTGTAGTGTGTACTGGTCTAGTGGGTGCATGCTAGACTAATGTGTAGTGTGTACTGGTCTAGTGGGTGCATGCTAGACTAATGTGTAGTGTGTACTGGTCTAGTGGGTGTATGCTAGACTAATGTGTAGTGTGTACTGGTCTAGTGGGTGCATGCTAGACTAATGTGTAGTGTGTACTGGTCTAGTGGGTGTGTGCTAGACTAATGTGTAGTGTGTACTGGTCTAGTGGGTGTATGCTAGACTAATGTGTAGTGTGTACTGGTCTAGTGGGTGCATGCTAGACTAATGTGTAGTGTGTACTGGTCTAGTGGGTGTATGCTAGACTAATGTGTAGTGTGTACTGGTCTAGTGGGTGCATGCTAGACTAATGTGTAGTGTGTACTGGTCTAGTGGGTGCATGCTAGACTAATGTGTAGTGTGTACTGGTCTAGTGGGTGTATGCTAGACTAATGTGTAGTGTGTACTGGTCTAGTGGGTGTGTGCTAGACTAATGTGTAGTGTGTACTGGTCTAGTGGGTGCATGCTAGACTAATGTGTAGTGTGTACTGGTCTAGTGGGTGTGTGCTAGACTAATGTGTAGTGTGTACTGGTCTAGTGGGTGCATGCTAGACTAATGTGTAGTGTGTACTGGTCTAGTGGGTGCATGCTAGACTAATGTGTAGTGTGTACTGGTCTAGTGGGTGCATGCTAGACTAATGTGTAGTGTGTACTGGTCTAGTGGGTGTGTGCTAGACTAATGTGTAGTGTGTACTGGTCTAGTGGGTGTATGCTAGACTAATGTGTAGTGTGTACTGGTCTAGTGGGTGTATGCTAGACTAATGTGTAGTGTGTACTGGTCTAGTGGGTGTATGCTAGACTAATGTGTAGTGTGTACTGGTCTAGTGGGTGTGTGCTAGACTAATGTGTAGTGTGTACTGGTCTAGTGGGTGCATGCTAGACTAATGTGTAGTGTGTACTGGTCTAGTGGGTGCATGCTAGACTAATGTGTAGTGTGTACTGGTCTAGTGGGTGTATGCTAGACTAATGTGTAGTGTGTACTGGTCTAGTGGGTGTATGCTAGACTAATGTGTAGTGTGTACTGGTCTAGTGGGTGTGTGCTAGACTAATGTGTAGTGTGTACTGGTCTAGTGGGTGTATGCTAGACTAATGTGTAGTGTGTACTGGTCTAGTGGGTGCATGCTAGACTAATGTGTAGTGTGTACTGGTCTAGTGGGTGCATGCTAGACTAATGTGTAGTGTGTACTGGTCTAGTGGGTGTTTGCTAGACTAATGTGTAGTGTGTACTGGTCTAGTGGGTGCATGCTAGACTAATGTGTAGTGTGTACTGGTCTAGTGGGTGTGTGCTAGACTAATGTGTAGTGTGTACTGGTCTAGTGGGTGTGTTGCTAGACTAATGTGTAGTGTGTACTGGTCTAGTGGGTGCATGCTAGACTAATGTGTAGTGTGTACTGGTCTAGTGGGTGCATGCTAGACTAATGTGTAGTGTGTACTGGTCTAGTGGGTGTGTGCTAGACTAATGTGTAGTGTGTACTGGTCTAGTGGGTGTATGCTAGACTAATGTGTAGTGTGTACTGGTCTAGTGGGTGTATGCTAGACTAATGTGTTAGTGTGTACTGGTCTAGTGGGTGCATGCTAGACTAATGTGTAGTGTGTACTGGTCTAGTGGGTGTATGCTAGACTAATGTGTAGTGTGTACTGGTCTAGTGGGTGTAGTGCTAGACTAATGTGTAGTGTGTACTGGTCTAGTGGGTGTGATGCTAGACTAATGTGTAGTGTGTACTGGTCTAGTGGGTGCATGCTAGACTAATGTGTAGTGTGTACTGGTCTAGTGGGTGTGTGCTAGACTAATGTGTAGTGTGTACTGGTCTAGTGGGTGTATGCTAGACTAATGTGTAGTGTGTACTGGTCTAGTGGGTGTGTGCTAGACTAATGTGTAGTGTGTACTGGTCTAGTGGGTGCATGCTAGACTAATGTGTAGTGTGTACTGGTCTAGTGGGTGTATGCTAGACTAATGTGTAGTGTGTACTGGTCTAGTGGGTGCATGCTAGACTAATGTGTAGTGTGTACTGGTCTAGTGGGTGTGTGCTAGACTAATGTGTAGTGTGTACTGGTCTAGTGGGTGTATGCTAGACTAATGTGTAGTGTGTACTGGTCTAGTGGGTGCTATGCTAGACTAATGTGTAGTGTGTACTGGTCTAGTGGGTGTATGCTAGACTAATGTGTAGTGTGTACTGGTCTAGTGGGTGTGTGCTAGACTAATGTGTAGTGTGTACTGGTCTAGTGGGTGTATGCTAGACTAATGTGTAGTGTGTACTGGTCTAGTGGGTGCATGCTAGACTAATGTGTAGTGTGTACTGGTCTAGTGGGTGTATGCTAGACTAATGTGTAGTGTGTACTGGTCTAGTGGGTGTATGCTAGACTAATGTGTAGTGTGTACTGGTCTAGTGGGTGTGTGCTAGACTAATGTGTAGTGTGTACTGGTCTAGTGGGTGTATGCTAGACTAATGTGTAGTGTGTACTGGTCTAGTGGGTGCATGCTAGACTAATGTGTAGTGTGTACTGGTCTAGTGGGTGCATGCTAGACTAATGTGTAGTGTGTACTGGTCTAGTGGGTGTATGCTAGACTAATGTGTAGTGTGTACTGGTCTAGTGGGTGCATGCTAGACTAATGTGTAGTGTGTACTGGTCTAGTGGGTGTATGCTAGACTAATGTGTAGTGTGTACTGGTCTAGTGGGTGTATGCTAGACTAATGTGTAGTGTGTACTGGTCTAGTGGGTGTGTGCTAGACTAATGTGTAGTGTGTACTGGTCTAGTGGGTGTGTGCTAGACTAATGTGTAGTGTGTACTGGTCTAGTGGGTGCATGCTAGACTAATGTGTAGTGTGTACTGGTCTAGTGGGTGCATGCTAGACTAATGTGTAGTGTGTACTGGTCTAGTGGGTGTGTGCTAGACTAATGTGTAGTGTGTACTGGTCTAGTGGGTGTATGCTAGACTAATGTGTAGTGTGTACTGGTCTAGTGGGTGTATGCTAGACTAATGTGTAGTGTGTACTGGTCTAGTGGGTGTATGCTAGACTAATGTGTAGTGTGTACTGGTCTAGTGGGTGCATGCTAGACTAATGTGTAGTGTGTACTGGTCTAGTGGGTGCATGCTAGACTAATGTGTAGTGTGTACTGGTCTAGTGGGTGTATGCTAGACTAATGTGTAGTGTGTACTGGTCTAGTGGGTGCATGCTAGACTAATGTGTAGTGTGTACTGGTCTAGTGGGTGTATGCTAGACTAATGTGTAGTGTGTACTGGTCTAGTGGGTGTGTGCTAGACTAATGTGTAGTGTGTACTGGTCTAGTGGGTGTATGCTAGACTAATGTGTAGTGTGTACTGGTCTAGTGGGTGCATGCTAGACTAATGTGTAGTGTGTACTGGTCTAGTGGGTGCATGCTAGACTAATGTGTAGTGTGTACTGGTCTAGTGGGTGTTGTGCTAGACTAATGTGTAGTGTGTACTGGTCTAGTGGGTGTATGCTAGACTAATGTGTAGTGTGTACTGGTCTAGTGGGTGTATGCTAGACTAATGTGTAGTGTGTACTGGTCTAGTGGGTGCATGCTAGACTAATGTGTAGTGTGTACTGGTCTAGTGGGTGTATGCTAGACTAATGTGTAGTGTGTACTGGTCTAGTGGGTGCATGCTAGACTAATGTGTAGTGTGTACTGGTCTAGTGGGTGTGTGCTAGACTAATGTGTAGTGTGTACTGGTCTAGTGGGTGTATGCTAGACTAATGTGTAGTGTGTACTGGTCTAGTGGGTGTATGCTAGACTAATGTGTAGTGTGTACTGGTCTAGTGGGTGCATGCTAGACTAATGTGTAGTGTGTACTGGTCTAGTGGGTTGTATGCTAGACTAATGTGTAGTGTGTACTGGTCTAGTGGGTGTATGCTAGACTAATGTGTAGTGTGTACTGGTCTAGTGGGTGTATGCTAGACTAATGTGTAGTGTGTACTGGTCTAGTGGGTGCATGCTAGACTAATGTGTAGTGTGTACTGGTCTAGTGGGTGTATGCTAGACTAATGTGTAGTGTGTACTGGTCTAGTGGGTGTATGCTAGACTAATGTGTAGTGTGTACTGGTCTAGTGGGTGTATGCTAGACTAATGTGTAGTGTGTACTGGTCTAGTGGGTGCATGCTAGACTAATGTGTAGTGTGTACTGGTCTAGTGGGTGTATGCTAGACTAATGTGTAGTGTGTACTGGTCTAGTGGGTGCATGCTAGACTAATGTGTAGTGTGTACTGGTCTAGTGGGTGTATGCTAGACTAATGTGTAGTGTGTACTGGTCTAGTGGGTGCTATTGCTAGACTAATGTGTAGTGTGTACTGGTCTAGTGGGTGCATGCTAGACTAATGTGTAGTGTGTACTGGTCTAGTGGGTGCATGCTAGACTAATGTGTAGTGTGTACTGGTCTAGTGGGTGCATGCTAGACTAATGTGTAGTGTGTACTGGTCTAGTGGGTGTATGCTAGACTAATGTGTAGTGTGTACTGGTCTAGTGGGTGTATGCTAGACTAATGTGTAGTGTGTACTGGTCTAGTGGGTGTATGCTAGACTAATGTGTAGTGTGTACTGGTCTAGTGGGTGCATGCTAGACTAATGTGTAGTGTGTACTGGTCTAGTGGGTGTGTGCTAGACTAATGTGTAGTGTGTACTGGTCTAGTGGGTGTATGCTAGACTAATGTGTAGTGTGTACTGGTCTAGTGGGTGTATGCTAGACTAATGTGTAGTGTGTACTGGTCTAGTGGGTGTATGCTAGACTAATGTGTAGTGTGTACTGGTCTAGTGGGTGTGTGCTAGACTAATGTGTAGTGTGTACTGGTCTAGTGGGTGTATGCTAGACTAATGTGTAGTGTGTACTGGTCTAGTGGGTGCTATGCTAGACTAATGTGTAGTGTGTACTGGTCTAGTGGGTGTATGCTAGACTAATGTGTAGTGTGTACTGGTCTAGTGGGTGTATGCTAGACTAATGTGTAGTGTGTACTGGTCTAGTGGGTGTATGCTAGACTAATGTGTAGTGTGTACTGGTCTAGTGGGTGTATGCTAGACTAATGTGTAGTGTGTACTGGTCTAGTGGGTGCATGCTAGACTAATGTGTAGTGTGTACTGGTCTAGTGGGTGTATGCTAGACTAATGTGTAGTGTGTACTGGTCTAGTGGGTGCATGCTAGACTAATGTGTAGTGTGTACTGGTCTAGTGGGTGTATGCTAGACTAATGTGTAGTGTGTACTGGTCTAGTGGGTGCATGCTAGACTAATGTGTAGTGTGTACTGGTCTAGTGGGTGCATGCTAGACTAATGTGTAGTGTGTACTGGTCTAGTGGGTGTATGCTAGACTAATGTGTAGTGTGTACTGGTCTAGTGGGTGTGTGCTAGACTAATGTGTAGTGTGTACTGGTCTAGTGGGTGTATGCTAGACTAATGTGTAGTGTGTACTGGTCTAGTGGGTGCATGCTAGACTAATGTGTAGTGTGTACTGGTCTAGTGGGTGTATGCTAGACTAATGTGTAGTGTGTACTGGTCTAGTGGGTGTAGTGCTAGACTAATGTGTAGTGTGTACTGGTCTAGTGGGTGTATGCTAGACTAATGTGTAGTGTGTACTGGTCTAGTGGGTGTATGCTAGACTAATGTGTAGTGTGTACTGGTCTAGTGGGTGCATGCTAGACTAATGTGTAGTGTGTACTGGTCTAGTGGGTGCATGCTAGACTAATGTGTAGTGTGTACTGGTCTAGTGGGTGTATGCTAGACTAATGTGTAGTGTGTACTGGTCTAGTGGGTGCATGCTAGACTAATGTGTAGTGTGTACTGGTCTAGTGGGTGCATGCTAGACTAATGTGTAGTGTGTACTGGTCTAGTGGGTGTATGCTAGACTAATGTGTAGTGTGTACTGGTCTAGTGGGTGCATGCTAGACTAATGTGTAGTGTGTACTGGTCTAGTGGGTGTATGCTAGACTAATGTGTAGTGTGTACTGGTCTAGTGGGTGTATGCTAGACTAATGTGTAGTGTGTACTGGTCTAGTGGGTGTATGCTAGACTAATGTGTAGTGTGTACTGGTCTAGTGGGTGTATGCTAGACTAATGTGTAGTGTGTACTGGTCTAGTGGGTGTATGCTAGACTAATGTGTAGTGTGTACTGGTCTAGTGGGTGTATGCTAGACTAATGTGTAGTGTGTACTGGTCTAGTGGGTGTATGCTAGACTAATGTGTAGTGTGTACTGGTCTAGTGGGTGTATGCTAGACTAATGTGTAGTGTGTACTGGTCTAGTGGGTGTATGCTAGACTAATGTGTAGTGTGTACTGGTCTAGTGGGTGTATGCTAGACTAATGTGTAGTGTGTACTGGTCTAGTGGGTGTATGCTAGACTAATGTGTAGTGTGTACTGGTCTAGTGGGTGTATGCTAGACTAATGTGTAGTGTGTACTGGTCTAGTGGGTGTATGCTAGACTAATGTGTAGTGTGTACTGGTCTAGTGGGTGCATGCTAGACTAATGTGTAGTGTGTACTGGTCTAGTGGGTGTATGCTAGACTAATGTGTAGTGTGTACTGGTCTAGTGGGTGTATGCTAGACTAATGTGTAGTGTGTACTGGTCTAGTGGGTGCATGCTAGACTAATGTGTAGTGTGTACTGGTCTAGTGGGTGTTTGCTAGACTAATGTGTAGTGTGTACTGGTCTAGTGGGTGTATGCTAGACTAATGTGTAGTGTGTACTGGTCTAGTGGGTGCATGCTAGACTAATGTGTAGTGTGTACTGGTCTAGTGGGTGTATGCTAGACTAATGTGTAGTGTGTACTGGTCTAGTGGGTGTATGCTAGACTAATGTGTAGTGTGTACTGGTCTAGTGGGTGCATGCTAGACTAATGTGTAGTGTGTACTGGTCTAGTGGGTGTATGCTAGACTAATGTGTAGTGTGTACTGGTCTAGTGGGTGTATGCTAGACTAATGTGTAGTGTGTACTGGTCTAGTGGGTGCATGCTAGACTAATGTGTAGTGTGTACTGGTCTAGTGGGTGCATGCTAGACTAATGTGTAGTGTGTACTGGTCTAGTGGGTGCATGCTAGACTAATGTGTAGTGTGTACTGGTCTAGTGGGTGTATGCTAGACTAATGTGTAGTGTGTACTGGTCTAGTGGGTGCATGCTAGACTAATGTGTAGTGTGTACTGGTCTAGTGGGTGTATGCTAGACTAATGTGTAGTGTGTACTGGTCTAGTGGGTGCATGCTAGACTAATGTGTAGTGTGTACTGGTCTAGTGGGTGTATGCTAGACTAATGTGTAGTGTGTACTGGTCTAGTGGGTGTATGCTAGACTAATGTGTAGTGTGTACTGGTCTAGTGGGTGCATGCTAGACTAATGTGTAGTGTGTACTGGTCTAGTGGGTGTATGCTAGACTAATGTGTAGTGTGTACTGGTCTAGTGGGTGTATGCTAGACTAATGTGTAGTGTGTACTGGTCTAGTGGGTGCATGCTAGACTAATGTGTAGTGTGTACTGGTCTAGTGGGTGCATGCTAGACTAATGTGTAGTGTGTACTGGTCTAGTGGGTGTATGCTAGACTAATGTGTAGTGTGTACTGGTCTAGTGGGTGTATGCTAGACTAATGTGTAGTGTGTACTGGTCTAGTGGGTGCATGCTAGACTAATGTGTAGTGTGTACTGGTCTAGTGGGTGTATGCTAGACTAATGTGTAGTGTGTACTGGTCTAGTGGGTGTATGCTAGACTAATGTGTAGTGTGTACTGGTCTAGTGGGTGCATGCTAGACTAATGTGTAGTGTGTACTGGTCTAGTGGGTGCTATGCTAGACTAATGTGTAGTGTGTACTGGTCTAGTGGGTGTATGCTAGACTAATGTGTAGTGTGTACTGGTCTAGTGGGTGTGATGCTAGACTAATGTGTAGTGTGTACTGGTCTAGTGGGTGTCATGCTAGACTAATGTGTAGTGTGTACTGGTCTAGTGGGTGTATGCTAGACTAATGTGTAGTGTGTACTGGTCTAGTGGGTGTCATGCTAGACTAATGTGTAGTGTGTACTGGTCTAGTGGGTGTATGCTAGACTAATGTGTAGTGTGTACTGGTCTAGTGGGTGCATGCTAGACTAATGTGTAGTGTGTACTGGTCTAGTGGGTGCTATGCTAGACTAATGTGTAGTGTGTACTGGTCTAGTGGGTGTATGCTAGACTAATGTGTAGTGTGTACTGGTCTAGTGGGTGTATTGCTAGACTAATGTGTAGTGTGTACTGGTCTAGTGGGTGCATGCTAGACTAATGTGTAGTGTGTACTGGTCTAGTGGGTGCATGCTAGACTAATGTGTAGTGTGTACTGGTCTAGTGGGTGTATGCTAGACTAATGTGTAGTGTGTACTGGTCTAGTGGGTGTATGCTAGACTAATGTGTAGTGTGTACTGGTCTAGTGGGTGTATGCTAGACTAATGTGTAGTGTGTACTGGTCTAGTGGGTGTATGCTAGACTAATGTGTAGTGTGTACTGGTCTAGTGGGTGCATGCTAGACTAATGTGTAGTGTGTACTGGTCTAGTGGGTGTATGCTAGACTAATGTGTAGTGTGTACTGGTCTAGTGGGTGCTATGCTAGACTAATGTGTAGTGTGTACTGGTCTAGTGGGTGTGTGCTAGACTAATGTGTAGTGTGTACTGGTCTAGTGGGTGCATGCTAGACTAATGTGTAGTGTGTACTGGTCTAGTGGGTGCATGCTAGACTAATGTGTAGTGTGTACTGGTCTAGTGGGTGCATGCTAGACTAATGTGTAGTGTGTACTGGTCTAGTGGGTGTATGCTAGACTAATGTGTAGTGTGTACTGGTCTAGTGGGTGCATGCTAGACTAATGTGTAGTGTGTACTGGTCTAGTGGGTGCATGCTAGACTAATGTGTAGTGTGTACTGGTCTAGTGGGTGCATGCTAGACTAATGTGTAGTGTGTACTGGTCTAGTGGGTGTGTGCTAGACTAATGTGTAGTGTGTACTGGTCTAGTGGGTGTATGCTAGACTAATGTGTAGTGTGTACTGGTCTAGTGGGTGCATGCTAGACTAATGTGTAGTGTGTACTGGTCTAGTGGGTGTGCATGCTAGACTAATGTGTAGTGTGTACTGGTCTAGTGGGTGCATGCTAGACTAATGTGTAGTGTGTACTGGTCTAGTGGGTGTATGCTAGACTAATGTGTAGTGTGTACTGGTCTAGTGGGTGCATGCTAGACTAATGTGTAGTGTGTACTGGTCTAGTGGGTGCTTGCTAGACTAATGTGTAGTGTGTACTGGTCTAGTGGGTGTATGCTAGACTAATGTGTAGTGTGTACTGGTCTAGTGGGTGTATGCTAGACTAATGTGTAGTGTGTACTGGTCTAGTGGGTGTATGCTAGACTAATGTGTAGTGTGTACTGGTCTAGTGGGTGCATGCTAGACTAATGTGTAGTGTGTACTGGTCTAGTGGGTGCATGCTAGACTAATGTGTAGTGTGTACTGGTCTAGTGGGTGCATGCTAGACTAATGTGTAGTGTGTACTGGTCTAGTGGGTGTATGCTAGACTAATGTGTAGTGTGTACTGGTCTAGTGGGTGTATGCTAGACTAATGTGTAGTGTGTACTGGTCTAGTGGGTGTATGCTAGACTAATGTGTAGTGTGTACTGGTCTAGTGGGTGCATGCTAGACTAATGTGTAGTGTGTACTGGTCTAGTGGGTGATGCTAGACTAATGTGTAGTGTGTACTGGTCTAGTGGGTGTATGCTAGACTAATGTGTAGTGTGTACTGGTCTAGTGGGTGTATGCTAGACTAATGTGTAGTGTGTACTGGTCTAGTGGGTGCATGCTAGACTAATGTGTAGTGTGTACTGGTCTAGTGGGTGCATGCTAGACTAATGTGTAGTGTGTACTGGTCTAGTGGGTGTATGCTAGACTAATGTGTAGTGTGTACTGGTCTAGTGGGTGTATGCTAGACTAATGTGTAGTGTGTACTGGTCTAGTGGGTGTATGCTAGACTAATGTGTAGTGTGTACTGGTCTAGTGGGTGCATGCTAGACTAATGTGTAGTGTGTACTGGTCTAGTGGGTGCATGCTAGACTAATGTGTAGTGTGTACTGGTCTAGTGGGTGTGATGCTAGACTAATGTGTAGTGTGTACTGGTCTAGTGGGTGCTTGCTAGACTAATGTGTAGTGTGTACTGGTCTAGTGGGTGCATGCTAGACTAATGTGTAGTGTGTACTGGTCTAGTGGGTGTATGCTAGACTAATGTGTAGTGTGTACTGGTCTAGTGGGTGCATGCTAGACTAATGTGTAGTGTGTACTGGTCTAGTGGGTGTAGTGCTAGACTAATGTGTAGTGTGTACTTGGTCTAGTGGGTGTATGCTAGACTAATGTGTAGTGTGTACTGGTGCTAGTGGGTGCATGCTAGACTAATGTGTAGTGTGTACTGGTCTAGTGGGTGTATGCTAGACTAATGTGTAGTGTGTACTGGTCTAGTGGGTGCATGCTAGACTAATGTGTAGTGTGTACTGTCTAGTGGGTGT